>BLKM01000454.1:879249-1205427 GCA_013340265.1 Coptotermes formosanus
TTTGGTTTGGTTGTTAAGCCTGGGCGAAATCTTTGCGTATTCCGTGTGGAGTTGGTGTTTTCGTGGCTTATGGTCTGACCATAAGCCAGACCATAAGCCACGAAGACAACACAACATAGCACAGGGTTCACCCGAGGACCTGTATGCACAGCGCTGATGTGTAGCACTAACTGCTTCACGAGTGCACAAAAGAAAACACCAACTCCATACGGAATACGGAAAGATTTCGCCCAGGCTTAACAACCAAACCAAAAATCGGAGGCCAAAAATACCAAAGAAAATAAGAAAGCACTCCACTCATCGCACACACGACACACCTATTGATAAAAGTTCCTGGCACAACATTGGTGTGAGCCGCTAGTGCGAAAATCAATTATTGTACACGTCTTCATCTTATGGTCGGCTGTGGTTTCATCCTGTATCTTATATACCTGCATACGTCTTATACATATTTCATCGCGTTCACTCTATCTTTTTCTCTTATTTTCTTTTATACGTATACAAACCTGTATATATTTTAGCCTATTGTGATGTGGAAGGCCTTCCCCCTTTTAAAAAGTAAAGCTTTAATATTCCTGTTTTGGTAGAGAAGCCTGATGATGGCATTGACACAGGCCGAAACTTGTTGCTCAGTCTCCAATAAAGAGATAAATAGTGCTGGCTGTTGACTGAAATTTATGTGAAAAACTGATAGCATACGCCAACGGGGGTGTCGAACATTAAAATCTGCTTTCACATTGTGGTGTTTTGCTATATAGCACTGTGTCTCGTAAATGGTTGTCAGTAATCTGGAGGAATATACTGACTCTGCTGTCAGGAAGGTACACTGCATTATTTAATTTTACATAATCTGAGTCATTTACGTCATTAAACACGCAGGCAAAATAAAGCAGCATCTAAAGGAATCTAGCCAGTAGTAATACGAGACCAGTGTCACAAATGGTGAGAACCACAACATGTTTGATCGGTTTTATCTTCGTGTATTACATATCCACATTTTCTTCAAAACAGGTAAATACTTTCATGTAATTACTGTCAAATATTTATCTTGCAGTTGGACCACGAATTTGTAAGAGCCATGAATGTATTTAGAGGGTATGGCAGTGGAACGAATGGAAGTAATACGGTGGGGCCAACACTCAGTAGTCCTGCCAGCGAAGCACTCCCTGATGAAGTGGACTGGAGGGATAAAGGAGCTGTTACTGCTGTGAAGAATCAGAAGGATTGTCACTCCTGCTGGGCATTCAGTGCAGTAAGCAGCTACCGTTGTATTATATACGTGGAATGCATCAGGCGATTACATGAAATATCTAAAGTAAAACTTGGCAAAGAATTATCTAATGATCAGACAATGGACGTTGCAAAGTTCATGACATTGTTGTTTCTCATATCATGATTTTTACAACTTCTGGGAGTCATTTCACGACGATAATGGTATCTGTCGGTGTTATATTGTATTATTGGTAGAATAATTTTTGAGTGACGAAAGAATGCGAAAGGAAGTGGTCGTAGAATAATTGAGGTACTCTACGGGAATATGCTGGAAACAAGTGGCGGGGGGGGGGGGGGGCGAGGGGGCATGGAAAACCTCGATCAGGATATTCTGTGTTGCAACCGATATTCGAACCCGTATGCTTCCGAATACAAGACTGTAATATAACTGTTCTGCCAGCCTGCTTAGTAGAGTGCTGTGGGAAATATTTTGGTGCTACACATTAGACTACAGAAAGGGAAAAATTCAGTGCAGTCCAACACTGCTATAGCAGTGCAGTTTGTGGAAGTATATTAAGGATGGCTGTGAATCACAAGATTACAAAACAGGGAGTTTCTTTTCAGGGACTGCATTGTTGTTATGTGTGGTAACACAGATATATTGCTGTTTGGCTGTAGGTATATATTGCAAAGTCTCAGAACCTGAGGTCACAAAACACACAGGTAGAATACAGCTAGCATTTTGCGGTATGTAAGTCCAAATCGCACATGGAGAATATGCAGAGATTTTATTACATGACGCTGCATAAGCCTCATTCAAGCACTACAATAGTCTTAGGCCAGCTCGCTTTTACAAGCCCATTTGCAGCATCATAGTTTGAAAATCCTGTGTTTTAAGTCAGGATACTTTCATGACATTTTGAATAATTCAGAGTGATGCATTTTGAAGTTTGTACATATGTGAAATTTCACGTAATGCTGTCGTAAGTTAATGCACCATGTAGTTTGGTATAGGTTACCAGACTATGTGGTGTCATAATCCTGCAGACCACATTGTGGAATCACATTTGAGAATGGGTCACTCTAACCAGCAGTAGAGCAGGATACTGAAATGCAACAGTGGGCTACTTTGACGACACATCATTAACGTTCATATTGGAAAACTTTTCCCATAACTAACTAACTAACTAACTCCATGGATCAGGGGCCTTCTTGAGAAGCTAACAGTTTCTCAGCTAGTCAAGAAATTCCCCGCATTTTATGGAACCTGGAGGTTCATTACCGCATTCACAAAGGCCCACCACCTGTCCCTATCCTGAGCCAGCTCAATCCAGTCCATGCTCCCACATCCCACTTCTTGAAGATACACTTTAATATTATCCTCCCATCTACGCCTGGGTCTCCCAAGTAGGCGCCTTCCCTCAGGTCTCCCCACCAAAATCCTGTATGCACCTCTCTTTTCCCCCATACGTGCTACAGGCCACGACCATCTCATTCTTCTCGATTTGATTACCCGAATAATATTTGGTGATGATTACAGGTCATTAAGTTCCTCGTTATGTAGTCTTCTCCACTCCCTTGTCGCCTCGTCCCTCTTAGGCCCAAATATCTTCCTCAACACCCTATTCTCGAACACCCTCAGTCTTTGTTCCTCCTTCAGTGTGAGAGACCAAGTTTCACACCCGCATAAAAAACAGGTAAAATTATAGTTCTGTATACCCTAATCTTTGAGTTTTTGGACAGCAACCTGGAAGAAAACAGATTCTGCACCGAATGATGGCAAGCATTCCCCGACTTCAGTTTGCTCTTAATTTCTTCATGAACGGAATTTTGATTCGTTAGGGTTCCTCCCAAATATTTGAATTCTTCCACCCTTTCAAAGGGTTTACTAACTATGTTTATGTTGTGATTATGTCCTGCATTCTGATTTTGAGACATGACCATGTACTTAGTTTTCTCAGCATTTACTTCTAGTCTAATCTCCTTACTAGCAATCACCAAATCTCCTGCGTTTTTCTTTATACTATGTATACTTCCGCCCATTATATGAAGATCATCAGCATAAACCAGAAGCTGATGTGTACCATTCAACTTCAAGCCCTCCTGGTTTGCCTGAACCCTCTTAATGGCATACTCTAAAGCAAAGTTGAAAAGCAATGGCGACAGAGCATCTCCTTATTTCAAGCCATTCTTAATAGGAAACGTGTCAGACAGATGTTTGCCTACCCGAACTCTGCTATACATTTCACTTTGACACATTTTTCTTAACCTTTCTAGTTCCATGGGGATACCAAACTCAATGAGAATATTATACAAGACCTCCCTCCTAACTGAATCATTGGCTTTCTTGAAGTTTATAAATAGCTGATGTACTGCCTCATTATATTCCCATTTTTTGTTCTCAAGTATTTGACAAATGTTGAATATATGATCAATTGTTGACCTGTTACGTCCAAATCCACACTCATGGTCCCCAATAATTTCCTTTGAATATGGAGTTAACCTTGCCAAAGAATGTTGGATAGAATTTTGTACATAGTTGACAGAAGTGATATGCCTTGATAATTACTACAATCTGTTTTAACAACCTTCTTATAAATAGGCACAATTATTGACTCCTTCCATTCCTCAGGCAATTCCTCCTTATTCCAAATAGAAATAATAAGTTTAAGGATCTCAGACCGAATTATCCTACCCCCTGCTTTAATCAATTCTGCTGGAATCTGATCAATACCTGGTGATTTGTGTCTTTTTAGCTTTTCAATAGCCATCTCAAACTCAAAGGCACTGGGCTAAGGCACTAGTGGCTGTGCTGTAATGTACTTCAGTCTGCCTAACCTCATTAACCCCGTGTATATTCAACAGCTGGGAGATTCCTCCACCTAGCCACAATACTGTGGGAGTCTGCAACGAAGTCACACTTCTCATCCTTTACTACATTATTTCTAGGCTGGTACCCCCTCTTAAACTCGTTGATACCCCTATACAAGTCTCTGATATTCTTGTTCTTACTGTTTGTTTCAAGTTCATTAATTTTAGCTTTCAGATATTCCTTCTTTTTTTCCTGAAATGTCTCCTAGCTTCACGCCTTACGTTGTGCAGATTATCTCCATTATTTTCGTTTGGATTCTGTAAGCACTGAACTTTAGCCTGCTCCCTTTTATCTGAAAATTCTGCACATTCTGCATCAAACCATGATTTATGCTGCTTTCATTCATGCAGACCTAGACTCTCTTTAGATGAGATTTTGATATTCCCTTTAATGTTTTCCCAAGCCCTATTTATGTCCTCACTACCATTTAAGTTTTCCAAAGCTGCAAACCTGTTTGAGATCTTAAGCTGATACTGTCTCCTAACCCCTAGTTCACTTGGTTTCTTGAGATTAAATCTCTCTGCATCAAACTTCTGTGCTGCTTCTTTATTTACTGCCAGTCTTTCCCTGACTTTTGCCACCACCAGATAGTGATCAGTATCACAGTCAGCTCCCCTGAAAGACCGCACATCGAGTATACTCGAATGCCATCTGCTATCTATCAATATGTGATCAATCTGATTGTGAGTCTTCCCACCAGGAGAGGTCCAGGTGTATTTATGAATGTTTCGGTGCGGGAACATTGTTCTCTTAACAACTAGATTCTTTATCTTTCTTCACACAAGAATTCACATCCAAGCCATATTTGTGTGGCACACACATTAGAATAACATTCGTAAGGCTAATTTCCCTGGCAGAGTCTTGTAACAGATTTAGGCCACTTCTAATCTCTCATTTCTTTCCACATCCTTTGTGCCTTACCACACTACCACCATGTCTTTTTTTTTTTGTCAGTTTTTGATTTCATCTTCTGCTGCTTTTGTGACAGTCATCAGATCTGATCCCAGCTTTAAAACCCCCTGAAGTTCAAAAGTATTATCTACGATTTGTTTCACTTCAGACACTCAGACTCTTGCATGACTGTCTCCAATAATTATTGTTTTGTGGTTCTTATTTTCAGATGTGATTCTCTTTTTACACTTTTCTTCTAATTTCCAAACACACGTTTGTTAACCAGGGTCTCGCAACCATCACTTTTGCAAGGTAGCTCATAGCGATTTCTTATAACGGGTAGAGGATGTGTATTCACCTGCCTAGTATAGGAAAGTTGTTTGTGCTTTCCAGCCACTACATCTGACCACTTAGTAGCATTCACATTTTTTTCCGATTGTTTAATAAAAAAATTGCTGCTTTCGCTGAAAGAATGTTGACTTCCGCCAATAAAACCTCTTTTGCACTCTGCCTGTTAGCAGTTTTAGAATCTGATTTAATTCCACCATGTCATGTTTTAGGTCTTCAAGTTCAGCACACACAGCCAATTTACTAGGATGCACCTGATTACTTTCAGCGGATATTTGTGTACATACATCGCCTTCACACTAACTGTTCATTGCACAACCTATGCCGACGCTTACTCCTTCCTTCGTCTTATTAATTTCTTTCTGCAGAAGTTCAATACTTAATTGAGCTGCACTAAGATCAGTTAACACTTTCTGAAACAGAGTTTTGATTTCCACACAATTTTTACACTACCTTCCACTAGTTCCATTTGTATTATAACTTACGTACTGCTGTATTTCTTAGCTTGCGCATGGGTTGTGATGTGTGTAATATTGTTGTCTGGCTCTTTAGTTAGTTTTGGAAGAACTTCTGGTGAGCATATTCACATTTAGTAATCACATCTTTCTTATAATATGCTTTCAGTTGTAAATTAATAACCATGTTCATTACATAATTTATTATGCCTCTGTGTAAACAGTTGTAAGGTATGTGGTCACAGAAGTGTTTCTAAGATCTGTTACAACAAACTTGTGCCTGAGAACAGCCGGTGTGGTGTAGTGTATCTCCACTGAGTACCAATTCTGCCAACAATTTGTGTCATGAGTATCTTAGAATTCACATAATGTGGGACAAAGATCGCGAAAAAAAATTGGAAACAGGTGGACTGTGATAAAAGATTTGCGGCTTGAATAGTGGTGCAATTTTCACTTGCAGTCTTGTGACACTGTGTTGTGTTGTAGTTGGGTACCAACACTTTAAGGGAAATTGATGTCTCTGTCCTCTGATGAAAAATAAAAAATCGTTATCTGCATACGGATTCCTGCTTTATTTTTACTACAATACGCGAAACACAGTGTATTGAAAAGAGATCTAAATCCTTCAACAGAATGAATGTGTTCTTTTTCCAGACTGGTGCACTGGAGGGCCAACACTTCATAAAGAATGGTGTGCTTATTCCTCTGAGCGAACAGAATCTCATAGACTGCAGTGGTGGAAAATATGGCAACAAAGGTTGTGATTATGGTTATGTGAATAAAGCTTTCGAATATGTGATGGAAAACAAGGGGATTGCCACTGAAGATGATTACCCATATGAAGCTGCGGTAAGTTGAATAACGTAGCTCATATATGAGCAATTTTACAGGCATACAGCACTGCTTAATGAGGACACTTGTTATTTGATGTGGACGACTAAAAGTAGACAGTGTACAAGATTTCATGTTCTTGGAGGGATAAACAGTAACAACAAGATTTTCTCAGTTATGAATCTGTGTGTATTTTGGTACCTTTGTATGAATCTACACACCATCATATCCCAATGACAACGTCAATGACATTTATTCCTTGCATTTTAGTACAATAGGATGTATTTCTGTGTGTCACAATGGTAAAAAACTGAGATTGTATCATTTTATTCCGTTTTCTACCGCTATTTGCCGTAGTCTGTGTTCAAGTCTGCTTTTTCATGCGACTTGAAGCACACATGACTAGCCATGCTCACCGAGTAACACACATTAAAATCTATTCTGAGCAATTATTTGTAGACTATCTTAAAATCTGGTGAAAAGAACAGTTTCTGTAAATGGTGACGTGAGGAATGTGCGGTGCTGCACAATTGCAAGACACTTTAACATACTGTGGACAGACTTTTTGGAACCGGCAATAATGAAAAATGCAGTATGTCGTTTGACAGTGTTTTATTATAAACGGTAAATGATTAGAACACAGAGTTTAATGCAATTCACGATACAGCAGTCGTAACATATTTTGGTTAAGAAGCAGCAGTATTTCTTATTTTTTTCCAGTCACTAATTAACATATTAAGTTGAAATCACTGATAGCTAACTTATGTCTTCACTAGTAGCTGGGACCTGTGTATATGGTGATTGATACTGAAAGGGGTCATTTTGTACTTTTAGGTTGGTGAATGCAGGTACGAGCCTCACACTTCTGGTGCAACTGCTGCAGGCTGTGTACCAATTGTTGAAGCAAATGAACTTAAACTTCAGGAAGCAGTTGCTAAAATAGGCCCTATTTCGGTTGTCATTGATGCAAGCGACCGTTCATTCCAGTACCATAAAGAAGGTACGTAGTAAGAAGATGGAGTTTAAGGTTGTTCTTGTTCTTGCTTTATAGTTTATGGTTACTAATGGCTACAAAACTGTGTCTAATTCAGTTGAGGCAAAATTCGCCATGATAAAATTGTGCCAACCATGGATCATATTTCACCAGTATTGTTTCAGAGCAAGAAGTTAAAAAATATTTTGAGATCTTTGGAGTTATTCATTCCACTTAGAACAAAAACAGTTTCCACAGGAGTGGAAGGAATGTGTGAAAAACTGACAATACCTCAGTTCATTTTGGAGACTGAACACAGTGTAATTGGCAGTGATTCACATTACCTCTTAATTTTGCACATTTTGAATACATTGTGAATGAAGATCTAAATGTCATGAGTAACTTATGATGGTAAAAGTGTCGAGGAGTAGGCCTAATAGCAATTCTGACTGAATAGCTTAAACTGTAGAGCTTTAAGTTCATCTAAATAATGTATAAATGTTTGTACCTTCACAAAATATACTACATCTCTATTACAAATGCCAGTCAGTAGATGTTAAGAGGAATAATTACTGTGTAATCCAAGAATCATGCTGTACGTACATCCATTGAACAAAATGCAGAGCTCTGTATTGTCAAAGTAGGTGGTGTGTCTTAGTGGTCTAATTTTTATGCTTACAGGTGTCTATTGCGGGCCAAAATGTGAACCATCGAAAATGAGACATGCAGTACTTGTTGTTGGTTATGGTACAGATAAATTTACTGATAAAGAATACTGGCTGGTTAAGAACTCTTGGGGTACAGGCTGGGGTGAGGACGGGTACATAAGGATGGCTCGCAACCAAGACAACAGATGCTGTATTGCTAGTAGCGCAAGCTATCCAAAGGTTGATAAAAGTTAGCACAACAGTATAATTTGGTCATTGTGCACAAATATTGACGTAAGGCAACATTAGTGTCCAGTGCCTATTTTACAAAGTTAATTTTACCAATATGTCCATGTGACCAAATCCAGCAAAACATTGTAATTCTATGACCGTTCACACAAATTGAAGTAAGGCGTTTTTAGCGTCTAATTATGTGTTTTAAAAAATAAGCCCCTTTCACAGCGCAAGTGACTGGTTGGGCCACATTCAGCAACACAATGTAACTGGACGTGTGGTTGTTCATGGCGTAATACAGAACATTAGGGATTGTCCCCATACGTAGCGTATTTCTGTTGATTTATTGAAAGGTTCAGAATGTAGCATTTCTTCTGTGGACTACTACTGTTTTCTGACATCCCTATTCAAATTAATTTATTTGTGGGACTTGAGAGACACGTCACACTCATCAAGTTGTGTAACTAAAATTTTTTCTGAGCGGTTACTTCTAGATCATACTTGTGAAAAGCACAGGTTGTGTAACTGCCGATCCAAGGAATGTACAGTGCAGAAGAATTTCAAGACACTTTAACATACTGCAGAAAGACAGTAGGAATTGGCAATTATACGATCCGCGCGTCCGTCACGCTATGTTCTGTATATTGTCTTTTCCTGCCATCTGGTGACGGTCCGTGAAACTCCAGTGTGGAAGTGTGGCAGAGACTGACGTTGCTGCAATATATATAAGATCGGCATACTGCTTGCAGGAAGCAAAAGTTGAAGCATTTGAAGAAGAGTCCATGCCATAAAATCCCATAACATGTCTGAAATTATAAATCATAAGTTACACGAAGGAGAACATTTTTTACGGATGTTTCTTTGCTGTTTCATACCTTTGTGATTAACTATTTAAAGACTGACATTAAGATGTATTATATTCCAGGCTCAGTTCGTACTGTGGAGTAAACACACTCCGTTTCGGTTATATAAATCAGTTAATGCTGTATAAGCAAATAATAGCTGTTTGTTCGGAGATCCATACGAAACACGTGAATGAAGGTGGATTATATTACAACCTCACATCGTACCGAGCAATAAGCAGGTCCGTGTATTGTCGTCTACTGCCATCTGGTGGAGGTCTATGAAACTCCAACGTTCTGAACGTTATAGGCGTTACGAAAATTATACCTAAGATATTTCGAGTAATTTCACAAAGTCTCCGGCTGCAGGCATAGGTACAGTTAGCGAGCCTAGGCTTATGTCACAATTGGGGCGAGTGCGCGAAATCGTGTGCCCGTAGATCAGTGTGTTTCAGCAGTCAGAGCGCTGTAGGTTGAAGTGTCTTCTGGACCTGGTCATGCTCGAATGACCACTAACAGGAACACGAGTAGGATGCCGCCCCGCCAGTCCCGAGCTTACAGGAAAACGCTGAAAGGCCAGACACGGGAGGCTGTAGCGAATGTGCTGCAATTCATGCAGAAAGAGGCAAATCAACGCCAATTTGTTATCCCAGTCACGAAGGTGCACGAACGTGTTGCTGCCGCAACTGATGTCTCTAAAAGTGCCGTAAAAAGCATAAAGAAGAAAATGTTAAATATGCAGGCTGGGGCAGCAACCCCATACAGCACACCAAAAAGCAAGAGAAACCGGCCCCGACCGTGTACAAAGATTGACGATCTCGATATGTGTTTTGTGCGTAGAACAATACGCGAATTCTATCTACATGAAAAAATGCTACCAAGTGTTAAGACTGTGTTGACCAAGTTACGGAGGAGTACTGCATACAAGGGACAAGCCTCCGATTTGTTAAAGATATTCAAGGCACGTGGGTTTTGCTTGAGGAAAATGCAAGACAACAGGCGTATCTTCATCGAAAAACAAGATGTCAGATCTGCGCGTGTGGCCTTTTTGAGGGCAATTACGAAATTTCGTACAGACGGTCACGTAATTGTGTATAGTGATGAAACATACATCCACAGCTCCTGCACTACAAAAAAAGCGTGGTCTGATGATACTCCTCACGCGTGCATGGCGCCAACTTCGAAGGGGCAACGGCTTAGCTTTGTGCGGGCGGGAACGGAAAAGGGGTTTACTCCTGGCGCATTACTGATGTTTAAGTCTAACCAAACAACAGGGGACTATCACAAATAAATGCACAGTGATAATTATATGAGGTGTGTTCGACAGAAACTAATTCCAAATTTAGCGCAGAACTCCGTTTACGTAATTGACAACGCCGCTTATCACAACGTGCTAAGTGAGAAGTATCCAACTTCTTCATCAAGAAAGGAAGATATGGAAAATTTGTTGTTGAAAAACCAAATACCATTCAGTGGTGACTTGCTGAAGACAGAATTTTATGCTCTTATAAAACAGCATAAGCCGAGACACAGGCGATATATCCTTGATGACTTTTTGAGAGCTCAGGGACACACAGTTCTCCGTTTGCCACCATACCATCCAGAGCTCAATGCCATTGCAAACATCTGTGGCGATGTCGAGCAGTGGGTCGGACAAAGGGATGTCACCTTCAACTTGTATGGCATGTGGCAAATGTGCGAGCAGCATTTTGCGGAGATCAGCGACATGGAATGGGTAGCGGTTTGTCGTCGCGTTCAGAATGTAGAAGAACAGTACGTTCGTACAGAAGGGCTGATGGAACCACAAGTGGAAAGACTAATGTTCATTGTGAGTGGCAGTAACAACAGTGGGGATAATTCGTCGTCATACTCAGAAAGTGACTCAACATTGGATGTGGTCTCCTCCAGTTCTGACACGGACGATGCACTGCACTGGACGGTATCGCGCAACTCGAATAATTTACTTGTGGGTAATATCCGTGATTTCACGCTTCCGCCGCAATTTATTTATTTATTTATTTCACATTCCACATGATCCACAACAGTTCACAAGAATCATAGGATATAGAATCGGTCAAGTGATACAGAAAACACGCAACCTTCATAAAAGAAACACGCATGCAAAAAAATTAAACACAACTACAATATAAGAAACACAAATGTGATACATTTACAGTAAAAACTAAATTGACTGTTAAATATAGTCACCATACCACATACACGTATCACAAAACATAACAGTATATCCGTAAATAATATGGTAAGAGAGAAATTAAAGTATAATGCAATAACAAATCACATGTACTATCCGTAGTGTGCTAAAATAATGAATTAAAGTGTAATAACAAGTCAATCACACTGTCCATTAAAAAATTCATCAACAGTATAGAATGAAGTAGTTACAAGGAAATTTTTCAAGGTTGTTTTAAAAATCTTGACATTACTAGCCAAATTCTTAGTAAAAGATGGAAGACGTTTAAATATATTACTTCCTGAATAATAAACTCCCTTCTGGAATAAAAATAGTTTCGATGCAGGCATATGTAAATCATGTATTTGTCTTGTTCAAATATTATGTATACCATAATTTGATATAAATAAATCTCTATTCATCACAACGAACACTGGGATAGAGTAAATGTACTGCGACTGCAAAGGTAATATATCCAAAGCCTTAAACAAGGCACGACATGAGTCTTTGCTACCAGAATCAGTCATAATTCTAATTATGCTTTTCTGAATTTTGAATATAACTTTAGAATGAGTTGAATTTCCCCAGAAGATTATACCATATGTCAATAAGGAATGGACATATGAAAAGTAGACCATCTTTAATATTCCCAAACAAAAAAATGGTTTAATAGATCTTATTGGGTAACAAGATTTATTTAGTTTAAATACTAGTTGGTCGATACGATTCTTCCAAGGCAAGGAAGTATCTACTATTAATCCTAAAAATTTGATATTATGGGTGTTATCAATTTTACTGTTATCATAACTTACTTGTATGTCAATTTCATGACTGTTTTTTGTTAAGACCTGTAGAAATTTTTAGTTTTCTCAAAATTTTGGGACAAGAAATTACTTTGAAACCATTTATTTATTCTATCAAAAGTAGTATTAATTTTAAATTTAAACTTTTCCGAATCCTTGTCAAAAATGACAATGCTGGTATCATCAGCATATAATATAGGTTTACATATATCCGAAATAACTTTAGGGAGCTCATTAATATACAAACGAAAGAACAACGGTCCCAACACTGACCCTTGAGGAACTCCATGACGCATTCATTCCCAATGTGAAGAATATTTATTACTATTTTTGTTCAGTGATATTTTTGTTTATTGATGAGATCTGCGCTCTTCTGGGGTATTTCGCAGGGTCAAAAGGTTTCTTGACCCTTGAAGATGGGACCGATATATCGGTAAGGGATTTCCATTCGACGCTGTGTAACACCCCAGAAGAGCGCAGATCTCATCAACATCGCGGCGGAAGCCTGAAATCACGGATAGCACACCTCTATGGGGGAGGTTAATTTTCATCACGTCCAGAGATCCGAAAGACTTCGACCTTCTTCTTGGACTTCTTGACCCTTGGAAGATGGGACTAATACGTTGTTCTGAAACATCGGTAAAGGATTACCACTCGACGCTGCGAGCGCAGATCTCTACTTATTGGTAAGTGTGATGCAGATCACGATAAAAATTACTTCTAACGGCCGAACGGGGAAACGCTGTCCCAGTAATTTAAATGTTCTTAAAGGACACAAGGGAAAACAGTGCCCCGCAACGCCAATTACGTATTAAAACTATTTTTCGTTTGTAAATACACGTATCTGTTTCAGAATAATTGTCTAAAAAGCTTGGATAGGTACAGACGTTTGTCTGAAAATTGATTATATTTAAATTGCCATACTGCAGTAACCACTTCGAGAAAGGTGTGTTTGGGTTTCCTTCACATCGATTTCGGGAAGGAATGGGCAACTTACGAAACAAGTAGACGGATGCATTCGTAAGAGTGTACTTGTTATTTGAAGTGTTTGGGATTAATCGCCATTTAAAGCGAAAAGAACCTCGGCCGTGAGCGGTTACGTTGTGGTTTCAACCTCTCGCGCTTCTAAGCAACACTGCCACTGTCGTATGCATGGAAGACTGAGATGGTGTGCCGTCCACCTCTGTAATAGCGGCAAGTGGGTGGGCCGAGGTGGACACTTCGCCTCTGACAAAGGGTGGCTGTTGTCACCTGACAGACGTAGAAGGACCGAAGGATAATATTAATTAACATATTACATTCAAATTGCTGACAGCTGGCTTGTGACTTTACTAGTAGTCAGGGCCTATGTGTAAGTTGGTTGATATTGAAAGGATTGATTTTTTCCTTTTTAGGATGATAAATGCAGATACACACATTAAACATTTGGAGCAACTGATAAGCGCTTTTTAAATACTGCTAAGGGCAATGAACGTAAACTGCAGGCAGCAGTTGCCGGTAAAGGTCCTATTTCAGTTGACATTGATGCAAGCTTGCCTTAATTTCAGTTATATGAAACAGATACTTTGTCTCAATATGGAGTTCATTATTTCCATTCTCCTCCTTGCCTGAAATTTTGCGGCTACTAAGCTGTGCCTAGTTTGGTTGACGTCAAAACCGCCGTGATAAAATTTTGCCAACCATGGACCAGAATTCATTAGTACTGTTCAAACAGGATATTTTGAGATTAATTGAGGTTGATTCTATTACAACCACAAACAGTAGCTGCAACACGTATAGAAGGAATATAGGTACACATACAAAATGACAATCTGTTAGATGGTTTTAGGGACTGAATATTCTAATTGACAGGCATTCCCCATTATCTGTTAATTTTTTCCACTTCCAGTAAACAGAGACTGAAAACCAAAATTTAGCACCTCACTTGTAAAGATTAGGAATATTAGTAATTCTGACTAACTAGCTCAAACTGTGAAGTTTTAAGTTCATTCAAATAATTTATGAACAACTGTACCGCCATAATATACATATCATCTGTATTACAAACACCAAGCAGTTGATGTTAGGGTTGCAGTTGATGTTGCTGTTTCTTCTGCGAATCTTGCTGTACATACAATTCATTGGAAAAATTGCAGAGACTGTTATTTTCAGAGTAGGTGGTATGTCCAGGGACTACTGCTCTTTAAAGAGTTAATGGTAGGTCATAATTACGTTTACAAGTGTCTGTTGTGAGCCGCACTGTAACCCATGTCTTGGACCATGCAGTACTTATTGTTGGTTATGGCACAGATAAATTTATTTTTAAGAGTACAGGTTGGTCAAGAATTCATGGGATACAGGCTGTGTTGAGAATGGTTACATACGGATGGCTCACAACTAACACAACAACTGTGGTATTGCCAGTATGGCAAGCTATCTACTGGTTTGATCAAATTCAGCACAATAATATATAATTATCACTCCATCAATATTCAGTTAAGTAATTCTTAGTGTTCAGTATATATTTTACAAAATTAATGTTGCTAATAAGTCACATACTACGAAAGTGGCTGGGATGTACACAATATTATTACGTCTATCCACTATGTATGGCTCACCAATATATCCATGTAAAGTGAACACGACGAGTTAGACCAAATTAGCACAACGGTATAATTTTAGCAGTGTGCAAAAGCATTACAGTAAGGCACTTTTAGTGTTCAGTGTATATTTTACCAAATAAATGGTACTGATATATCCAAGTATTGTGGAAGTGATTTGACCAAACGCAGCACAGCACTGTAATTTTATCACTGTGCATAAATATTTAATTAGTGTTTATTATATACAATTTAACTCGGTTATAACGTCATTGAAGGGACTGAATAAATTGTGTCGTTATAAGTGATTGTCACTATAAGCGAGGTGTATGGTAAAAGTGAAGGGAAAGTATTTCAAGACAAAATACAGACCTGCAGGCATGTTACTTAATGTTAACTCTCTGATCTATTTCAAATTAAAATTGAAATTAAAATTTTAGAAATAACAAAGTGACTCTTTTATAATTGTAAACTTACATACAGGTTTACATTTAAAAATACATAACTTAAATTTAAAATATAGGAGCAACAAAAATTATCATGAGAAGAAACTTGCTGACAGGTACTTTGTCACTTCTCAGTTGCTTAAACCACTTTAAGCAGACCCTCTTTGACGTCACTTTGTTCAGGCCCTCGAAATCACATTATCCTCGATGTGTTCTGTTCAAATGCAGTAATAATTTTTATTGTGTGTTTCCAGATCATTTGTAACATAGAATTTGTGAGACCAAATTCCTGATGCACGTCGCCTTTCTTTTTTCCATTTTTTATTTGTCATAACACTCCACCTTTACCTTTCACACTCAAAACTTTCCTCTTATTCATAATTGTAGCCACGTTGCCAAGTTACCAGTCTCCTGTTAATTGCAGAAGTAGAAACATAGAGGCAACTTTGTTTACAAAGTGAATTGTCATTACTATTGTCATTTTCCAGGCCTCGAATTTCTGCAGCTACCTGAAAGCATTAGAGGGCTTCCCTCTCAAGAATGTGGAAATGGTAGAACTCTCAAAATTGCCTTCTATTTGGAAAATTATAGTGAAACCAATGACTTCCAATGTTGTTATATCCAAGGTAGATTCTCTCATGTATGTCAACTTAAATAAGGCAGAACAATCTGTGCCTTATGGGGAATTAGTTGGTATCACAGATTGTTTGATGCTGTATGTGACGTGTCACACAAGCATATCCATGTACGGTAAACATGACCAGTTTGACCACATTCAGCACAATTGCATCATTTTTTCAGTGTGCACAAGTATTAAAGTAAGGAATATGTAGTGTTCAGTATATGTTTTACAAAATGAATGGTGCTGATATATCCATGTGTAGTGAAAGGGAGTGGTTTGACCAAATTCACCTGGTTGACCAAATTCAGCAGAGCAGTGTAATTTTATCACCATGCCCAAATATTAAAGTAAAGCATTTTTGTACAGTTCACTATATTTTAAAAACTACATAGTTGTTTTAGTGGGTTACATCCCACTGTGCAAACTGTTACAGGGAATGTACAGGTTAGCTGAGATTAAAAGTATAATACATTCCCTTAAACCAAAAAGACTCTTTAGGTTATGATGAAATAAATAGTAAAATCTTAAAAACTTCTGCTTCTGTTATCAGTCACCCATTAAGCTTCATTTGTAATCACTCAGTATATAAAAGTATCTTCCCTGATCATCTCAAAATTGCAGTTGTAAAACCACTGTATAAGAAAAGAGACAAAACTAATATGACAAATTATAGACCTATTTCACTATTAAGTTTTTTCTAAAGTATTTGAGAAAGCTATGCACAGTAGATTAAGCCAACATCTGCATACTAACAACATACTGGGCCCAGAATTGCATGGTTTTAGGAAAAGTACGTCTACTGAAAATGTAGCATTCAGACTAACATATAGTGTATTCAAATCTCCTAACCAAAAAATACATGTTGGGGGAATTTTTTGTGACCTAGCAAAGGCTTTTGACTGTGTAGATCATGAAATTTTTTTCGCTAAATTACATTTCTATGGCATTCAAGGAGTAACGGTAGATTGGTTCAAATCCTACTTAACAAACGGAAGACAGAAAGTTGAAGTAAGATCTCCTAGTTCAACTCAAAATTTTTTCTCTGACTGGGGTAAGCTGAAACATGGAGTCTCCGAAGGGTCCATTCTAGGGCCCTTATTGTTCATAATTTATATCAATGACCTTCCACTGAGAATAAATTCCTTATCAGAACCAATATTATTTGCTGATGACACTAGTGTCATAATCTCAAATAGAAATTTTGAAGATTTCTGTATGATATCAAACGCAGTTTTCTCCAGTATGATTGAATGGATTTCAGCAAACAAGTTAGCCCTAAATCTAGAGAAAACAAATACAGTAAAACTCGTTCAAAAAGTACCCGGTTGAGAAAATTTCTCTCCTAAGAAGTCAGGATAAAAAAGCACCAAAATGCTCCCATTTGATTAACATCACACGTTGCCCTTTAAATACATCCCCGCATAAGAAAATTTCCCGCCTAAGAAGTAAGAAATTTGACGACGAAACAATTCTTTACCCATTTAATACATTTTCTGTTTCAAAATCTTAAAGAATTTCCCCAAGTTTCCATTCGTTCCGTTTCCAAACGCAGCATTCAAATGGTGCGGTCAGTTCATAGATGTTAATCTCCATGGCAATTTCCCCCACATTTCACGCAGTGGAATTGCGCAACCTCATGGCCGACGCAGCGGTGTTGTATTTCCTCCGCGATGCACAGTCTGCGTTCAGTCCCCACTACTCTGTCCCTCACGACCACCGAAAAATTGTGTCAGGTGGCCGGTAACTGATCTGAGCTGTTCCGTGACCTGCATAAGCCTGCGTTTGGCAACGGCCGGCATATAGCAGCTCACTCGCCGCTTCAGCTGCCCCGGACGTGGGGGGAACAAAGGCAGCCAATAACATTTTAAGAAGTTTAGGCACGCGCTAGTCGAAGTGACACGATGTTCCATGTTGTTGGCGGGAGAACAGTTTGACGCGAGATAAGTGAGTGATCGATTGCGACAACTTGTTTAAACGTAATTTATCAGCAGTAATAAATAATGTGCTGTGATGTAGCATGACTGTCAAACATTTGTGGTGACTGTGTGCAGATAAGTTACATCAGCAGTTCCAGAAACTAAATTCAAGACAGTGCAGAGTTAGTGAAAGTGACTGCAACTACTGACAACCACTTATGGTCTACTTAAAGCGAACCTATGGAATTGGAAGATGTGGACTGCTGCTGTTTTTGAAAAAAGAGCAACAAGCAATGCTTGAAAAATATTTCAAGGAAAAGTACACCTCTGGAATGAAATGTGAACTTGTGAATGAAAAGTCAGTAACAGTATAGGTAAAGGTGTAAATAAAACTGTGAATGAAAGGTTACTGACAAAATGGTTAAATGGTCAGATATGAGTGAGAATGTGTTAAGATGGCTGCAAATTATACAAATTCAGCACACGTATGTAATAAGTTCACAAAAAAATTTAAAAAATGGAATTTTTGGTCCTACCTTTTAAGAAATTTCCTACTGAAAAGTCAGATTTTCTTGGAATTTTCAAAAATGTGTTAACAGGGTTTTACTGTATAATGAAATTTGTAATGAATAATTCACCACATTGTGCATTGAATATTGGTTATGAAGATAAGTATATAGAAGAAACAGTAAATTAAAAATTTGTTGGCTTACATCTTGGTAACCACCTGAATTTGAAGGATCATATTGATGAGATGATACCTAAATTAAGTGGAGCATGTTATGCAGTTAGGTCAATGTTCCACATCAGCAACGTTAACATTCTCAAATCAATTTCTTTGCGTATTTTCACTCTATTATACAGCACGGAATAATTTTTTGGGGAAATTCTTCCAACAGCAGGAAGATATTTAGATCACAAAATAAAATCATTGGCATTATGGTTGGTGCACATCCTAGAACTCCATGTAGAAATCTATTTAAAAAACTAGAGATTTTGCCTGTTCCATGGCCATATATATTTTTATTAATGAACTTCTGTGTTAATAATCAAGAAAATTTTCAAACAAATTCATCAGTACACAGTATTAATACAAGGAATAAGCTTTATCTTCATAGACCAATAGCAAATCTATCATGCTTTCAGAAAACTGCACTCTATTCTGGCATCAGAATTTTCAATAGTTTACCAATGAAAAGGCACAATTTAAAGTAGCACTAAGAAGATACTTAAATGCACACTCCTTTTACTCTGTAGATGTTTTTCTTATGTGTACTGATAAACTACAATAATGACCTCTTAAGACTGCACATAAAATGTTTAAAGTATTTTGCAGCGTACATTTTTGTATGTTTCTGTATGTTTATGACTTATTCCACATCCTGTTCTCTTGTGACAAAATTATGGATCCATGGAATGTATGTATGTATGTATGTATGTATGCATGCATGCGTTAAGTTATTCTCCTGCGATATTTAATGAGAAAATGTTACACATAAGTATCCCTAAACTGTAGAGTATACGTCTCATGCCTTGTATCTGCTAAAGCTCAATGAATTTGAGAAAATGTTTGATCTAATTGTAATACGAATTTAATGCCTGCTGTCAAAACCAGTGTGCACATTTGCATAATTTGTGACTGTTGTTTGAATTCAGTTCAGTTCTTTCATTACTAATGTGTAGGCACAACCGCCTTAAGATGAATTATATGGAGAGCACAGGAACATGAAACAAAAATACACAAAATAAGAAGTCACAAAGAAAAATAGGTGAAAAAGTTATCGGGTAACAAATAGCATAAATATATGTGCATGCACACATGCACGCACATAACCAGGCAGTGTGAGGTGTAGCAGATCTATTCTTCTACGTGATGCCCGAAAAAAGCAGTACGTTAATGGGGATTTGTTATTTATTTCCAAAGAATTTATCACTTTCCTGTGTAGTCCCATGATGTTTTGATGAAAGATATGAAAGACATGAACCTGCATTCCTATATTTGGTGACCGGATTACAGGTTTTTCCAATCAGTATATCTTAAACACCTCTGTGCTTTTCCTTGTATGATAAAAGAGGAGAGGCTGTAGCATGGGTGATAAGAGGAATATTCTATACAGTTGGTACCTTATCACCTATTCATTTAGAAATGAGAGAGTACATTTCCTCATGCTGGCTGCCTAATCTGTGGAACAATTACTTATTGTTCATTCGATGTCTCTTTGGAGGAACTGACATCTTTTTTTTTCATTTAGGTTTCTGACAATGAAGACAGTTGTACGTCATTCATTTGAATCTTTCCTTACAAAATGGGCAGCATTTCCCTGTCACATGGAAAAAGAATGGCAGGACTTCAAGGTATGTTTTTCATCACTGCAGTTAAAGTGTTTCAGCAAGCCATGTGGTAATAAATTTTGTCATCACTTTCTTCTCATTAATATCTTCTCATTTACAGTCTGAAGTTTTGTTCTGGTTCAGAACTGAAACGGTTGCCTATAATTAGAATTGTTAGATAGTAATGTGGAAATCTTCACAGGTTTTATCACGTGTTTGAAATTACTCAAATATTCTCTAATTAATTAGTTTACTGTGTACAGAGTCCTTCATAAAATTAGATAGATTTTTAGCTGCTTGAGTGATGTCATTGTTCTTCATTATCTCAGAGGTTCATGGCCAAGATTGCAAAAGAACTGTAAGTTGAATGCAATCAGAAACATAATCCAACGACATCATCACACCATTTCTCAAATATTTGTTGCGATTCAGTCCTTCCATTTTTACTCTGACAAAGGTCTCCCACAGTATCAATTTCAGACACTGTTCACTTGCAGTAAAGTTAGTTGCTTAGACCACATTCCTATAAAAACATTGCTGTTATAACAATAAATATGAGTGGTATGTGTTCATAGAGGAATATATTATTAGGACGTTTTTAGGACATATTTTATAGTAGTCTGAAGTGTTGGTGAGTGACTGCATCTGGTGTTTTTTTGCAAACTGTAATAATGTGCCTCTAGAACTGCTGAATTTTCTGTTTGTGTACTACTGTTGTGTCACACAGGTGAAGAAAATGTAGAACTATTTTAGTTACAACCTGAGGTACAAAAAGGTAATAGATATAAACGGTTGTTTTAATATGACGATGCTCTGAAAAAGTAATGTATTTTGAATGTGTTTTTCAGTGTAGTGTTGTAAATGAAGTAGATGTTTTTTTTACCATAGACAAAACATGGAAAGAAATATGAGCCTGAAGAAGATGAGGATCGCAGGAAAATCTTCATGAGAAACATGAAATATATAATGACACATAATGCCGCTTATGAGAGAGGAGAGGTGTCTTCGAAGCTAGCGATGAACAGGTTTGGAGATATGGTAAATGAAAAGAAGTTTTAGTCTGTTCGTTGTAATAGCACTGTGGTCTGCATGAGTGATTTTGATGCACAGTCATAATGGACATGAGGATTGAATGGTGAGATGTGCTAGTTGGCATTTGGAAAGTATCAGTTCAAAAGTTTCGTCTAGAGATGGCCTATCCTAATGGCTGTTTTATAGTTTTACAGAATTCTTCAAGGCCAGTGCCGTCTGTTACGGTAAAACAGCGTGGTTGGAAATTAGTTTTCAATGTGATTTGATGTTCAGCAATGCACACGAGGTGGATGGTTGAGCTCGCGATATGCACGCACACAGAACAAAGAACAAATGATGTATGATCAAGCATGCATGGTCAAGACAGGCATGGAACACCAGCGCCGCCTGCATCCAGTGTGCAGTGTTTTATACTTAGCACTTCCTCCAAAACACTGTCACAAAACAGGCATTGTATATGTCACTTCACTGGTTCCTGGGGATGATACCAATTTCATGACACAGCATTTCAAATCGAACATGTTCAATGGGTTTCATCAGCAGATCTGCCAGCTGTTTTCTTTTGTCAATGTGTTCTATTGCAGTGTCACCCTCAAGGTACCTCTCCCTCACATAGAAGTGTCGCACCTTGATGTGTTTTGATCTTTTGTGATACTCCAGGTTCTTGGCTAATTTGATGGTACCAGCATTGTCGATATATAGCGTAGGAATTTTACTAAATTCAGACAACTGCAGATGCGTTTGACGTCGTTCCAATCCTTTTCTACTGGTTTGTCCATGACCTGTGCAGCTTTATTCGCAGCAAATGCCATGTCAGGACATGTTGCTACCACAAGGTACATGAGGCTGCCTACTGCTTCACGATATGGGACCTTGCCACTGACGTCTTTCATGTTATCACTTTCTTCGTGACTTGCAGGTGTCGACACACCATTTGTTTCAGCCATGTTGAACCGTTTCGGTATCTTATTTGTATAAGCCTCTTGGCTCAAAAAAATTGATCCATCACTTCCACACTTGATCTGCATTCCAAGGAAATTCTCAAGTGAGCCGATTGTGATCTCGAATTCCTCTTGCAGTAGCTTTAGAAACCCTTCGATTTCTTCATTCTTGTTACCAACAATAAGTTCGTCATCAACATAAATTGTAACATAGACAGAACTGCCCTCGTTAGTGCGATAAAACAGGCATGGATCAGCTGTGCTGTTCTTTAACCCAGCTTTTTCATTAACCTAATCAGCCACTTGTTCCAGCTGTGTGGCGCTCATTTTAGACTGTACAGGCTTCGTTTCAGTCGGCATAAGTGACCAATACCATCATCGAAGCCTTCTGGCTGCTCTAGGTACACCTCTTCTTCTAGTTCACCATAAAGGAATGTAGTCTTCACATCAAACTGTTTCAGCTTCATGTTCTTTGAAGCAGCCACAGCGAGCAGTGTGCGAACGGTGTCGTAGCGTGCTACAGGACTAAACATTTCATCATAATCAATTCCTTGTTTTTGCACATAACCTTCTGCAACTAGGTGAGCCTTAAAGTGAGCGCTGCCATCACTTGACGTTGCTACGTGCATCACCAACAGTTTTGAATCACTTTTGCACTGATTGGCCTTGTGACAAGCTCCCAGGTATCATTCTCCTTAAGTGACTCCAGTTCTTCATGCATTGCTTTCAGCCACTGCTTCTTTTCGTTCGACAGCATTGCTTTGGCATATGAGATTGGGTTCAGACTGTGGTCTCCTTGACCACCATCAACTAGGCAAATGAATTCACCACTGGTCATCCACTTGGGCTGTTTCCTTTCACGTTTGCTCTTGCGGTCTGGAACATCAGTTTCTTGATTAGAATCATTACTTCCTCCTTACATAGACATACTGTTTCCATCGTTACTTTCATAGGTTTGCAATATCTCAAGTTCTGCAGCTGGAGCTACATGAGGCGTGGAACACATGCTGCCATTCTGCATGATATCACTGCACGAATTGCACATGACTTCTGGCTTGAAGAGGACATCACGACTCAGCACGATCTTCTGGTCTTTGGGCATCCAGATTCGATAACCATCAGTTTCACCCACATAACTGACCAATCGACCTAATTCGCTCTTCAGGTCCCACTTGTGTTTTTCTGTTTGGGAGTGTGCACATAACATTCTGTTCCAAAAACATGGAGGTGACCAGGAGTTTCACATGATCTCCCAGTCCACAGTTCCAAAGGAGTCTTACCTTCCACTGCTGTAGGTCCAGTACAGTTTAGTATGTATACTGCAGTATTACAGGCCTCCGCCCACAGTTCTTTCGGCAATCCACTGGCGTGAAGCATGGAGTGAGCGCTTCCTACAATTGTGTGGTTCTCTTGCTCTGCTGCACCATTCTGCTCGGGAATATACAGCATGGCAATTCAATGCGTGATACCATATTCTTCTAACACTTTCTGTACAGCTTTACAGTTGAACTCCTTTCCGCCGTACGACAGCAGAACCTTCGTGACATGTCCAGCAGTCCTCACTTCTTTCAGAACCTTCCGTAGGCAGTCCACCACCTCATTCTTTGTGGCAATGAAAAACACGCGACGATTTTTAGAATAGTCACCTTTAAAACGGACGTAATAGCAGACACCACCTGCTCATATTTCTGTCATGGGTCCACACACATCCATGTTAATCTGTTCTCCAACTACATTGGGTCGAGTTGTCTGAGTTCCAAAACTTTGTCATTGTGCTTTTCCCAAGGCACAGCCATCACAAAATTCTGCACTTGCTTCCACATTCATGCCATGCTGCTTGAGCACTTTCACTACATGGCACTTGTTTTGATGACCAAGACGCTCAGGCCACACTTGCAGTGTTTCTGTTCTTGTTGCCAGGTGGACCTATGCAGTGTCTTGTGGAATACAGACCCGAACATCCAACACATACACGTCATTCGCGAGCTTACCAGATGCTGCAACAGTTCCGCCAGTCCCATGAATAACAACTTTATTTTCGCTGAAGAGTGTGCTGTAGCTGTTTTTTGCAGTTGCCTCGATGGAGAAAAGATGTGCACTTGGATCTGGCACATACCAGACATCTTTCAGTATTGTGTCGTGCGATATGCCATTGTGAAACAATTGGACTTTTATCATACCTTCACCATATGCTTGCATGAGCACATGTTTCTTACCAAGCTGGATAATTTTAGGAACAGTAAATTTTGCACATGAGACGAAATACTATTTGCTTGGAGTAATGTGCCGTGATGCACCGCTGTCACAGTACGAACTGTCTGAGTTCATACTGGTTACTTCTGAGGCCCCCATCACATGCACTGGTAATATATCGAAACTTTTCCTTGTAGCTGATTTACCGCCTTTGTCCCTTATATGCTGCTGCTTTTGTGGACACTGCAGCCCAATGACCAAGTTGCTTGCACTTCTTGCAAGGAAACTTCTGCTTTGTGCGATTGCTTCCTCTCTTTGAGGATTTTTGTGGCTTAACCTTCATAGAACTTGATTTCTCCTTGTCATTTTTACGTGCAGGGAATGCCGTAGCTTCAGATGATGCTAATATATCAGCTCGCAACTCAATTCCACAGAGCTTCTCAATGAGCAAGTTCACAGTTCGTTCTCTTGCAGGAATGGTGTCCCAAACATCCTTGAAATTGTCGTGCTCTTTACCAAGTGTCGATAGAATTCGTCTGGTCAACATACATTCAGACAACGTATTTTCACTGTGTTGCACTAATTCGTCATTCAAGTCAGCGAACAGTTTTTGCAGCTTAGCGATGTGCCCACTAATGTCTTCCTTGCAGTCCCTTTGTGCCTGGAAGAACGATTTAATTAGCATGTTCAGCCTCTGAGTACTACTGCACTCAAACCATGCACATAGCTTATCAAGTATGTTTTAACATATACATTCACATTGTGGTGTTTTGCTATAGGCCTATAGCATTGTGTTTTGTAAATGGTCGTTAGTAATCTGGAGGAATATTATGCCTCTGCTGTCAGGCAGCTACACTACATTATTTAATTTTACATAATCTGAGGCACTTACATCATTAAATGCACACACACAAAATAAAACAGCATCTAGAGGAAACTATCCAGTGTTGATATGAGACCAATGTCACAAATGCTGAGAATCACAGCATGTTTGATCGGTTTTATCTTCATGTAATACATGTCCACATTTTCTTCAAAAATGGGTAAATACTCACATGTAATTACTGTCACATATTTATCTTGCAGACAGATGAAGAATTGGGAAGATGCCAGTATGGTGCTGGAAGCAATATGGGTGGAATTAAGAAAGAGAGTGTGAGTGGAACAACTTCCAATAGTACTGCTAATGTGGACGTTTCTGGTGAAGTGGACCGCATGAATAAATTATCTGGTACGGCATTGAAGAGTCCAGTGGACTGTCAGTTCCTTTGTGCATTCAATTTGGTAAGCTGCATCCATGTAGTTCACTGTACAACAAGCCAGGAAGGCCCACAGGCAAAGTAGAAGTATGTTGCTACTCTTTCTTTAACCACTGCACTATATTGTGGTGGGTGGTGAACGCCACACCCAGGCCGCTTTACCTCTGTGGAAGAGACCTGGTACCCATTAACTGGAGGCTGGGTGGGCCCCAGGACTGGTCTGCATAGGTGCAGAAAGAACTGTCCTACAAACTACTTAAAATAGATGTCCCAGGTCTATTTCATGGTTCATTTTTATGATTTTTCATGTTTTGTAGTTGATATTATGTTGCTAGTATTATTTCTTGTCTATGTTGTAGTGTGTCAGTTCTAGAATAATTTGTGATTGATGAACTTGAAATGATACAAAAGGAAGTGTACATGGAATAATTGAAGTGCTATCCAGAAACATGCTTGAATGAAGTGGGAAATACTACAGAAAACCTCAGTCAAGATAGTAAGTGTATTGACAGAGATTCAAACTGCGTCTGTTCTGTTACTGCTCTACCAATGTGATTGGTAAACATTTGTTTGAAACATGTGGAAATGCTAAATATTTGACTATGAAAAGGGAAAAATTAGTACAGTCAAACACTGCTACAGCACCACAGATTTTTTGGTATATTAAAGGTGTCAGTGTATCAAGCATGGCTGCAAATCGAAACATTCTATAATAGGGAATTCTTGTTGACTGATTTTTATGTTTGCTGTGTGAGGGCGGCGCTACATCAAGGCACAGCTGTACTGGGGTTTGACTGTATGTGTCTCTTGCAAAGGCTCAGAACCTAAGGTCATAAAACATACAGGCAGAATATTACCAGAATTTTGTTGCACATAGATCCAACCTGCACGAGAATATACAGAGATTTTATTACATGATGCTGCGTAAGCCTCATTCAAGCACTGCAGTAGTCTTAGGCCCGCTCGCTTTTACAAGCCCATTTGCAGCATCATAATTTGAAAGACATTTTGAATAATTCAGAGTGATGCATTTTGAAGCTTGTACAAATGTGAAATTTCACGTAATGCTCTCGTAAGTTAATGCACCATGTAGTTTGGTATAGCTTACGAGACTATGTGGTTTCATACAGACCATATTGTGAAATCACATTTCACAATGGGTCTCTGTAACCATTAGTAGGGCAGGGATACTGAAATGCAGATAATATGGTAGTAATTTTACATAATTCCTTGTTTTCATTATCTTGTGCAGCATCTTCTGCCTTCTTCATAAGATCATCTATCCATTTTCTGTAGTCCCTTTACACACTCAACTTCTTTATCAGCAATTGACTATTCTGCTTGTAGCTCATCTTTCTGTTATTTATTCTTCCTTTAATTCTCTCCCATTGGGTAGTTTCATCTGATGTTTTCTCAGAAATACATTATTCTTTGTGTTGTTATCATACCCTCTCACATTTTCACATGTTTTTAGATGTACTCATACATCTTTACCTATGTCCCATTTTGCTTTCACAGAATCTGTTGTCTCTTCGGATAGGACTGAGAAGCGATTTCTTAGTTGTAAATTAAATTCTTCTCTCTCTTGCCATTATTTCACAGCTTTGCTACATAATATCTCTCTTAGCTTTCCCATATTTGTTCTGCTTTGCTTTTACTTTATTCTAAATTTTGCCACAATCAAATGATAGCCACTCCTGGTACCCCATCATTTATTTCTTACTTCTTCTAGAGATTTTATAAACTGACATCTTGCACTTACATGATCTATTTGATTTTCATTCACATGGGCTGAAGATACCCAGATAACCTTATGACACTTCTTGTGAGGGAATACTGCGCCCCCTGTGACTAGATCATGAGAGGTGCGAAATTCTGTAAATAATTCTCCATTCTCATTTATTTTGTCCACATTGTGTCTTCGCATGATTTGTTCCAGTCCTTAACTTTCTGCTCCAACCTAAGCATTCATGTCCCTCATAACAATAATAATGTCTGTTCTATTGATCTTCTTCATTGTTTCGTTCAAACATTGATAAAATTGTGTGTGACTTTCTGTTTCAGAATTCTCTGTTGGAGCATAGCATTGTACAATGCTAACACTTCAGACATTCATTTTGAAACATGCAGTTATTCTTGCTGATACAGGATGCCATCCTCTTAAACTTCCCCCCCCCCCCCCCCCCCTGTACTGAGTAATATTCCTACTCCATTTCTGTGATCCTCATCTCCATCCCTTCCACGGTAAAAGAACATTCCTCGATTTGTCATTCTTTGTTTTCCAAATCCTATCACCGCACCTTGCTCAGATTTAAGATGTCCAACTTGTATTTCTCCATTTGATATTCAACCCATTTTAATTTCCCTCTTTCATATAATGTTCTTGCATTCCATGTACCAAGAATCATGTTCCTTTTTAGTGCCAATACTGTTGTTTATAGAAGTATCTGGCTTTGCTGCAGTCTGGTTTCACTAATGAGAAGATTTTTGTTCATGCAGGGAATTGGCCTCACCTCTCCCACATCCCCAGATGGACGGTTGTGTTACCAACTTCAAGACCTTCTGACCTGTCCAAGATTTTGCTGTTATTCGCAGCTAGGACACTACTGTGGTCCAATTCAGCCATCTGCCACCTGCAGGCCTGTAGCAGCGGCTCACCCAGAGAGTTGATCATTCTATTTGGAACAAAAATAGTTGCCACAGGAGTGGAATTAAAACCGACCTACTTCTTGTTCTACTGGTTTAATTGAATAAAAATTGCTTTCCGTTAGACTTTGTTTCCTGAATGTTTCACGGCACTGAAATACCGTCTCACCTGGCCAATTCTTCAAACACAGTGACAATTTAATTATGATTAATTTTGATGATACTTCACTTTATTTTTATTTCTGCACCCAAAATATAACAATTTCTTATTTTGAGTGTGTCACTTAATACTTGTTCAGGAGATGTAAGTTCACGTCCTCCCTGATTGCTGGACAAAACGAAAGAGAGGTGCATTCCCCCGTTTCCTGTATGCATCCTAATTTTAAAAAAAAAGTCACCATTTTCCCATTGGTTAACATTATTTGAAAAACCCCCCATGGATACTTCGAACAAAACGAGTGCAGTCCAAATTCTCCTACACCACGAGTTATGACTACCTGACCTGTGAACTTTCAAGTCACATTGTCTTGCAGTTTTAAAAGTCCTTTGTGCCCCCATTTCCTGTCTGGTGAGGTCACTGGCTGCTAGTCCGTACCCCCTCTCTAAACATTACATATGGTCCGATTCATTAACTTACCCACAAAAAATGTATATAATTTCTAAATTAATTTACATACCCTAATTCTCAAATAAACTCGAACCCTGTCTGTATGGTTACAGAAGAGATGAGTGGAAAGCTTTGCATCTTGTTGATTACACTGAAGAACAAATTTAAACTTTTTGTTTCACCCCTGGATGAAGATAGGTGACTTTTTATAATTTGGTAACGCTGAATCCAAACCTGAAACGAAAACACACTATCACCTAAAGGTTTTTGGAACTTCCACCCTTTTTTTTTTTTTTTGCATTTTCAATGATTTTTACATTTTACTAGAATCTAAAATTGTGTAACTGGGTCCTATGGTTTAAAAGAGTTTTTCATGTTGAAAAATACATAAGGAATTCAAAAATGGCTGTAAGAATGCTGTATGAAAAAAAAGCCATGCAATTACACAACAAGAATGTGAAAATAAATGTGGATCTAACTTACTTTTAAAATTTTTTTTCTGCAACTCTTTTGTTTGTAACTGGCAATAGACACCTCTTCAGTAAGGTTCCAGCAATAGTCAGCTAACATGTTCTGATGACTTTTTGGCATATCTTTTTTCCTTGTTGTAAATATCCTGGTGGAACCTCTCCCCATGTTCGTCGCTCACTGTGCCCAGGTTCGGAGGGAAGATGTCCAAGTGGCAATGTAAAAAATTAATCTTCAGTGACATATTACACCCCATTGTCTGGTATGCGTTTAACACGTCCTCAACAAGTTGCTTATAGTTTTTGGCTTTTACGTTTCCAAAGAAATTTAGACAAACCACTTTGAACATTAGCCATGCGGATTTCTCAGCTTCCATCAACAGGTGTACAAATAGATCATCGTTAATGATTCCACGAATTTGTGGTCCAATAAAGATGCCCTCTTTTAATTTAGCATCACTGAGTTTTGGAAATTTCTCTCTCAAATACTCAACAACCCTTACCATGTTTGTTCATAGTTCTAATGAAGTTTTTCTTTAACCCCAATTTAATGTGGTGGTAGCAAAATCTTATCTTTGTCAACTAGCTGTTTATTCCTGATACACTTTTCCCCTGGAACTGAGTTTTCTCGCATGGGCCAATCCTTAATTTTGTAATGTTTGTCTTTGTTCGGCTGTCCCATTCACAAAGAAAACAGCAAAACCTTGTGTAGCCAGACTGCGTTCCTAGGAGTAGCCCTATGACTTTAAGGTCTCCACGCATTTTCCATCCATATTTTGAGTAATTTATACCTTTCAAGAGCAAATCCATATTCGCATATGTTTCCTTCATGTGGACAGAGTGGGCAATCGGTATTGATGGGTGAATATTTCTGTTATGTAGCAGCACCACCTTTAAACTAAATTGAGACAAATATACAAAAAGTCTCCATTCTTCAGGGTTGTATGTACATCCCAGCTTGTGCAGAAGTCCTTCTACATCATTACAGTAGACTAATTTGCCGTCCTTAGAAAAAAATGATGACAATGATTGCTGGTGTTTCCTGTATGACACTTTAACACCTTGCTGTAACAAATGCCATCCCTGCAGGTGAGAAGCCAAGAGTTCTGCCTGCATTTTCGAAAGATTGAGGTCTCTCACTAGATCCTTAAGTTCAGACTGCGTTATAAGATGAGGTACAGTTACTTCCACGAAATCAGGGTTCACATTGCAACATGAAGGTCCAGGTTCATATTCTGGAGAGGTGCTGGTTGGTTCTCCTTCATGTAGGTTCCATTGTTGAGGTGGCTTAGGAATTGGTAGGGAATCATCATGTTTAACAGGTCTTAGGGCTGAAAGAATACCGGGGTAAACTGTGGTGTGTTTAGATTTTGAATTATGGCCATCTATTATTGTTAAACAAAAATAGCAATAGGTAAGATGATCCTTCCATTCTCTACACACCATAGGGACTGCGAAAGGCATTGACTGGTGGGTGCCAATCAGCCAGCTACGTAAATATCGCGAACATCTACTGCAACGCAAATGTGATGCCCAGCTCTTGTCCTAGCAACCAACTTTACAGCCAAAATATAATTCATACGCCTTCTGCACTGCACGGGTAATGGATTTTCTATGCGACTTTGGGGTGAATTCACCACAGACGTAACAAAACAAGTTCGGTGAATTAACACAGTTACGAGACATGGCGAACACAACGCTTCAACAAAGTACAACTGTGTTATTAATTTTCTTAATATTCCCATGAACTGCCTATAAATACACACTATCACACTTTGGTTCACAATTTCAGTGATCAAAGTGAAAAATTCTCACAATAGAACGTGCGATACGTGATGACAGAGACGCTTATTACAGCGGAAACCGATCTTCACGAAAGAACAAGGGCAACTGAACTAACAAACCTTATGGAAACGTTGCGTGTAATATGCTGTGTTCTCCTCCCTAAAGCCGTGAACGTGTCTTAAAACTGAGGGATGAATAAGCTCTTTGTTTCGGGTTGTCTGCCTGGCCGCGCCTATAAACCTGCCGACCGCAAGCGCTTTGTACCCTAAATGTGCCTCTTCCTCGGAAAGTTTAGGCGATATCGCAAAACGGATTTCAGATCTGCAATCAGCGCGAACAAATGCACTAGAATCGCCTAATTTTACTTAGGGGCAAATTTCATTGCTCAACGGTGTCATAGAGACTGAACACACTAACTGATAGTTATTTCCCATTATCTGTTAATTTTACACATTTCCAATAAATTGTGACTGAACACCAAAATGTGACGAGTCACTTTAGATAAAATTGTTTAGGGCTATTAGTAACTCTGAGTGAAGAGCTTAAACTGTGAAGCGTTCAGTTCATCTAAATAATATATAAATAAACCTAAATACAATTCACAAATACACAGGGACAGCACAAATACACACCAAACAAAAACAAAGACGAAACCGTTGAGGTTTGAATGCTGACTCAACAATCAAACAACAATGATGACAAGAACAATATGAACATAACAGAATAGTTGGACTTTTAATTAGCATAATTAACAAAATAAATCTAACTAAAATCGATTTTCCCTGAATATACCAATATGTTTACCGATGGCATTAGCAGAGGATGCTAATTCAATTCAATTCAATTCAATTCAATGGCGTTTATTAACGTGCAGGCTTAACAGCACAAGTGCCAATTAAAAAGCCAGCACCAGAACACAAATACAACACAAAACAGTACAAATACACAAAAACAAAACACTAAACAGTCAAGACAAAACCAATATTGCAGTATAAGTAACATAAAAGTACTAGGGCAAAACCCATATAAAGTGAAAAGACACAGATAAATTAATTTAAAAATGTGACAGATTAACGCAGAATGAGTCATAACTATAACAAATCATTAATTAAAACAGAACTACATTGAATATACAGCTATCCCTAATAACAATTACAATTCAATCTAATTGAATGCAGTTTAAAGGACACAAATAAAACATATCGTCACAAATACAAAACACTAAACAGAACAAAACAAAACCAATATTGCAGGAAAAAAGGAATGTAAAAGTACAGGGCAAAACCCCTATAACCTGAAACCTGGTAAAAAATTCTTAATCAAAACTGGCCTACAATTGAATGTACAACTATCGCTACAGATGCCATTAGCCGCCGAAGCGCATCTAGCGGAAGGACAGTTGTGACGGCTAAAGTCAACATGAAACAATTTAAGATCCCTGAAATTTCGATTCGGCACTCGAAGGCCGACAGTTTCCAAAAGGGTAGGGCAAAATTTTCAACCACTAAAAACATTAAGTAAAAAAAGGTGTCTAAGTGGCACCTAGACCACTTAAGGTATGAAATTTCAGGTAATTTAAAACATTAGTGTAACTGTACGGTAAGTAGCTGAAAAAGACGATGGCAGAGAGACACAAACTTCCGCTGTGTGTGCTCACGCTTACTGGCATCAGTAGAGGTAATGGATTTCCACGCAACAGAGGCCTATTCTAACTTAGGCCTAACTAATGTGTAATATTACATCAGAAGGCTCTGCAGAGAGGAAAAGGAAAAAGTTACTGTCCTAATTAACCCCAACAACCTAATTGCTTGTGAGAAAATGTAGTCCACATGATAGTGTAAGTGCAGTTTGGAGTCAATTTGCACTCCCAGATCTTTGATGCGTTCAGTTCGAGTAATCGAGGATTCACATAATTTTAATCAAAAAGGCGCAAGTTTGGTTTCCTGGAGAAGGAGATAACTCTGGTCTTGTTGGCGTTGAGCTTCATAAAATTAGAGATGCACCATCCACGAACACAATTAATATCAGACTCAAGCACGAAACTGTCATGAGGGGACTTTATTTCTCGAAAAATTTTGATGTCATCCTCAAAGAGAAGGCAATTTGAATACTTGACCACACTACACAGATCGGTGATGAAGATGTTGAAAAGAGTGGTCTCAGAACGGATCCTTGTGGCACACCAGATAACACTTCGCATGACGAAGAAAGCGCGCCACAGTAACGCACATAAGATGTTCTGTTGGTCAGGTAACTACGGAACCAGCTTACGGAGCCGGCAGACAGTCCGCAGTCATTTAGTTTACGAAGTAGCAGCTCGTGCGGAACTCGGTCAAAAGCGTTGCTGAAGTCGGAATAAATGGAATCAACCTGTGTCTGGCAATAAACTAGGTAATAGGTAAACGCAATTGCGTCAAGATAGGTAAGAAGATTAGTAGCAGTAGATTTAGATTTCATGAAACCATGCTGTGAAGGATTTAACTTGGACTTAAAATAGTATGAAACATGTTAATGGTATCGAATTCAAATATTCTGGAAAAGGTATTAAGTATAGAAATTGGCATGTAATTACTCACTAAAGCTCTGCTTCCTTTTATGAAAACAGGGATAACAGCAGTTTGTTTCCAAAGGGTAAGGAAACTTCGCTGACTTAAGCTAAGGTTGAAAACGAATTTAAGAACAGGTATAAAAATGTCCGAACAACCCTTTACAATATATACAGGTATGTTGTCGATTCCAACAGATTTTGAAGGTCGAAGGCGCTTAATGGCCTTGTGAACGTCTGAGCCAGAGACTGATGCTAAATATTTGGAATGAGGGGGACTGAGGAGCAGTACAAGAGTCCCGTAGATAAGGGTTATTGAAGACACTTTTAAAGTACTCAGCAAAAGCCTCTGCAACATCACGTGGCTGGGACAGATGGTTTCCATCTAACTCAAGGTCGGCTGAATTATTGTCACTTTTCCTTAATCAAGAAACGTATTTCCGAAAATGCACAGGAGTAGAATTGAGGTTATTATCAATAATTTTAAGCCACTGAATCTTGTCAGACCTTATGGTGGCTTTAACAAGCCTACGGTATGAGGACAATTTGTCATAGAAATAATTAGACTTATATTTCTTAAAATGCCTGTAGAAGTAATTCCTTTTCCTGAGATAAGATTTCAATTCACTGGAAAACCATACGGGAAACTTGCACCTATTAGTGCACCCATTAGGCACGGACATTGCAATTGCAGGAGTAACAGCAACAGGGAGTCTATCAACAGCGTCAACAGAGGTTTCGTTGTAGACAGAAGACCAATCATATGTAGACAGAGTGTTATACAGCATTAAGTAATCCCCAGAAGAATACATCCTGAATGAGATACTAGACAACATATTTGACCTAGTAGGTAACTTTAATTCAGTGAGAAAAGGAGGATGGTAAACATCAGGGTGCACAAGAGAGCGCACATCATAATTAACAGAGAAATCAGTAACAACGGAAAAGATAAGGTCAAGCAGGTTGCCATTTTTGCGGGAATAATTATGCTGAGATAATTCGAGTAAACATGTGGAGGTGTATTTTGCTTCACCCTTCAATATGATATAGTAGTAAGAACTACTCGAAGATAAACCAAGTTTCCAGTCGAAACCAGGTACATTGAAATTTCCAACAAGAAGAACTCGAAAATTATACGTGTCTAATATGTATTCTAAACTGCAAAAATACCGCTTAATTGTGTCTACAGATGTGTCAGGCGCAAAATAGTGGTTGCCAATAAGCAAATTATAGCCATCAGTAGTAGACATTTCAATCCATACACATTCCTCAACCAGTTCCAAGTCAGCTCTCCGTACAACGCCTGAGACGCTGTTGGATATGGCAATTAAGGAACATCCTCCACGTGATTTCGCGGCACTAACCCTGTCAGCACTATACACTAAATAAGTTTCAGGAAGGAGATTTTGATTAAAACAGAAATCATTGAGCCAGGTTTCAGTCAAACAGATAAGAGGGAAGTCCCAGAGTGGACGTCAGTAAGTAGATCAGAAGCGTTAGTCCTGAGACCACGAATATTTTGATAGTAGATGTCTAAGTATGTGTGAGAGTTAGAAGATTAGCTATGTCCAAAACCATTTTCCACAGAATTGGCCATCATACGCTGCGGCAGGGGCCTCGTCCGTCGGCCCTAACGGTATCAGCGGGGACAGTGGATTTTGGTGTATAATTTGGTCTAGAGGGTGATGCCGGTGCTTGGGTCTCAATGGATTTGTCAGGACATTCCAAGGCGTATACCTGCTCAGGACTAAGCCGCCCACAAAACGGTGCAATTAAACAGCCGGTCGGCCAGGCCCCACTGTCATTTACAAGGAGAAAGTCATCTTCAGTGACAGACACATGAAAAGATGAATAAGAATTAAATTTGGTTTTCAACTTAGTGCAAGTAAGAGAGGATAGCTTCAAATGATCCTGCAAGAAATTTTCAACATCTAAGGCCGAAACATCAGGACCAAGACGCGATATGAAAAGTGATTTTAATTTAGGTTGTTTAGGTATTACAGGGAGGCAGGAGGAGTTCCTGACTCCGACCATAGCTGGCTTACTTCTATGCGCCCCAGAATTGGGAAGATCGATTTATTGCTCTTCTTGACTACCATAGTGAAACCTTCGTCACAGGTCCCAGCTTATTGCACCAGATGCTTAGTAGAAGTCACATGCACTCCTCCATGGTTGGCAGGATTAGCTGGAGTTTGGATACGAGATGCAAAGCCAGGGGTTAGCACATCCCTGTAGGATTTGGTCACGTTTGCCTCAGGAACAGCAGATGGGGGGGGGGGGGTGCTTCATGGCAGGTCGTCCCCGAACTAGGTGACACACGACAGCGACACTCAGCAGCAGCGATGTGATCCAGTTTAATGTTTAAATTTTCATTATCCATTCTCAGTAACCTCACCTCATCAGACAATTTAAGTACAATGTCAAGCAAGTGTTCAATTAGTTTGCTGGTGCACTCTCCGTTTGTACGTAGTAATTCCAACTGGGCATCAAGTAGGTCGATGTCATGGTTCTTGCGGGCGACATGGTCGCCATCATAAGCGGCCCTTGGCGTAAAACGAAGAGGCGTATCATCCCTCCTATCAGAACGTTGCTTCATCCTAAAAGAATCACACTGATAGGTGGAGTCACCATTCACAAGGTAGATGGAGTATTCACTATCACTCAGCCGAAGGCACGTTTGATGAAATAGCGATACCGGCTCCTTTTGTAGTTGCGCAATTCGTTGGACATACACAAAGAACGCCGCAGTTGGGTGCAACGTAGATTCCAATCCGCCTGACACGTGTGGCGAGACCACTAAATCAGTGGTAAGATCGCATGTGGGGCGCACAACTTGCAGCCAGCCTAACCCTGGGATTGCCCAGCCGGCGACTTCTGGGAACGACATACGTGGACAATGAACGTTCAGCGTTACATTTTGGCGCGTTTACGTACCATTGTTGGCATGCAAGCGCACTGTTACCTTCCCTTTTATTGTTGAAGTAGATGTAGCTGTCAACAGTGTGAAAATGTTCAGTGTTGTCATGGAAATGAAACAATGGGTTCCCGTTGCACTGTTGTCGAGTTACAAAATAAGTATTTCGTACTGCTGCTAACAATATCATCATAATCATCACCATCATCATCATCATCATCATGAGCTGTGAAGTATTAGGCGTAGTGCCTGTTCTTTATCTTTCGAGAACAAGCTGGTCCTTCCATCTTTTCCTTGGGCATCCTATGCTTCTCTTCCCTTTTGGCCTATATTTCAAAGGCTAAGGCCGCGTCGCCCCTAGGCAATGCAATTGCAGCAGACGGGAGAGGGTGCAGGCGAATGTCCAGCTCCTTAAAGCTGGAACCCATCGGCTAGGGGAGCACACCCCAACAGAAAAGCAAGCCAGCAGAGGGGCATAAAAGTGACAGCACCACCACTAGGCTTACCCTGCGAAAGGCTAGTAACCTATCCAGGGGACATCCTCATCCACTCGTAAATTCCCCGCAGTGAAGAAACGGAATGCTGTTAACAATAATAAATATTAAATGTTATAAATGTGTGTCTGTGTTCTTGCCTTACAGCTATGAATATGAGTATGAAACTCTTCTGGCGTGTAACGCATTGACGTTTCGTAGCTAGGTACCAATGTTTGGATGAACCGGCTGCTTACGTATTCTACCGTAAGTCCATGGCAGTAGTGCCCCCAGAAACATCAGTAGGCCCATGACTCCAACAAAGTACAGGTGTCACACCCCAGAAAGCCGTTATCCAGGGGCGTGCAAGTTCCTTCAATAGTGGACCGCATCATCAAAGTCCGCGCGCGAGTATGCGTAGCTGCGTACGGCATAAATTTTTTGACGCGTTCGCAAAAAATGCGAAAAGTGATTGCTAGATTCGTCATGTCTGTCTATTGGTCCGTCTGTCCGTCCGCATGGAACAAATCGGCTCCCACTGGATGGATTTTCATGAAATTTGATATTGAGGATTTTTCGAAAATTTGTCGAGAAAATTCAAGTTTGATTAAAATCTCACTGGATAACGGGTATTTTACATGATGACATAATGTAATTTTATGATATTTGCTGAATTCATCTTAGAAAAAGAAATGTTTCACACAAAAGTTGTACAGAAAATCTAAACACATATTATATGTTCAATAAATTTTTTCCAAATATCGTTCCGCTTACGAGATAATGTGGAGAAATACAGTACAGCCAGACAGGCCACAGATAACAACATATTAGGAGGCAGAAACGATGCGATTTGCATGCCGGTTAGCTAAAAGCTATCACTATACAGGCCTGGGCAAGCCCATAGGGTTCCGGGAGGTTGAGGCTTCCAGATTTCAGGACAATCGGCACATGAAGTTGGTAAGTTTTTCAGCCTTACGCATCGGCCGCCTTTAGGGGGGGGGCGGAGCCCCCCCCAGGAACAAGTCCTGGTAATCATTTCTGTTAGAGGCTGAGTCGACCCCAGGGCTATAGTGCGGCCTGAAGGATCAAGTAAATGAAAAATTCCAATGACTCCATCTGGAATCGAATCCGCAACCTTCCGGCTTGTAGCGCATTGCCTCAACCAACTGCGTCGCCGCATGGCCCATTCATAGCTGTTACAACACAAAATTTTAAGGTGTCGTTAGACATAACTAACTAACTAACTCCACGGAGCAGAGGCCTTCTTGAGAAGCTAACAATTTCTCAGCTAGTCAAGAAATTCCCGGCATTTTATGGAACCCGAAGGTTCATAAGCGCATTCGCAAGAGCCCGCCACCTGTCCCTATCCTGAGCCAGCTCAATCCAGTTCATGCCCCCATCCCACTTCCCGAAGATCCATCTTAATATTATCCTCCCATCTACGCCTGGGTCTCCCAAGTGGTCGCCTTCCCTCGGGTCTCCCCACCAAAATCCGATATGCACCTCTCTCCTCCCCCATACGTGCCACATGCCCCGCCCATCTCAGTCTTCTCGATTTGATTACCCGAATAATATTTGGTGATGAGTACAGGTCATTAAGTTCCTCGTTATGTAGTCTTCTCCAATCCCCTGTCGCCTCGTCCCTCTTACGCCCAAATATCATCCTCAGCACCCTATTCTCGAACACCCCCAGTCTTTGTTCCTCCCTCAGTGTGATAGACCAAGTTTCACATCCATACAGAACAACAGGTAAAATTATAGTTCTGTATACCCTAATCTTTGTGTTTTTGGATAGTAACCTGGAAGACAAAAGATTCTGCACCGAATGATAGCAAGCATTCCCCGACTTCAATCTGCTCTTAATTTCCTCATGAATGGAGTTTCGATTCATTAGGGTTGCTCCCAAATATTTGAATTCTTCCACCCTTTCAAAGGATTTATTATCTATAATTATGTTGGGATTGTGTCCTGCATTCTGATTTCGAGACATGACCATGTACTTAGTTTTCTCAGCATTTACTTCTAGACCAATCGCCTTACTAGCAATCATTAAATCTTCTGCATTTTTTTATACTATGTATGCTTCCGCCCAATATATTAACATCATCAGCATAAAGCAGAAGCTGATGTGTACCATTCAACTTCAAGCCCTCCTGGTTTGCCTGAACCCTCCTAACGGCATATTCTAAAGCGAAGTTGAAAAGCAATGGTGACAGAGCATCTCCTTGTTTCAAGCCATTCTTAATAGGAAACGTGTCAGACAGATGTTTGCCTACCTACACTCTGCTATACGTTTCACTTAGGCACATTTTTATTAACCTTACTAGTTTCATGGGGATACTGAACTCAATGACAATATTATACAAGACCTCCCTCCTAATTGAATCATAGGCTTTCTTAAAGTCTATAAATAGCTGATGCACTGCCTCATTGTATTCCCATTTTTTCTCAAGTATTTGACGAATCCTGAATATATGATCAGTAGTTGACCTATTACGTTGAAATCCACATTGATGATACCCAATAATTTCCTCTGCATATGGAGTTAACCTTGACAAAAAATGTTGGGAAAAATTTTGTACGTAGTCGACAAAGGTGATATGCCTCGATAGTTACTACAATTTGTTTCATCACCCTTCTTATAAATAGGCACAATGACTGACTCCTTCCATTCCTCAGGCAATTCCTCCTTATTCCAAATAGAAATAATAAGTTTATGGATCTCAGAGCAAATTATACTACCCCCTGCTTTAATAAATTCTGCTGGAATCTGATCAATACCTGGTGATTTGCGTCTTTCTAGCTGTTCAGTAGCCATCTCAACCTCAAAGGCACTGGGCTCAGGCACTAGTGGCTCTTCTGTGTGTACTTCAGTCTGCCTAACATCATTAACCCCGTGCATATTCAACAGCTGGGAGAAATGATTCCTCCACATAGCCAAAATGCAGTGGGAGTCCGCCACCAGGTCACCCTTCTCATCCTTTACTACATTAATTCTAGGCTGGTACCCCCTCTTAAACTCATTGATACCCCTATACAAGTCTCTTATATTCTTGTTCTTACTGTTTGTTTCAATTTCATTAATTTTAGCTTTCAGATATTCCTTCTTTTTGTTCCTGAAATGTCTACTAGCTTCACGTCTTACGTTGTGCAGATTATCTCCATTATTTTGGTTTGGATTCTGTAACCACTGAATTTTAGCCTGCTTCCTTTTATCTACAAATTCTGCACATTCTGCATCAAACCATGGTTTATGCTGCTTCCGTTCGTGTAGACCTAGACTCTCTTGAGCTGAGATTTTGATATTCTCTTTAATGTTTTCCCAAGCCCTATTTATGTCCTCACTAACATTTAAGTTTTCCAAAGCTGCAAACCTGTTTGAGATCTTAAGCTGATACTGTTTCCTAACCTCTAGTTCACTTAGCTTCTTGAGATTATATCTCTCGGCATCAAACTTCTGTGCTGCTTGTTTACTTACTGCCAGTCTTTCCCTAACTTTCGCAACCACCAGTTAGTGATCAGTATCACAGTCAGCTCCCCTGAAAGATCGCACATCGAGTACACTGGAATTCCGTCTCCTATCTATCAATATGTGATCGATCTGATTGTGAGTCTTCCCATCAGGAGAGGTCCAGGTGTATTTATGAATGTTTCGGTGCGGAAACATAGTGCTCTTAACAACTAGATTCTTTGATGTGGCAAAGTTTACTACTCTAACACCATTATCATTGCTGTCCTGATGTAAACTCTCATTCCCAATAGTCGGTTTGAAAATATCCTCTCTCCCCAATTTTGCATTAAAATCTCCTAACAGAATTTTCATATGGTACTTAGGAAAATGATCAAAAACCCCTTCTAATTCCTCATAGAAGCTGTCCTTTGAATCATCACCTTTCTCTTCTGTTGGTGCATGCGCATTCAGAACAATGATATTACACCAGCGGCCTCTCAGCACTATGTATGACATCCTAGCGTTAACAAACTCCACTCTCTTGATTGCTGATACTATTCTCTGGTGCACAAAAGAACCTGTTCCCATTTGATGATTTTCCTGTCCTTTGCCATAGAAAAAAGTATACTCCCCGGCTCTTACTGTCCCTTCTTTGTCCCACCTAACCTCCTGTACACCCACTAAATCTAACTTATACTTAGCTAATTCCCTGGCCACTGTCATAAGTGACCCTGACCTATACATGCTCCTCACATTCCATGTTCCAAAACTGATATCCTTTTTCCGTAGCTGGGGTCGTACCAAAGAATCGGTCCAGGTCCGAGGCATTGTGTAATGGTTCGTAACGTCATAATTTTTTACGTTGAGGAGTTGTTAGCACCTCGCCAAACCCCCAAGCTGGAGGACCACCCCTTGCCGGCTCTCCGCGACTGCTTATTCAATGTATTCGCAGCTTCCATACCTGGAGGCCGTTCCTCCATCCGCAACCTGAGGACGCGCCATGCCGTGGTGACAGGGACCCACATAACACGGTCGTTAGACATGCATATTGGAATATATTGGCCATCCCTTACTGTGCGGGTCAGGTTAGCATGGTCGGTATAGTGACTAGCAACGCGCTGAAGAATCTGGGGTCCGCAACCCGGTGGAGGCAAGAAAATTTCTCTTCTCCATATCCTGCTGCCTATCCAGTCCCCAGCACAATGGGCACGGGACTGTGACCTTGACCCCCCCCCCCATTTCACGTCGTTGTTAAGCATGAGTAGAGCTGTGAGATGCGCTTTTCTGGCGTATTACGCGGCGTCGTGTGGTAATTGTTTACCGACGTTTCGAGACAACGTATGGGTCCCATCTTCAACGGTAAGATCCCAGGAGAGCGCAGGTCTCATCGACATCGTGGCGGAAGCCTGAAATCAAGATGAGTGGAGCTATACCTCTACTCCCCCATGCACCTCCACTGGCACGTTACAGGGCGACCTGTACCCTACCGCCTGTTGTGTCCTGTATAATCGCAACAATTTCCGTTCCAAACATTTAGTACCTTTACTCTTGAGCCAAACGTCTCGCACTAATAACGTGTTGCACTCACACGATGCCAGCAAGGAAACTTGCTTGTTATTTGCACACCGCGCAAAAGTCGAGCCCTTTCCGATGTGGTTGGGGCTGGTTGTAAGCCTAATATTATTTATTTTATTTTTGGCGTATTTAACGACCGTTTCATTTGCTAATATATCGTGGGGTAATAGAATCCTATTGTCAACCTGAACGTAATCAGGCCATCAATAGGTCGTAGCCCAAACTGGATACCCCGGAAATTTCCTAGAGGACACTGAATAGGAAAAGCCCCGAAATACCTAATTACGATAGCTGGTTTCAGGGCATATTATTCGACTATTGTGAATACGGTAATTATCCTTTGGCTTCCATGAAATGCGGTAAATTTATCGTCAAGATGAGGTACTGTAACTTCTGAAGACGAATTATGCTCCATGGAATTAGTTAATAAAATACAGTTACTGCTTCCACATGCCGTGGTGCTGTGCAATAGATGTCTATTTCCACTGCTGTGCTGTGGTCCCGGAACGGAAAAAGTGGAACGTTCTGTGCGCTCTGGAACGCCGTCAGAATCTCCACGTACCGCTGGGAATGTGTGGCCCGTACACCGTTCAACCCAACGCTGGGCCTAGTGATTTCCATCTCCTTGTTTCACTTTGAAGGAAAATATGTTCTGGCATTACGATGACATGAAAGCTGAGATGCGCCGCTACGTGCAAACACAAGGCCGCTAATTCTTCTACCTAATACATGTACGTATGGTGCGTCGCTGGGATTGCATGTATTTACACACGTGCATGTGTTGACTTTGGACATTTCAGATTTTAAGTCGCTAATTCAGTGTTTTGCAAATTATTTTGCCTACGGAACCCTTTTGTAAAAATATACAGACGCGACCCAGAAATTCTATGGGTAATAGTGCAGCAAGCTAAAGTAAATCAAATTCATTTTCTTACCGAAAAATTGCCACATGTAATGCTCATGCACATGTATGATTTTAGGTAAGTTCGCAAAATTGACAAAAGCGACTTTTAGCTTTGTCATATCTGTCTGTCTTTCTGTCCGTCCGCATCGAACAACTCGGCTTCCACTGGACGGATTTTCACGAACTTTGATATATGAAAATGTTTCGAAAATCTGTCGAGAAGAGTCAAGTTTGATTAAAATCTGACAAGAATAACGGATACTTTACACGAAGACCAATATACATTATTATGGCATCTCACTGAATTCTTCTTGTGATAAGAAATGTTTCAGACAAAAATTGTAGAGAAAATCAAAACACGTATTTTATGTTCAGTAACTTTATATCCCCGCCAAAAATCGTGCCGTTTATGGGATAATGTGGAATGATATGGTAGAGCCGACCAGACGACAGATGACAATGTAATATGACGCGTGTGTATTGCATGCTGGATAACTAAGGCTACAGACACACACTCAGAATACGTAATAATTATTGCTTTTCCACGGCAACAGTGGTTAAGCGAATGCGCCTCCATATTTCCGTATAGTACATAGCCTGTTGTGTTTAATGCCTTCCTACCTGTGTACTCTCATGCATCCGAAGATAATGGTACAAGTTCCACCAGGTGTGATAAATGGGAGTGGCACTTGGCGTTACGAAATTCTGCTCTAATGAACTTAACAGCTTTCCTGGTAACTTCATAAATATTTTCTTATTGACACATGCGTACAGTCAGCAGAACCGAACGTCTTGGTCCATTCGTCGCCTTCCGTCTTCCAGCCACGTAACTCATCGTTCTGCACTGGTAACTGCAAGGCAATAGCAACCGGCGCTATGTTAAAAAAAATAATAACAGTTACGTACAAGAGTATTCAAGCACAACGCAAAAACAGCCTTGGAAATAGATGGCTTGTGAAACACATGAATTTCAGGTCAAGATTCCGAAAACGGAATTGTTTGTTGTGCCGTCGTCTCTGATGCCGCTTCTCGCCGAAGATTTTGGTGTCCTGTGCGGCCGCTTTGCTCCGCTCGATGGCCCCTAGAGGGCCGGCTCTGAAGAACCAAACGTAGCGGTAATCCGTACACTTTGAAAGGATGCAGAGAATTAAATTAAATTGCTTTATATCTCGTGACGCTCACACCATATGGATTCAAGCATTTTGACGTCTTCCGTATCATCTTCGATCGATTCCCAGCAGGATGGATATACGTAACAAGTGGTTTATCAACACATGCACCAGCAAAAATAGTAACAGGATTTCAGAAATGACACGTGTCACAATATTCTGGGAAGACGATATCAGGTACACTGAGGAAAACCGGTGTTTTTCTCGTCTAATATCGTATAAATGTAAATAAAGCACAGCTTGATAGACGGCCGCGGTTAATCTTCAGAGCAAGCGCCGTGTGGTCACACACACGGTACTTCTCGCGAAAGCAAACTTGCTGGAACCCTGGATTCGTGGAATCGACGTTAATCTCTTTCGTGTTCGCCACAATGACACATATCACTGTACAGTTGCTACGTACTTGACAGCGGCCTGTGGCACGCATCGCCATGACTGTTGCAGCTCTGGGGTCACGGGACCTGGCCAGTTGGTAGCCTGACCCTGCGGCGGTGAAGCTGATTCAGGTAATACTTCTGCCCTATATCCGGGAGGTGCCCCGTTCGAATCGCGCCAGGGACAAAGACAATCCTGACTTAGATATTGTGTGACTTTTCCTAGCCACTCCAGCCAAATTCCGATATTGTACATACCGCATGGTAGACAGACCACTAGTACATATTACGCCATTTGAAATTAGTAACTAAGAAGCCTACCGTTTAACGCTATGCAATCTGACCTACTGACAGTGTCGTTAAATACATCATAGATACTTAAACAAATAAATGAAAATAGGGGCCGGAGGACTTACTGATAATGTCATTAAGTAAATCATATAGACACAAGTAAAGAAAAATAGGGGGCCAGGGAACGTACTGGTAGTGTACTTAAATCAAAATAAGTCAATTAAAAACAGGGAACCAGGGGTCATGGATTCGAAACCCACTTGGGGCATTAATGTATTACGCGTCTTTTCTATCCCTGCATTATTTTACGTGGGTACCGGATCTCATTCCCGGGGGGGGGGGGGGGTAAAGTGGGCGGGGCGTGGCATTGACCAACCACCCCCATCAAGTGCCGAGGTTAAAGAAAGAGTAGAGCTATGCCTGTAATTCGTCTCTGAACCTTCATGACCTGTTCTAGGGTGAACTTCACGTTCAGATACATAGTGCACTGCGGTTGACCGATTCCTCTCCAGTAATCTTCCTTGACGTCTACAGGAGCCGTAGTTTCAGGAGTTAGTTCTGCTGATTCTAACAGCAACAGGACAGAAGGCCTAACCACTAACGACTGAAAGAGGCGGAAACATAAATTTAGTTTTCTGGAGTCTGTAAATTACGTTTAGAATGTGTAGAATAATGCCAACATGTACAGTCGAACCCGGTCATAATGAACTCGGTTGATATGACACCTTGGGTATAAGGTCAGATATTCTGTGGTACCAATCAGTTCGTCACCGTTAAGCATAACATTGTACACCTCGGTTATAACGACACAAAATATGCAATCCCTTTCGTGACGTTATAACCGAGTTCAATTGTATATCATCCTTTAAAATTGATATCATCGTCACAGCTTGTAACGCACAAGAAGTTTACAGAAATGATGTTTAAGTAAACTTGGCTCTTATGTGATAAAAATTAGGGACGGAGTCTTTGTGCTAATGAACCTTGTTCACATAAGCGTAAAATGTTTATGTGATAAAAATGAAAGAAGTTTAATCTGCATCTTACAGTCATTCTGACAGAAAAATACACGTGCATTAATTTTTGAGTTAGTTAAGAAGTGATATGTAAATTCATCTGTTTGTGGAGAGGGACCAGTGGTCAGCTGTTGTGGATACGGTGATGAACTTTCAGGTTTCATAAAAGGCCAAAATATTCTGGAGTACCCTAGTGAGTATTAGGTTTTCAAGGACTGTGTACGCAACATGGATTTAAAAGTTAAGAATAGCCAAATCGTAGAATACCTGTAAACGACACATAGCCTTGATAGTGTTCTTTGTTTGGATGAAGTCTGGGATTACCCCCAGTATATATGGAGAACGGGTCTTTGGAACTTCAGCACTTCGAACTACTTCACGAGGCTGTCCACTAAAGGCGACGTCATTTGACGACTATAAACTTACTTGTCACTAATAATGTCACATGCCGAATGTTGGCTGGGAATAGAAACCGTTTTCGACATTCTCGCAGCAGTGTTACTGAAGATTTAAGGCTCCTAGAATGTTTACGCTGTATAACTGGTAAATGGTTGCGTTTTGACCGAAGGAAGTGCACGGTGCCTTGGAAGAGTAACGTCAGACCATCTTGCACAGAGGTTCCAATACATCATCATATGCTTCCTTAAAAGAAACTGTGTCAAATTGAAGATTATTTGTGTGTGAAACAGAGACATCCCCCACAATCGGGGGGGGGGGGGGATTTCCATAATCGTACGTATATGGAGGATTAGTATGCGAAAATAATTTTAACGCTTTTAAAAATGAATCCCAAAAAATAAGCTACCTAAACTATGTAAGTGAACAAAATCTGTGGAGCTTAAAGAAGGGGTTTCAGAATTCTGATTGCCACATCTCGGACTTAAATCTGAGTCTCACTGGTGATTCTATACACGTTAAAAAATAACAAGTCTCATTTAAAACAATGGACAAGATCTGCGTGTCAGCTGATTTATACGGACGTCACACGCGATTTTCAGTTCGTCGAGAAATGTCTCGAGGAACTCAGAATTGTTGGCGGTTGGGGGGGGGGGGGGTGGGGGGAGGGAAGGAACTGGTAGACAATCTCGTTAATATATCCCACCCCCCACTCACGGGGTTACATCGGGTGATCTATTGTCTGGAGTAAAGCTGATCTTTTCCATACGTGCAGAATCACTAGTGACATACAAATCCGGTGACAATCAAGAATTCGAAACACTTCTTTACGATCTCTTTAGGGCTGGATTAGGGCCGGCCGGACACATAACGGCGCCCAGGACAGGTTAATAATATGGCACCCCCTAAAACTGATATTCAACATTTTTCCACTTAGGACAGGGCTGGCTAAAATTTTGAGGGGAGCCGACCCAAATTGTGGATTATTTTAGGAAAAATTCTTTTCCACGTGGAAACCTGAGTTTACTAGCAACATAGCTGCGATTATTCCAGCGACGTCTTAGAGCCTCTGGCGTTTATTTAAGCATCCGTGCTACACGTTTCGGCTTAAATGAACGCCAAATGTTGTCTGATGATGGCTTTCATTTAAGCCGAAACATCTAGCACGATCGCCAATAAAACATTATCAAAGCTATTGTCGTGACTGACGGTCCTCTCTGTGTGCAACTTCTTTAAGCTCTGCACATCTCATTGCTGTATACAGCTCACTTGTCTTAGCACAAATTTCTTAGTGTGAATAAAATTTCTAATCATCCTGTATGCCACAAAAGTGATAAAGCTATTTGTAATGATTAGGGCGGAATACCACTCAACAACCTAACAAACCTTTGTCTACCATTCTTCTTTCAAGATTAATTCAATACGCAGATGAAATTATTGTAAATCATTATCGGGTCTATCAAAATAATAAAATGAACTACGTACTTGTCCGACATTCTGCATTATCAGATGCTGGAAGGTGGAAGAACTATTAAGATGGGACTGCCATCTGCTATTTAGGAACAGCAAGAGAGCTTATAACAGAACAGGCCGGCGTAGCGTAACATTCCAGGCCGAGGAACAGGCTGCTTTTCCTCACTGCCACCAGGCAAATACCAGGATAGTGTCTCGGTTGGACTACGACTTCTTCCTTCCAAATCCTTTCAAATCCATTCACCAGTCCTTCTAATGAGCGGTGTTTAAATGCAGGGATTGGCTTCCCGGCAGGTGCGATAAGACTGTTTAAAAAAAAAAAAGCAAAATGCAGCGTTTCAGGAAGCAAAGGGTATTCCATTTATAAAGCTGTAATATCCAAACAACAACTAAAGTTCAACAAATCATCTATCTGACAACAGTTCGTGTTATTTCCCAGAATTCTGCTATACAGTCAAGGACTCAGATCTACGACCGCATAAAATGGGGAAATGTAGGGGTAAGTTAGGCAAGTCTGTATGGCATTCTTTTTGTTAGTGGGTCGCAAATCTGAATTCCGAATTGAAATTATGACCGCCATGGCCGGCAAGATGCTGTCCACCAATTGGTCCAAACTGTCAACAGAAGTTTATCGGACCGCATTTCGCTTGAGAGGCTGCATTTGGGATTTGTACAAGTATATCCCCCGTTTCGCAGCCGATCCTAGCGGCCGCACGGGTTAGAGGTACCCCTAGACTATACTGCGCAATAATTGATATTGCACAATATTATTGACCGTCTAGTTGTAGTATTGAAGAGCTGCGCAATATATTTTGTCAATAAATTGAGGTTTCACACAATATATTGCGCAATGTATTGAACAGTCAGTGGACGGTACTGTGCAACATTCATTCAGTTATCGTGTCTGCCGGGCAGTAAACATGTCTGCAGCACGGTAATTGCAGATCATTGAGACGTAACCCCTATGAATTTCCCGTCTTCAGAGTCATTTCCAGTGGCCAATTAGCGTAGCGTAATGAATAAACGCTGACAGTAACTGCTTCTTGCATGTTAGTACTTTGGCAGTTGTAGGGTTAACAGTCTTGGGCAGCCCCTCAAACGATGGGTCGTCGAATACCAAAAAGAAGAAGAAAAACAAAACAAGAAGAAGAAGAAGAACAACAACAACAACAACAACAACAACAACAACAACAAGCAGAAATAAGTCATGAGATTTTTGTGTGCGTATTGTGGTCTTCGTTTGTATCACTCTTTGATCCAGTGGCGATTGTTCTCCTTTTTTAAACATAGGGCTAAAGCAATGGCCACACACGCAGCATCAGTATCACTCAATGTGTTTAAGCACAGGGCTAAAGCAATGGCCACACACGCAGCATCAGTATCACTCAATGTGTTTAAGCACAGGGCTAAAGCAATGGCCACACACGCTGCATCAGTATCACTCAATATGTTTAAGCACAGGGCTAAAGCAATGGCCACACAAGCAGTATCAGTATCACTCAGCGTGCTTACTCGTCCTGACTGAAGAGCAAAATAAAAATATTCACTCGTCTAGGAAGAAACATTGCGCAATATTAACTCGAGGCAGTAATATTGACCGTCTACGGACCGCTTAAGGCGTGGATCTGCAGCCGCTCGCTTGCTGGGATTGCGGGTTCGAATCTCGCCAGGGGAATAGATGTCTGTCTCTTGTGAGTGTTGTGTGTTGTCAGGTTGAGGTCTCTGAGACGGGATGATCACTCGTGCAGATGAACCCTGCCGAATGTGGTGTGATCCGGAAGTCTCAACAGTGAGGAGGCCCTGGCCCACTAGGGGTAGTAGCGCCATGGGGAAAAAAATATTCTATTTCAACTACGGTTGGCGTCACTGTTCGCACATTCTAAAGGACGTCATTGGACATAAATTGCCCGAGTCGCACGAAGCTTTGAATGAAAAAGTACGATGTTGAATTGCTTGGGAAAGGCGAAGTCCATGTGCACGCCTATGTGGAAGTGGAGATATAGCTCCACACATTTTTAAACTGCACTGGATGGGGTGGGTTGACGGTTGACCAGCGGGTAGCCCATGGGCGTACGGTGCCATAAACCTCGATGACAGCACCTGATCGAAGTAAAAATACGAAAACGTAATTATGAAGGGAAGAATAGCGACAACTGGCGACAGTTCCATACACAACAAGCATCGAAGGAAAGTGCTACGTACATTTTGCTCTGACCCTATCCAGCCAGCCCTTCAATGCGTGTGGTGGTCGAAGCGCAGCTGCGGGATGACGGAATGCCTCACGTATGTAGACGGCTGCATGCTCAGGTTTTGTCAATGGTGGGGGACGCGTGGGCGAGTGGGTTACAAAATTCCCGTTGGCGCCTGACACCCCGTGGTCGCCTAGCTGATGTGCTACAAGGGGGGGAAGTTCGTGTGATGAATTGTAAGTTAATGTTGTTTTAATGTAGTCGCTTGAGTCGTCTGGTGTATGTATGTGTATTGGGGAATTCGTGTTTGAGTTTTCTTCTTTTTCCGTATGTTGAAATACATGAAACGGGATTCATAGGCGTGGAGTGGTACGGACGTTTTCCCGTTGAACGCAGTAACATTGCCTAGTAAGTCTTTGTTTTTCACTTCTAGTGTTTCTCGTTAGGTGTTATTGTAAGCTATGTGAAATGCAGGAGTCTGAAACGGATCTCCTTTCGAGGGTTGCCACAGGTATAGGCACACCAAGTAACCAACCGACACCATGCAGTGGAGTCCCGCGTGAAAAACAATATACCGTCCGAATGTTCCATTACTGTAATCAGGAGAGTCTGACGTCTTCAGCTAGATGAATGGTGCACGCAAGGAATGAGAGAAAAAGAGGATAAATTAGGTGTAAGAAGTGTCATGTAGGGCTGTGTATTGATGAGTGTTGTGAAGATTACATCAAACCCAATCTGTGATGTGTCAGTAGGTTATGTGAGCTGTTGGAATCGGGCAACAACTCACGTAACATGCATGTAACTGAATCATCTTATTGTGTTCGCTGTAACGCGCTGCTGAATATACTGACATGGCATCCGTTACGTTAATTGCAAGGACGGTCACAACTACAATTTAATGACCAGGCTATTGTGTGGTTGGATTTAAAAAGTATATTTACGGGTCTGCGTAATGCATTTTATATTCAGAATGATGTGAAACGAGAGGAAGCGTCGCGTGATATCGGGCATCTGCAGCGATGTAGATCAGAGTTGCACTGTTTGGGGATATTACGCAGCGTCTCCAGAACTACCATTCGAATGCTGCTTAACATCCCTTAAGAGTGCAGTTCTTTCCAAGAGGAAGCTTTATCGTCATTGGTTTTAAAGCCGTTGCGAAGGCTCAAGAATGTTGGCAGAGGTGATACGCGATTGGGACACGCCAACTGCTATGCTGCTTACGTCGTTACAGAAAAATTGTAAACAAATGTTGACACTGAATAGGGTGGTCTATTAAGGTCTGTGTTTGTGGGTTGAGTCGATTCTTCGTAGTAGCTCTGAGTGTGCAACATCGATTCTTAAGGTGATTAGATACTAACGAATTGGTAAGGAAGTTGCCAGGTACGAGGAATTACCCCGGAATTTTTCCGGAGGGAATGTCGAAGGATGGCGATTAGGATAGCCGGCCTGTGGGGTCGAAATCAGAACCTGTCAAATTTGAAGCAGGCGTTTAATCACTCGACCGCGACGGTAGAAATTCAGTGTCTGTGTTGTCACCCATATGCAGGATGAAATCATTATGTGGCATGAAGACGGCCAATAAATCCTTGAATTTGTAGCAGAGGGTGAACATTGGGAAAGGTGTTTAAAAATCTGCGTCCGTAAGGAAAGTAAGAAGGAGTTGAATTTCCATTAATGGGCAAGCCTGCTAATGTTCGGTCCGGGACTTTCATGTTGCAATACAGAAACTGCATTAAAACACGTAAATACAAGGTTTTTTAAGCTTTGTGTGGATGTAAAACTTTGGCATGTCATCGTTACGGAAAATATTCATATAGTCGCCTCTGGAATATCGTTGTTACAAACGTTTCGATTTGTAGTTTAAGAATGTCGGAATGTAAACTTAAGATAGACAGGATAAGAAAGGACCGGAAGAGTTAGGGTAAAGGTAAAGGTAAAGCAGTCCCATTACAGGCCTGAACAGGCCCTTAGGGCTGCAGGAGGTTGAGGCTCCCAGAATTTCTAGACAATCGGCCCATGAAGGTGGTAAGGTTGTCAGCCCAACGCACCGGCCGTATTTACCCGCCAGGAAATATTCCGGTACTCATTTCTGTTAGAGGCTGACTCAACCCAAGGGCCATAGTGCGACTGACAGGATTATGTCAATGAAAAATTCCAATAATCGAACCCGAGACCTTCCGGTTTGTAGCTCAGTGCCTTAACCAACTACACCATCACGTGTCCCCGGAAGAGTTAAGGTGAGATTGTGAACTGCGTATGACTCCGGATAACGTCCCGTGGCGAGCGTCTGGGAACGCGGCACTTGTGTTCGGTTTTCACAAGACGCGGAGAATTTATTATACAGATTTATTAATCAAACAACTATTGCACAATTAATTTATAATCTCCGACATGTTTCGTCTGCAACTATTCGGCCATCATAAGGGAGAATGCTTTTGTTGGAGAAGCACGGAGAATCTCCTAGCAGCCGGTCGGCGTGTGTGTCGGTCAGACTCTCGGCACCGGATATGATCACGGACATCAATATGTTACATTTTAATACTGTAACATCCTTTAAATCATCGTTCTCAGTAATGCAAACATGACCTCATTAACGTGCAAGTGAGTATAATATTTTTATAATACAGGACAGGTCCTTTAGTGTTGTGTGATATAAAAATACTCTGTTTTATTCATGTCAGGAATGTAAACAAAATGACGATCGGCCGAAGTATTTTGGTTTGATGGCGGTCAACGATGAATCATTGTAAACCGGTGTAAGGAATCCGAATGGTGACATGGCACAGAGAGTTATTACCGGACTGCGGACCGTTGAGTAGGCGATATGTCGTGCTGCATAGCGAATGTTCATATGCACCCCGTATGCGGTGCTCAGGCCGACAGTAAAACAAATACCCACTAAACACTGCGACGGTTTTCAAATCAAAATATGTGTCATTCTTCAGTGTGCATCTGAAAATATAAGAAGGGCTTATAAACATGAGCGAATCCTTATTTTTTCTGATAGCTAGGCGGCACTTACGGCGCTTAGCAGCCCGAGAGTGACTTAAGGGCTGGTTGCAGAATGCCTGGATGCTCTCTCGGCATTGGCTAGACTGAATGAGGTAACTTTCGTGTGGGTGCCGGGGCACTGTGGTATTCCTGGCAATGAAGAAGCTTGTGGGTTACTGTATGCTGCTACTGTGAAATCACAACAACAGTAAACACATTAACGTCAGTCTTTATTCTCGTAGATATGTACAGGTTATTGTTATATACAGTTGTCCGTGTCGGACGTATTTACAAGTGCTTCTCCTTTGCTATTGTGGCGGCTAAGGGCCGCGTTAGTGAGGTCCGACAAAGTTACTCCTGTGAAGAAACGGACTCACTGAAGCAGTGCAGTGAGAGTGAGTTCTGTACAGTGTCAGCCGGTTGCGCGGAGCAGGCTGCGCGGTGGAGAGCCTGGGACAGCTCTGTGGTGCCGAGCAGCGTGTGCTGGTAGACACTGCGGCGCGTTCCGCAGGGTGCGAGCTGTAGATGCTGCTAACAGGCCGAGTGGCGGATGATGCTCGGGAGCCGATCGTGGAGGCTCGTAGCACGTTGAGTCTTGATATTGAACGCTGGATCCGGAATACTGGAATGCACAACTTTTGGCTGGAAATGTAGCCTTTTATACCTGGCCGTCGCTGGGCTGCCCGTCTGGGATTGGCTGGCGTGAAGAGCTTGTTGCAGTGGTGGGGAGACCGACTACCGCTGTACTGCGCGGAAAGGGCCGTTTTGCATTTGTGGGGATGTTCCCACAAGCTGATAAACTTGCTAGTCAGGCATCAGTTATGCTGTTGCTTGGTCCAGAGCTGGCTGTTGGAATACCTAGGTGTTCAGCAAGAGAAGCAATTAAGAACTGGACTGAGTATCAACATTGTCTGGAAAGATTTACCAGATCATACATATGGCAAACTTTTTTTTGGTAGACCATGTAAGGGAAGAGCTGAAGACCTGCCTAAATTAAGTAGGCATCAACTAAAAGTGGCAGTTGCAATCCCCTTGGGACATGCTTCTGTGAGGAGGCATCTGTATATTATGGGCCTATTTGATGGGGATCCAACCTGCAGATTTTGCGGGATGGAGACTGAAACAGTGCAACATATTATTTGCTGTTGTGAGGTGTTGGCTCATCAGTGCTATAATTTCTGTGGGAAGCTGTTTGCTGAACCAAAAGATATAAGCACAGCTTCAGCAAGGGACCTTTGCTCCTTTGTAAGAGGCAGAGGATTATTGAGCCTGTGCTGAATGGAGTATTTAGGACTAAACAATAAGGTTAAGGCTGAGGTGCATCCGAAGCATCTGCTGATGGACCCTGCAGGAGGAGGAGGAGGAGAACGACGATGAAGTAAGTTGGGATGAAAAATTAAAATGGCCCGTGTTTTATAATTTTTAAAAATTGCTATTTCTTGCATCCCCCATGAGTGTGGGGCCTGATTGCGTCAGATCAGTCCAGTTGGCATAAGGCCAGCCCCTGGTCTCATAGATAGAAGATGTACATGTTGAGATGGTAAGATGAATCTTGCCATTTGTCTTTCCATAAGTACTTTTTCGTGATCATGTCTGCAATTGTTGCGAGTGAAACCAACTTTAAATTACATTTCTGACTAGGAATGGCATCAGGAGTAAGATACTTATGTAAGGGCATCATACTGTGAGTGGCCCTTTATCTACATCACAAAGTGAATGCCTGATCCTTGGAACAGAAGTGCGTTAATCTGTATTTGTTCAGGGGAACTGACTTTTTCTTTTTGTCCTGTTAGAGAAAGTGTTCTGACAATGAAGACAGTGGTACTTATTTTCTTCGCAAGTGTGACTGCAGTTCAGGCAGTTTCGCTCTATGACTTCATGCAAGAAGAATGGGAGTACTTCAAGGTATGTTATCACTACAGTTAAAGTGTTTCAGCAAGCCATGTGTTCATTAATGTTTTCATAAATTTCTTCTTCATATCTTTCCAACTCCCTTCTCAAGTTTTCTGATTTACTATTGCGATGAAGACCTATGAGTTAATTAGAATTGTTAGCTAGTAATGTCAAAATCTTGACAGATATCACTTGTTTTAGAATATTTAAATATTCTCTAATTAATTAATTAATTAATCAATTAGGCAGTGTGCAGAGTTCTCTCTAAAAGTAGATGGTTTTTTAACTGGTTAAGAGGTTCCTTGTAATTATTTCACAGGTTCATGGCCATGTTGACTAACGGCTGTGAATGGAACATAATATGAAGCCACAGTCACACCCTGTTTCTCTAAGATGTTTTGATGCAGTCCTCCATTTCTACTTGGACCAGGGTCTCCCACATTATCAATTTCGGATGTCACACATTAGCATTAAAATTAGTTGATTAGACCAGATACGGAGAACAACATGGAAACTGTAATGTTCTAGTAAATTTCAGTGGGCTGTATTAACCCTTTAAAGACGAAGCATATCTGTTTTATATAAGAACTCAGCGCGTACCGCGCTGTAAACACACTCCACCTCGGTTATAAAACCAATCTCTTAATGTTTTATAAGGCAAAAGTTGCTGTTTGTTCTGAGATCCATACAAAACTCATAAACGCGATGTGGGCACCGCATAGAATTTTTTAATGTTAAACCTGGCGGTATGTAAAGTTACCGCTAGGCTTTAAAAGGTTAATACAGCATTATTACAGTAGAAGTCAAATTACAGCAGTATAATGTTGCAACATTTTTAAGGCATGTTTTATAAATCTCTTTTAGAGTTGGTCAGTGAATAGATCAAATGTTCCTTGCAAAAGTTCGTAATGTGCGGGCAGATCGATTGTATTTTCAGTTTGTCTACAGCTGTTGTGTCACACAGGCAAAGAAAATGTGGCAAAACTTCAGTTGTAACCTGTGATACAAAAAGATGAAACGTAGAAAGTGATTCACACATGTATTACCACCATCAACTCATACACAATATAAAATTACAATGTAACAGATTTTATAAAACTCCGCACATGTTTCAATTGTGACATAACACCATCTTCAGGGGAGACGTATAAAACGCCTAAAAATTCTTGAAGTAACATCAACTGGTTATTTAGAAGTTTGTTAAGAACATGTTGTTGACCACCGGATTTAGTTTGTGTCAGCAGCTTTTATACATACTTTAGCTTAAGGCGTCACATGGTCAACAACACCTTTTTAACAAACTTCCAAATAACCAGGCATGTGTAATTTTAAGTATTTTTAAGTGTTCTGCATGTCTCACCTGAAGATGGTGTGATGTCACATTGAAACATTTTGGGAGTTTTATAAAAGTTTTACATTGTAATTTTATATTGTGTATGAGTTGGTGATAATACATGTGTGAATATACCTACATGGTGTGGACAATTTTAAACTTCTAAAAGTGATTGTTTAATATGATGATACTGTGGAAATGCAAGATTGTTTAATATGATGATACTGTGGAAACATAATATATATTCAGTGTATTTACGAGTGTAATGTTATAAGTGAAACAGATGTGTTTTTTACCATAGGTGCAATATGGGAAGAAATACAAGCCTGAAGAAGACAAGTATCACATGAAAGTCTTCATGGAAAACAAGTACAAAATAATAAAACACAATGCTGCATATGAGAAAGGGCAGCATAGTTTCAAGCTTGGGATGAACCAGTATGGCGATATGGTAAATGAAAACCCATTACTTGTTTTCCTTAGTAATGTCATTGTTGGTCTGCTTGAGTGATTTTTAATGGTGTGTCATCACCATTGAGTGGGAGATGTCCTGCTTGGTATCCATAAGCTGTCAAGTCCAAATCTTGGCCCAAAGATGAGAGCTGGCCTTTCCTAATGCTTGTTTGATGGTTTGACACAATTCCTCCAGGGCAATATTATCCATGGTCATTTCCTGCTATATCCTTTCAGAATTTGTTATAACCATTCTGTCATTTGAAGTCACATAGCCAGAGGAACTGACATTATCATTGAATGATCAAGAAATGGTAGCTATGCAAATGAAATTCAAATTTACCATATGGGTATATTTTGGTCATGGTGTTTGCCATAGTATGTTAATAGATCATCTTCATAGCAAACTTTGGAGTGCATTTCAGTGCATTGTGTTTTCAATCCAGTCAGTGTTTGATTGTAGTTGGTTCAGACCACATGGCCAATATACACACAGATGAAAACATGGAACACAATGTGTAGTTACACCACAAGGGGATGTGGAGAGTTTCATGGCCATGTGATCTTTAAACACTGCAGATTATGGAGTTGTGGTGATTGACCTTCAGGTAGTAGGTTTTCAAGTTTCTCAAACCAATTTGAGTGAAATGTAAGTACATCATCTACAGTCAAAATTGTACAGTAATAACAAGTATTTTTTAATCCCTGCTTTCACATTGTGGTGTGCTGCTTGATTGGACTGTGTTTGGTAGGTTTCTAGTGGCGTGGAAGAGCAGACTGGCTCTGCTGCCAAAAAAAAGAAAAAAAACATGATTTTGTATAGTGTGAGGTACTGATGTCATTAAGCACACATGTAAATAAATGAACAGAACTTACAAAAAATTATCCCGTAGCAATGTGAGACCAATGTTACAATACTGAGAATCACAATATGTGTGGTCAGTTCTTATCTTAATGTGATAGATTTTCATATTGTCTTCAAAATGTATAATAACTATGTTTGATGGTCAAATATTTATCTTGCAGTTGCACCACGAATTTGTAAACACCATGAATGGCTTTAGAGGGAATAGTAGTGGAATGAATGAAAGTAGTGTGATGGGAGCAACTTTCATTAGTCCTGCCAATGTAGAACTTCCTGATCATGTGGACTGGAGGAAGAGAGGAGCTGTTACTACTGTGAAGGATCAGGGGGATTGTGGCTCCTGTTGGGCATTCAGTTCGGTAAGCTGCATCCACTGTATTGTGTTCCTGAATTGCATCAGGTGATTTGCAGTCTTTTACAAGAATAACCTAGAATAAAACTTCAAGGACTCACCTTAAAAGTGCTTAGAATATGGGTGTTCATTTTGTTGTTGTTCATTTCATGATTTTACATCCCCTGTGGTTCATTTTATGATGATAGTGGTACCTCTTTTAGTATTGTACATTGTCCGTAGTAGAATAATTTGTGAGTGATGAACTTCAAAGGATGGGGAAGGAAGTGGTCATAGAATAACTGAGGTACTCTCAATGAATATGCCTGAAGGAACTGGAAGAAACCATGGAAAAACCCAGTTAGGATAGCATGTGTTGCTGCAACCAGTCTTCCAACCTGGAGCATCTGCAGTGCAAGTCTAATATAATTTCTGCCAGCCTGTTTGGTAGACTTTTTTTATGACAGTTTGGTGCTACACATTGACTACAAAAAGGGAAAAATTAGTTAAGAATCGAAACACTGCTGCAGCACTGCAGTTTGTGAAAGTAGATTAAGGGGTGGCTGTAAATCAAAATTATCTATAACACTGGGCAACAAAATTAAACTTTTTTTTTGGCACACGAGGAAAAATACCTGATCCTAATAGAACTTTTCACACTGAATTCAAAGATGTAAGTAGTTTTTCTCCATCATCCACGGTTTTTTTTTGAGGCCCAGGTCAAGAGTGAAAGAAATGTGTATATTTATATACATTCGTGACACTATTCACTTAACCTTACCTAAAATGTGAGAGTTGTTGATTTCCTCCTGTGTTTTGCATCTGGAACATCCATCTTCAGCATCCAACAGTAATCAGCAAGCATTCTTGCACTCCACTGGTACCTCTTTGCTCCCCGTGTTCGTCACTAACAGCACCAAGATTTTCAGGGAAGAAAGCCAGGTGGGAGTCCAAGAAATGCATTTTGAGGGGCATATTACACCCCATATCTTTGTGCGAATTTAACAGTTCACCCACAATGTCATGGTAGTTGGAGGCTTTAAAATTTCATAAAAAATTTTGCACAACATTTTTGAATGACCTACATGCCGATTTTTCAACTTGGCTTAACATATCTTCAAACTTTTCATCTCTAGTCAATGCTCTTATTTGCGGGCCCACAAAAATTCCTTCTTTTATCTCAGCATCACTTACATGAGGAAATTTTTCCTTCAAGTAATGAAGCCCAGCACTACTTTTATCCATTGCCTTAACAAAGTTTTTGAAAAGCCCTAGTTTAATGTGAAGAGGAGGTAGAAGAATCACGCCTGAGTTGACTAGAGGGGAGAGGTACAATATTTTTGTGTCCAAGTGTAAATGTTTCACGCTTTGGCCATTCCTTCTGGATGTAATGATTTTTCTTGTCCCTGCTGTCCCATTCGCACAAGAAACAAGAAAATTTTGTATTGCGTGCACATTCACTGCCTGTTGCTGAGAACAAACAGCTGCTGCCTTCATAATGGTAAATCATAATTTATTATAATTATAATTATTATTGTTTGTGTCTTCCCTCTATTTGAAATCATTAAATACATCGTTTTATATACATTAGTTATCACTCAAAAACACCCAAAATCCTTAAAAAGCAATACTTAAAAAAGTCATTACACAAAAACTGTGGGTAATAGAAAACTTCTGATTACATATTTGAATTCAGCACAAAAAGTTACATTAGAAACACAATAAACCTTTCATGTGCCAAACACTGTGTTTACCAGTATGATAGGGAACAGCTAGTGTGGTGTATAGTATTTCCACTGGGTATCAGTTCTGGTAACAATTTGTCATGAGGAATTTAGAATTCACATAATTCAGAAATGCAAAATCACAAACAGCTCGAAGTATGTGGACTATGATAAAATATGTGAAGCTTACACAGTGGTTGTGGTCTTACAACACTGTGGTGTGTTGTAGGTGGGTACAAACACTCTAGAGAACTTGTTGCCTCTGTCTTCATGGTAAGAGACGAAAAGTTGAAAATAACATGTGCATTCCTGTTACATTTTCACTACACCACATCAAATTTAAAACTAAATGTAAATGCTTTATTTTCCAGACTGGTGCACTTGAAGGCCAGCACTTCAGAAAGACGGGTGTGCTTGTTTCTCTCAGTGAACAGAATCTGATAGACTGCAGTGGGAAATATGGCAATAATGGTTGTGATGGTGGTACTATGGATGCATCTTTCAGTTATGTGAGAGACAACAAGGGAATTGACACCGAAAATTCTTACCAGTATGAAGCTGTGGTTAGTTGAGTAATGTGACCCATATGTAAGCTGTCTAACAGGCATACAGCACTGCATAATGAGGACACTTGTTATTTGAAATAGAGGAATATGTTTAGGCAGTATATAAGGTTTCATATTCTTGTAGGGGTGAAGAACCTTAAGAATTTTGAGCTGTGAATCTCTGTGTAGTTCGGTACTTTGGTATGATGCTAGGTGGGATCATATCCTAGTGACTTTAATGCAGTGGAGCTTTACTACTGGAAGACTGGTATGAAAGGATGGCTTTTTGTGTGTCATGATGGAAATGGGCTGAGAGTGTATCTTGAAATGCAGAATGTTCCCATGGATTTATAATTCAACCTTTTAAGTTGGCAGAAATACACTATATATAGGGAAAGTTCCTAATGGTCTCTTGTTATACTGTAAACTACTACTCATGATTTTGTGTGTCCTTGGAAATGATTCCGTGAGAACGGGAATGTGCGGGTGTTATGATACAAAACACTGGGGATTATCCTATGTGTACTGTATTTCTATTGATTTATTAAAAGGTTGAGAAGGTAGCAGTTCTCTGTGCACCACTACTATTTGCTATTATCCCTATTTAAATGAGCTTTCTGGTGGGACTTAAGAGAGAAGTCACGCTCACGACATGATGTGAGTAAAATTTGTTCTGAGCAGTTATTTATGAATAATTTTAAAATCTTGCAAAAAGAACAGGTTGTGTAAATGGTGATTGAAGGTATGTATAGTGCAGCACAGTTTTGAGACACTTTTAACATACTGCGGAAAGACAATAGGAATTGGCAGTAATGCAAAATGCAGTATTTTTGTTTGGTAAATGGTATATGATAGAGCACAGAGTGTAATGTGTTTCACTGTACAGCTTAGGTAACATACTGTGATTAAGAAATGGTAATACTAATTTATTTCATTGTGTTTCAGATTACTGATTAACATATTACATTTGAATTGTTGATAGCTCAGATGGCCTGTGTGCATGTTGGTTGATATCAAAAGGGTTGATTTTGTCCTTGTAGGATGATAACTGCAGATACAACCCTCGCACTTCTGGAGCAACTGATAAGGGCTTCGTAGATATTGCCACAGGAAATGAACATAAACTGCAGGAAGCAGTTGCTACTAAAGGTCCTATTTCGGCTGCCATTGATGCAAGCTTGTCTTCATTCCAGTTCTATGAGAGAGGTACTGGGTTTGAATCTGGAGTTACTAATCTCCATTCTCCTCCTTGCGCGAGTTTTATGGCTGCTGAGCTGTGCCTTGTTCGGTTGAGGTCAGATTTGTTACAATAAAATTTTGCCAGCCATGGATCAGAATTTGTTAGTATTGTTGAGATATTTGGAGATATATGGTGGATGATTCTACTATAACCACAAAATGTAATTGCTATATGCGTGGAAAGAATATATATAAAAATGGCACCGTTAGATGATTCTAGAGATTAAACATACAAATCGACAGGCATTCCCATTATCTGTTAATTTTTTTGCATTTTCCACGAAATTGTGAATGAAAACCAAAATATAACGACTCGCTTCTAAAGATTCAGGCTATTAGTAAATTTTTTCCTGAATAGCTTAAACCGTGAAGCTTGAAGTTACCTAAATAATGCACAAATAATTATACTCCCATAAAATACATAGCATCTCTATTAGAAACACCAACGGGTTAGGGAAGGAATTGCTGTTTCTTTTATGAAGCCTGTTGTATAGACATTTATTGAATAAAATGCAAAGCTTTTTATTTTTAGAGTAGGTGGCATGTCTAGTAAACAGTGCACTTTAAAAGGTTAATGTTAGTATAATTGGTATGTTTACAGGTGTCTATTATGAGCTGGACTGTAGCCCCGATAACTTGGACCATGCAGTACTTGTTGTTGGTTATGGCATAGATGAACATACTGGTAAAGAGTACTGGTTGGTAAAGAATTCTTGGGGCACAAGCTGGGGTGAGAAAGGTTGCATACGGATGGCTCGCAACTGAAACAACAACTGTGGTATTGCCAGTATGGCAAGCTTTCCGCTGGTTTGACCGAACTCCACACAACATTATAAACTTATTACTGTGCACAAATACAGAATTATGAATTTTTAGTGTTCAGTATGTATTTTACACAATTATTGTTAATGATGTTTCATGTGCAGTGAAGGTTTTATCCACTATGTTTTACACCAGTGTAACCATGTAATTTCATCACTGCACAGATATTAAAGTAAGGCATTTTTGTGAAGTTTAAGGTATTTTAAAAACTGCAGACTTAGGGTTGCAGCCTGTGATTAATGGAATGTAGCATTAGCCACAACAGTGTTCTTTCTAATGGAACAGTTGTGGTGGCTTGGATGCCAGTGTATATCCTTGTACTGTGAACATGAATAAATGATGATTGTGTAGAAATTCAGACTGCAGTGTAGTTTTAAGAGCTTGTAACTGATACTGAAATGAATTAGGGCCGAAGGTACAACAACGGATTTTGAGTAGGAGCATATCAAATTCTGTGACTTGCTGAAACGCTGCAGAGGTGTACATTCATCCTGGCATGACTTGACCAGTGCATTGTAATGGAGATGTACATGAATTTAATGAACAACAAATAGGTGTACCTTACAGTATCTTGGTGAGTCATACTAAATTTAATTACCTGAACTTGTTTTTGTTAGTGGTTACCAGTCTTAACCTGAAGAGGCAGTTCTTATACTTCAGTAATGCTGTTTTCTGTGATGTGACACCATATACTGTGGTAGGAATTTACCAGTGCTGTGGGGGAACTTCCTGCACTGAAGTTAGAGACACCTGGTTTCTCCAAACGTTGTGCTGGTCTAGATGACGTGTCAATGCAGAAGATGCATCTTCAGAGTCGATATGATGAGAACCTCAAATCTCCTATTGCTTATCATATATGTGGATCATGCTTAGAGTAAGCTTTCTTTGAGGATTGTGTTTCCTTAACATATGTAATGGTCTCGTACAGTTGAGTGATCAACAGTCCTCATTTGGGAGGTCTTGTCCTGCCTGCATTTGCTCTTGGGGTTTCCCTTCGTTCGATCCAGGCGAATGTTGGGACGGTGCCTGAAATTGGATCATGGCTCCTTCCATGCACATGCATTCCAATTCACTATTCAGTAATAATCCTGCCATCTTAACAGTCATAATATGAGGTGGTGGCAGCATTGTTGACTAAGCACACAAAACAATAATGAGTTGGTTTATTGGAGTACTAGTGGTACAATTCCATACCAAAATTAGCTGTCATGTGGCCTTGACTTGGGCAGTGGCATATCCTTCATCCTGACTGTAACAGGCATGTTACTGACTTGGTGTCCATTATGCAATGGTTACAGCTCCATGACTCATTTTTCTGAGATATTTTGTGAGCATCAGGTGCAGTGATTATAACATACCTGTGTCTTTATGAATGTAATCTGTTTTTGTGAAAATGATAAACTGCAAGGCAGGTCACGCAGCAAGTTGGTCAGTATACATGTACTTTTGATGCTGCTGATATTGCTGTACAGATTTTCAGCAAAATCATGAGTGCCTGTGTACTGATCAAGCTGTGTGTGTTACCTGCCTTACAGATTGTCTGTAAAAGCAAAACATATTTTTTTGTGCGATGAAGAGACGTGCATGACAGCGAACATCCATAAAGTGAATGTCTTTGTCAAATGGGGAATAAGTGCACTGCTGTGTGTTGAGAGGTTTGCACTGCAGTGAGAAAGTTTGCCCTGTATTGTAACATTTTCATAGTCACTAGCAGAATAAAAATTAGTCTTTTGGAATGAATAAACCAAGACCACAGAAGTTGTGATGGTAATTACATTGTTGATTCATATTCATTGTGGCTTCTATTACATTTCAATTCATACGCAGTCATTTATCTTTGTGATTTGGTCATAATATCCTGTTGCAAGATACAATAATCTCATATTCTGGTCTTAAATATATGATGAGATGTGTACTAAATGTTGGTCCAGCTGTCTGCAACTGACAACACACAAACTGCAGGTCTGATTCCTGGATAGTGTGACATGACACAACTCAACATAACATGGTAGATGAATGCTGAATTTTTCAGTAATTTTGATTTTAATGTAATTTGGTCCATTTTGAGGGCTGCCTTGCAAATGGCCTACGTGATCCATCTGTATGTTTTGAGCCCTTTACCCATTTTTGATATGTGATTAGTGTGTAAGAGATTTTGAGGAACTATGTTGTGAGATGTCTGTAATTGTTATATGAAGGCCAAACAGTTAATGTAATGTGAAGTCAGCACCAGGGAAGGTCAATAAGGAACAGCTGAGGAGTTGTGTATCCTTGATAAACAACCTGAACAACATACTGAGCAGATTTGGGTATAAATGCCTCAGGGAAATGACAGTGCATTCATACAGATATTCAGGTCAGAATCAGGTGTAGAGGTATGCTCCAGTTAGTCGTCAGGACAGACTTTGTACTCAAGTCTGACATGTAAGTGGTTATATTGGTGGTGGCTGTACTGCTGACATCCTCAGGTAGGATGGTATGTCAGATGTAATTCATAGAAGCTTGTTTCTTAAAGTAAGTAATATGGGAAAGAACCAATACAACTACACCCGGATCCAAATTGTAACGAGCTATAAATGTACACGAGATTCTTCTAAACATTGTATGTAGGCTACCCTCTTCCCTTAACCCTAGCTTCTGAAGAAATTCTTACGCTTGAAGAGTTACTGAGTTACGTCAATCTCATGTGGCTGACATCAGATACTTTTGTAAAAAGTATGGTGGTGGCAACTACAAGGTTCAGTTTTTGGGCTTCTGACCAAGATCTGAACCTTTCCCAAACTGTTTGTGAAGACCTCACTCCACAGCAGTGATGGTGCTGTTGTTTCAATGTACAAATATTCTACATGCGTGTGATTCACGTGGAATAAATTCTAAAAATCACTTACAGGCTTAAATGGATATTTACAGACATTTTTTGGGTCTACTTTAAATTACTTCTTTGGGCGAAATTATTATCCTAAGAAAAATACTAATGAATAAAAGTTGCAGGTATGCACAAACTGTAGAGCATACAGCTCGTGTCTTGTATCTGCATAAAGCGCACTGATTTTGAGGAGATCGTACTGTAATTTGACCAATTTAATGTCTGCTGGCTAAAGTACTATTCATATTTCAGTACTTCGTGATTTTGGATTCATTTGAGTTCAGTTCAATTGTGCAGGTACATCAGCCGTAAGGTCAATTACAGAGATGGCACAGGAGAATGAAACATAACGCATCAAATAACAACCTCTAAACAAAAACATATGGACAAAAGATACGGGAAAAATGTATCAGATAACAAACAACATAAATAATTTTGGAATTATTAAACTGAAGGACAATTGAGATGATTTGTTTGCGAATATGTGGATAGTTCTGTGCAATTAAATTCAGTTTATTGATGCGCAGGCTTGGCAGTACAGGGCCATTTACAAAACCAGGCTGAATATGTGAATATATAAATACACATGTATAGCACAGTTACAATAAAAGAAGCTACATTTGAGTGCCGACTCAACACTTAAATAAGAACAATGACGACAATGCAAACAACCAGATTCTTTATGACTTATAATTACCATAGTTAACAAATCTAGATTAGATCTGCGCTGTTCTGGGTATCATGCAGCCTAAAGTGGTAATTCTCAATGGACATTGGGGACAACATATTGGTCCATCTTCAAGGGTCAAGAAGTCCAAGAAGACTTCTTAACTCTTGAACATGGGACTGATAGGTTGTACCGAAACTTCGGTACAGAATTACCGCTCGACGCTGCATAATATCCCAGAAGAGCACAGATCTTATCTACATAGCAGTGGAAGCCTGAAATGATGAAAAATGAATGTAAGCGAAATCGATTTTTCCTGAATGTTCCAATATGTTTAAAGATGGCATTAGCATATGATGAAAAAAAAAATGTAAACGACGGGTCATAATACTGTAGTTGGCATAGCGACCTGCTACAGGCTGGATGGTCCGGGGCGAGATTTTTGCCGCCCATCCAGACCGGCCCTTGGGACCCACCCAGCCTCCTGTACAATGGATACGGGGTCTGTTTCCTGAGGGCAAAGTGGCCAGGATGCGACATTGACCACCTACCCCCATGTAGTGCCAAAGTTAAAGAAAGAGTAGAGCTATACCTGTGCTTCCTCTCTGGGCCTTCATGGCCTGTGCTGAGGTGAACTTTACTTTATAATGTAAACTACCACCACCACCACCACCACCATGCCTAGTAAAGTGGTTCTAAAAATAACAGCAGATTAATCTCAGTACTTCATGCAAAGATAGATAACACACTACAATCAGGACTAAGCAGTGGCGCCTATTATGTAACAACAGCATTAGTAAACTGCATGATAAACATGAATGTGTATGTATTCAGGCAAATGAAAGATAAAAGCTCTTGACATAACACAACTGTAATCCTCCTAGGGCTGAACAATGTGAACATGTGAAGCCATGTTTATGATTCACGGCTACAGACGGAGGGAGGCAGTAAGCGAACCTGTGCAGACGTTTATGGAAAGTGGGCACACAATTTAACTTTGAAATAAGTCTTTTATGTGCATTCCATTTACATATCAGAAAGTACTGTATTCCATTTGACATTAATTTTTTTCTGTTCAAGTCCATAATTTTGGAAGTTCAGAATCCAATAAAAAATGACATTTTACCTTAGCGTAATTACAGAATGTTCCTTTTTCATTTGTACTGCTTACTAAATATTACCCAGTGCAACTGATTAAAAATAGCATGGCACTAGCTGCATGCACTGAGCACCCATTTTGGTCTCTCTGACACTCTCTTCCTTATCTGTTAACAGGCTACACGTTTGCTTTTGTTCACACCTTTCATCTGCAGGCAGTTTTGTTATGCGCAGCATCCTGCAGTGACCTAGTCAACTTTTATATACACAGTGTACTGTTCTTAGCCACAGCAAAAAATATAATTTTTATCATATAAAATTATTTCAGAACTGTGTTCACTCTTATATACAGCAAAAAGTAAAGTATTCTTGCATTTGTTTATCACAAGACACCCAACAGCATTAACATTTTTATTTTTCTTAGATAGTTTCAAAATTAAGAAACAATCAGTAAAAAAAAAAAAGCAGTCCCATTACAGGCCTGGACAGGCCCTTAGGGTTCCAGGAGGTCGAGGCTCCCAGATTTCTAGACAATCGGCACATGAAGGTGGTAAGGTTGTCAGCCCTACGCACCGGCCGCGTTTACCCCCCAGGAAATATTCCTGGTACTCATTTCTATTAGAGGCTGAGTCGACCCCAGGGCCATAGTGCGGCCGACAGGATTATGCCAATGAAAAAATCCACTGACACCATCGGGAATCGAAGCCGCGACCTGCCGGTTTGTAGCGCAGTGCCTCAACCCACTGCGCCACCGCGGCCCCAAGAAACAATCAGTAAGAACAAGAATATCAGAGACTTGTATAGGGGTATCAATGAATTTAAGAGGGGGTACCAGCCTAGAATTAATGTAGTAAAGGATGAGAAGGGTGACCTGGTTGCAGACTCCCACAGTATTTTGGCTAGGTGGAGGAATCATTTCTCCCAGCTGTTGAATATACACGGAGTTAATGATGTTAGGCAGACTGAAGTACACATAGCAGAGCCACTAGTGCCTGAGCCCAGTGCCTTTGAGGTTGAGATGGCTACTGAACAGCTAGAAAGACGCAAATCACCAGGTATTGATCAGATTCCAGCAGAATTTATTAAAGCAGGGGGTAGTATAATTTGCTCTGAGATCCATAAACTTATTATTTCTATTTGGAATAAGGAGGAATTGCCTGAGGAATGGAAGGAGTCAGTCATTGTGCCTATTTATAAGAAGGGTGATGAAACAAATTGTAGTAACTATCGAGGCATATCACTTTTGTCGACTACGTACAAAATTTTTCCCAACATTTTTTGTCAAGGTTAACTCCATATGCAGAGGAAATTATTGGGTATCATCAATGTGGATTTCAACGTAATAGGTCAACTACTGATCATATATTCAGGATTCGTCAAATACTTGAGAAATAATGGGAATACAATGAGGCAGTGCATCAGCTATTTATAGACTTTAAGAAAGCCTATGATTCAGTTAGGAGGGAGGTCTTGTATAATATTGTCATTGAGTTCAGTATCCCCATGAAACTAGTAAGGTTAATAAAAATGTGCCTAAGTGAAACATATAGCAGAGTGTAGGTAGGCAAACATCTGTCTGACACGTTTCCTATTAAGAATGGCTTGAAACAAGGAGATGCTCTGTCACCATTGCTTTTCAACTTTGCTTTAGAATATGCCATTAGGAGGGTTCAGGCAAACCAGGAGGGCTTGAAATTGAATGGTACACATCAGCTTCTGGTTTATGCTGATGATGTTAATATATTGGGCGGAAGCATACATAGTATAAAGAAAAACGCAGAAGATTAGTGATTGCTAGTAAGGCGATTGGTCTAGAAGTAAATGCTGAGAAAACTAAGTACATGGTCATGTCTCGAAATCAGAATGCAGGACATAATCACAACATAAAGATAGATAATAAATCCTTTGAAAGGGTGGAAGAATTCAAATATTTGGGAGCAACCCTAACACATCGAAACTCCAGTCATGAAGAAATTAAGAGCAGATTGAAGTGGGGGAATGCTTGCTATTATTCAGTGCAGAATCTTTTGTCTTCCAGGTTGCTATCCAAAAACACAGATTAGGGTATACAGAACTATAGTTTTACCTGTTGTTCTGTATGGACGTGAAACTTGGTCTCTCACACTGAGGTAGGAACAAAGACTGAGGGTGTTCAAGAATAGGGTGCTGAGGAGGATATTTGGGCCTAAGAGGGACGAGGCGACAGGGGATTGGAGAAGACTACATAATGAGGAACTTAATGACCTGTACTCATCACCAAATATTATTCGGGTAATCAAATCGAGAAGACTGAGATGGGCGGGGCATGTGGCACGTATGGGGGAGGAGAGAGGTGCATACCGGATTTTGGTGGGGAGACCTGAGGGAAGGCGACCACTTGGGAGACCCAGGCGTAGATGGGAGGATAATATTAAGATGGATCTTCGGGAAGTGGGATGGGGGGGCATGAACTGGATTGAGCTGGCTCAGGATAGGGTCAGGTGGCGGGCTCTTGTGAATGCAGTAATGAACCTTCGGGTTTCATAAAATGCGGGGAATTTCTTGACTAGCTGAGAAACTGTTAGCTTCTCAAGAAGGCCTCTGCTTCATGGAATTAGTTGGTTAGTTAGTTAGTTAGTTAGTTAGTTAGTTGTTTCAAAATTAAGGATAAATACTAGAACTGCTGAATGTACATGTGAGGTGTCATGTTATCATGGTGGTTAATAGGAAGATAAGGTCTTTAGTGATGTGATGCCATGTAGTTTGGTAGACAGGTACCTACCAACTACATGGCATCACATCACTGAAGATATAGTTACTGTAACATACACTTTCTGTTCCACATTTCGTTTGGTCACCCTTTCCAGCATAACACACCATATGCAATGAACTGAGAGACCTTGAGCCTTGATAGATCAGCAGTTGTTGATCTAGTGAGAAGAAAAAAGTGTCAGACAGACAGAGGGAGAGAGGAGAAAACATTTCACTGTGTTAGGTAAGTGACCCTTGTGTAATAAAAGCCACCATCTTCACCTACTTTTGCACTTGTTCGTGAACTAAGAGCTGAATACATTCACTTGACCACCACCTCTGGTAAGTTATTATACTGGTTTTGATTTTTGGCTATTTTCACTAACGCCACCAATGTCTACACCAGTGCCTGTGATCACAATCTTGTTTATCTGCGCCGGCATAAAATGATTTTAGGGTGAATCAACCCATTGTGTTATAAACAGGGAAAGCAGCTACTGTAGCCATTGAACACAACTTGTATGTTAGTCGTTTGAAACCCAGCCACATGTACCCATTTCTGCGTTCAGTAAGCTGTCATCAGGCTCTGTACAAGAAGACAGAAAGATAAAACTTCACAACTGTGATTAATAGTCATTCAAGGCTGAGATTTTATCTTGTTACAAAATACTCGTATCATCAAATATCAAACCTATAAGTACAAAACCTTTATACAAAACTTACACATAAAAATGATGGCTTGGGATGGTAGCTGTACATCATATATAAAAATTACATTAACTTGTTACAAACTTGTAGGACTGAAGGCACTGTTCAGGCATAATGAGGTCTAAAATAGCCATGTCTGGCAGATGTGGCATGAATGATCAAGGAATCCTTAAATGTAATGTCAAATTGTTAATTATCGACAATGCTTCTATCGTCAGGGAAGAATATGTGATGCATGGGCTGCATCTCAATTCGTACGGCAAGGGGAAGCCTACGCTTCTAATTGCTAAGAGACTGAGTGATGATTACGTGTCAGGGATTAAAAGAATTCCTGTTATCACACATGCAAGAACCTCTCCTTTTTTAGGTTAAAAACGAGAGCATTAAGATGCTTAAGACATATTCATAGTAGGCATTCGGATTTCAGGGACCAAGATAGGAACACAGATTCATCTAATTCATTAATTAATAATAAGTAACTAATACATTATTTTGAAATAGATAACACAAATTCCCATATACTATGCTTTAGCAAGTATCACATGGAACAACAGGATTTGCAGCACCTCACACTGCCAGGATGTATCAGGATATATATAGGGATCAAGTTTCTGCCACCAAAACTTACAGAAGGGAGGTGTGTGTGTTCTTGTTCAAAAATGTCTGTCTTGAAATTACTCATTCTGTGCATTTTAATTAAATTTATTTATAAAACCAAATCAATGCACTAATGCACACAATATTACAATCTTTCATTACTCCTAACTGTTTCGGCATATGAGTTAGTGTGTGAGCCCCTTGATGATGGCGAAGTCATATACCGGAATATGTAGCACTAACGAAACACTGTAATATTGTGTATACTGTAAGTGCATTTAGTTGGTTTTAAAAATGAAAAGATCTGTATTTCAACTAAATTTATAACTCACATAAGTGTAAAAAAAAGATTGGAAATTTGTGTAGTTGAACTAGAAACTGACACAAATAAATTAATTACATTAAGCTCTTACAGAGCTCCTACAGGAGATTTTAATCTGTTTATAAAAGATCTAGATGATACTTTGAAATATCTGTATAAATTCAAAGCTGAATTTTTAATTTGTGGGGACACAAACACAGATTATGTAATTGAAAGCACCCCCCCCCCCCCCACCACCAAGCCTCATTATTAACAACATGTAACGTCACATACAGTACATTTGGCAACAAGATTTCGAAATGACTCCAGGACTGCCACTGATAATATATTTGTGGATAATAGTAGACAGAAGTCATTTTCTACATCTCCCCTAATAAATGGCCTCTCAGACCATGATGTTCAGTTTCTCACAATCAATAATACATATGCAACAACAAACAGCATTCTTTTGAAGCAGAGAACCAGATTAGTAACCACTGAAATAATCACAAACTTTCAGACACTACTAAAAGTGAAACATGGTAATCTGTTTATAAAGACAAAGATACTAACTATATGTTTATGTCATTTCCTTTCCTAAATATTTTCCAAGGTAATTTTCCAGTTACATGTAAAAGTACAAAGCATAAAAAGAATGACTGGATTACACAAAGAATAAAAATGTCTTGCAAACATAAAAGAAGTCTATACACCTTCAGTACACACCACAATGATGCAAAAGCAAAAGCACCTCACAATACACACTGTAAAATCCTAAAGAAAGTTATAAAAGAAGCTAAGAAGCAACAATACATGTCTATGTACATATGCACGTACATACATACATACATACATACATCCATGCATGCGCGCGTGTGTGTGTGTGTGTGAATGCATGCATGTATGTATGTATGTATGTATATATGTATGTACATATGTATGTATGTATGTATGTACATGGGTATGTATGTACATACATACGTACACATGTATGTAGTTAGGAATGGGAGTATTCATAGTGTTGTATTGAGTCAAATATCACATATAAGTATTACCTTATTTTATAAAGCGTAACTACTTTAAATGTATAAAATTATTAAATTCATGATCTGCATAATGGTGAGAAGTTTTATCTTTCTGTTGTATTATAAACAGCCTGAAAGCAACTTATTGAAAGATGTAGGTGAATTTTATACCACTAAAGTACAAGCTGTGTTCGACAAATAAAAGAGTTTCATCCCCATTAAATGATTATTATGAAGACCTGTTCCATATTGCAGAAATCATGAGTCTAATGTGTAACTGAAGTTAAACTTCATGGAACATACAAAATGTCTGGAAGAACATTCTGCCAACTTACAACACTTGACTCTAACCAAACTATGCCCACCTGAGGACCATAAACTATTCAAGATCCTGCGTTACTGTGGCCAGAAGACTAATACTGACTTTGTTTTATACACTTCGCCTTCAAGCTATGTATCTGGCCCACAATATAGATGGGAATCATTCCCAGTTTGCGTCAGTAGTGACCAACTTGGCTTTTTTTAATAAAATATCACACTGAAATTATCAAAGATGTGTTGGCATCAGCATAAGTTTCATCTTATGGGATCTGATAATTGATCCAAATTAATTAATTTTGAAAAAGAAAATCTAAAGAAAAGTCATGCAAAGAGAAACTCAGGCTGCTGATGTGAAGATTCAAATTACAGTAAACAAATTATAATGGAGTAAGAATTTTGGTGTAGTAAGTACACTCTTCCAGAACTTGAATTTAATGTGTTTTCTATCAAGCAGGAAGATGTCTGCACCTAAAGTACAACAAATTTCAGCACCTACAATACTTGGTGAAGGACCTCACTGGGACCACAATGCTCAAGCATTGTATTATGTTGATATCAAAAGCTCTGCAGTCCATAAGTATGTTCCTGCCACCAATAAACACACAACAGTGAAGATTGGTATGTACTGACTATCATCTGATAAAGAGGTATTAGTCAATAAAGAGAGATATTAATGTTCACACCCATGGAACTGCTGAAGACATGGCATTAGGGAGAAAACTGCTAACTTCACTGTCTTATCTAGTCAGATTTTTACAAAAGCTTGAAGTGAATATGATACCACGACTGTTTATAAACAAAAGTGGCTTGATATGTTCTACACCAATATTTCCCAGACTTATATGGCTGTGGGATCATTGTGTACTTTAAATACACAGAAACAACACAAAAGTGGTCTAGAAAATAATACCAAAAAACGAAACAAATTACATTTATTGTAATACCAAGCTGCCACAGGTAATGCTGAAGCATATGCACGAATTTTCTGATTTGCTGCTTGGTAGTGTCAAGAATATTCTTCTCTCCTTATTTCCTAGCAGAACCCTATTTAAAAATCTTCACAGGAAATATCTGACTGGTTGGTACAGCACACAGTTAAGTAGGAAACAAGCAGCATCAGAGTACACGATCAAGTTGTTTGTGAACGTGAGAAGGGTAAGTTTTGCTACCACTGACATTTTTTTCATGAAACCCCACTGTTTGGAGCACTGATCAGAAGTTTTGAAGAACACAGTTTGGGGAAAACCGCACAGTGGTGGTGGTGGTGATGGTGGTGATGAAGATGATACATGTTTGGGCCAGCCTTAAATAAGACCTGGAAGGACAGGTCTAGTTGACCAATAACATAATCCAGTCCTGGGAAAGACAACTGATATTAGTTAGACCAGTGGTACCAACATACAACTGTAATTCATTTTTGCACCTTGAATTGCTCTTGTCATAATTTCTCTCATAGTTCTCTCATATATGTTTTGTTGTTTCCACTCTCATAATTTTATTTCTGTGTTTTTTTATTACTTTTATGATGCTTACAGATGGTATCCAAGTCTCATTTGTCATTCCACTTGAAGGGACAATGAACAAGTTTGTGATTGCTGTGGGACGTAATGTTGCTATTCTGACATGGGATGGTGAAAGCAGCACTCCCACTGATGTGAAATATGTTAGTGTTATTGATAATGAGAAAGAACTTCAGGGTAATAAGCTGAATGATGGCAAGGCAGATCCCACTGGACGGCTGTGGACAGGTACGGCATTAAACAAGAAGTAGTGAATTTCCTGAAAAGTATTTGCAAAAGTGATTGAAGAAATGATCACCAGTCACTCATATACAGAGACATACACTGTATTTAGTATATCTGTAAAAGTGGAAGGCCTTGCTTTTCTGTAGGCTGTAAGAGCAAAACAGAGAGTAGGCACATTACCAGAAGCTGCGGTGGTGAATATTGTTTTGCATCCAAATTTAAGGTCTTGTAAGGCTTTGCTTTCAACATTTGAATCAAGACTGTTCTCTTTATATGTATGACACAATGTAATCTGGCAGAAGAACGCTAGCAGTTCAGAGGTACCTGCTGCCTTCTTGTCAGGGTAGAATCAACCCCAATGATGAGGAATTTTCATGCCTTAACCCACTGTGTACGTATACTGACCCTGTCTTACGGGTTTGGTGAAAGACCAGAGTTACTTCAAGAGTCTCACTTGACCTTTTCATGGCAGCTTCACCCTTTTGGCCAATTAAATATGACCCGTAAGGCCATGAAATATGTCATCTAAATGAATTTTCAAAATTTTAAGTTCTCACAGTGGTGACTGTCAAGACAGTTATGTTCAAGGCCCCTGTATAAGTCAAGATGCCAATTCCACATGGATGCTGTAGTGCAGTAGGTTCTGCATGGCTAGTTACATCTGCACACTATAAAATGCTGTAACAAAGTATTGAATAACGGCTCACTCAATAAGCTGTATAATTCAGTGCCTATTGTGCCATGTGACTGGGCCAAACCATATGTGCACCCAGAATTCTTCATTGGGCAGGAGGGCTGACTCTTAGCCTATATATAATTTATGTTCAACTTTAAAAATTATAAGAATCATGTCATAAGTATAACTGTAACATAACACTGTTTGCAACTGCATTTATGCACATGCAAGTATAACTACACATGCCATGACTCACCTAATTTATATCACAAGGTCTAATATTTTCTTTTCTTTTTTAATTTCATCTGAGACATCTTAAGTTTTTTATTTTATTTTTTAAAATCACATACTAGTCATTAGCCAGTTTCAGTGGCTGATTTGGGCTGAAGAGTAAATCATGTGAAAGTGTGACATTGTATTTATAAAATGTGTTTTTTTAAATTTTGATTTGAGGATGGGGGGACAGGGGGGCTGCCAGGCTGCAGCACCACCCCTTGGGTGCACTCCTGTGCCAAACAGAGGTCTGTTAATTGTCCTCATGCAAGCTTCTGTTGAGCCCCCCTCATATGCCGTATGCATGTATCATTACATGATTACACTGAGCATATGGCTGATATGCAAAAACTTTTGGTGTACATATATATGAGCAATCACTCTGTTTCCGTGCAGGGTCACTGGGTCCACAAACTGGTTCATTTACTGAATACCCTCCACCACTTGGGTCACTTTTCAGCTTCTCTAAGGACTGGACACCAACAAAACATGTAACAAACATATCAATTTCCAATGGCCTGGCTTGGAATAAAGAAGAAATGTACTACATTGACTCTGCAACGAGGAAAGTAGAAGCCTTTGACTTTGATGCTGAAAGTGGCAAAATTTGTAAGTCTCCATGATTTATAAGCTCCTATAATATTCAGTCATAATAATGTAATTAAACATTCTTCCACTTATTGCTACAATCATACCCAGTTACAAGGTGTTCATTCTGTGGTCCACTCTAGTGTAACACAATGCTTGACTACAGCTTAAGCCCTATTGGAAATGGAATATATTTTCTTTTTTCATGGCGTGACAGCCCCTAGTGAGCCAGGGATTCCTCATTGTCAAGGCTTCACAATCACACTCAGACACACCATACACTCAGTAGGACTCCTCTGGATGAGTGATCAGCCCAAGGCAGAGAACCCTACCTGACAACACACAACACTCACAAGAGATAGCTATCCATGCCTCCGCTGGGATTTGAACCCACAATCCCAGCAAACAGCTAAAGACCCAAGCCTTAGAACGCACAGCCACTGGGATCGGCCAGAATATATTAATACTTACACATATGTGGAAAATTTAGGCTACATAACCAAATACAGTAATACTAATAAGGGCAAAGTAATGAGACCACAATATATTTCATATTAACTCTTTCCACTTCCCATTTAAAGAACCTGTATATTTGTATGGGTGTTAGATCTCATAAATGAGATTCTGCTAAACTTTACAATGTTAGAAGTGTCAGTGCTCTATTACTTTCATTACTTTCTACAGTGTTAGGAGGTGTAGTGTTCAGGCATATTCATGATCAATATTTACTCTAACATATTTTTTTTTAATATTCTTAAATTTTCTTCAAGGATGAAATATTTAATGTGGGATTCTAAGGCTAGTAATAAGCAACATAAAATTTGAAAGTAGATATAAGAATTTGAAACCATTATGCTTTAAATTATTCAACTAAATAATTCATCAAGAGAAACAAAACTGTATTTCCTTACACACAACTTTTATGTGCATGTCCCCCTTTGTCATTATCATGATATCCATTCAGCAGTGTCAAGAACCTCCTTCACTTCCTGTTTTCTTTAATCACTCATAAAAATTCAAAGCACAAAATTATTTCATATCAACAATAAAATGTTTGTTACTGTACATACATAAACTACAAGGTGCATATGGAAATCCAGATGATATGTTTTATGTAGTTCAGTGTGTCAAAATACAAGTTTTCTTATTCTTCAGCATTTGATCCACTAAAAGGGTAGGGGATGATGAAGTACCAGATCCTCTTCAATAGAATCAAACCATGTCATTGGAAGTATGCACGCAACAGGCAGCCACAAATGGAGTCACATTTCCCTACTAGTGTAAATCTCAACTTTCATTTCAGCCAACAAGCATACGGCTTTTGATTTCGAGCTAAATGATGTCGAGGGACTTCCAGATGGAATGGCTATTGATATTGAAGGAAAACTGTGGGTTGCTTGTTTTTCAGGCGGTCAGGTAAAGTGCAAAACACACCACCATGCTATACACACAGTCTACACTGTTAGCATTGCAAAATTTGGACATATAATCTTTATCATATTGGTGCTACAAAGGTGATACTAGATTTGTGATTTTTTTTTGCCTTGCTTAGCATCAGCAAGTTTTCTAATATCCAGGAGTTTCCAGCTCACTATTTACTGGTCAAACCACTCAAATAAACTTAGCATGCATACGACAGGGTTTTGAAAGATCCACTTTCTCGACTGTTTCACTGTGTCGACTGGTAAATAGTTGCCAATGTTCTGAAGGATTGTAGTGCCTTTAGCTGCTGGGCCAAGCTGTCCAGCAAGGAATTTTAGGGCTACTTGACCCTGAATATGAAGGCACTGTGGCATAACATGCCAGCAGACTTGGATCTTTAGCAACACCACTGTAAAAACCTTAAACCTCGCAAGGCTTGGAAGGCCTATTCAAACTTGTTATATACAGAAGTGAAAATATTTTGTGGACAGATGCTTATGGGTGGAATGGATGACGCAAGTGGAAGGTATTTGCTCAGAGAGGGAGTCCATACAATAACCTCAACTGGAGTAAAATGATCAGCCTGTGGAATTACAGAGTGCATAAGCATGCAGAAATATAAGCTTTGTAGTGTAAGATGAGTTGGATATATGCTGTACCACTTTTTCTGTGTTGAAAATTGACTCTCCAGCCCAGCTGGGTGATGTCTATCATACATAGCAGGACACTGCACCAGAAAAATATTTTCTATTAAGCAAAGAGTGTTCTTTCATAATACTTTTCCAAAGTACAAATGTGTAATGGAGAAAATGTCACTGAAGTGTTTGAAAAGTAGACTGTGTCAACACTGCTAAACAAAAGACCAATATGCAGAATAGTGGAAACAAACTGAATCACAAGTTCAGTAATGGACAAAATATGAGAAAAAAACTTGTATTTTTCTTTGATGAAACATGGTTTACACTAAGTAAGAATGCAAAAAGCAAAAATAATAAATGATGGCAGCACAAAAATCTTAGGGCCCATGTTTTTTAAGAAACAAGTTCTCACCATTAAGTTAAATTAATCCTGACACCATTATTCAGGTAATTAACAGAAGAAGCGAAAATGTAAGACAACCCACACCACATGAGGTACAAGACAATATTCAAGGAGAAACTGCCAGTGTTTCAATAAAAGATGTATGTTGTACGTTGCAAAATAATTTCAGAATGTTTAGGGCCTGCTTAGAAGCTGGAGGTCAGCATATCGAGACTCTTCTATGAAATAAGGCACGATGAATTATAGAGGAAAGTATGGACTATAAATATAATTACATTCCTTTCCGACTTAGTTTACTAGTTAATATATGAAACACTACTCCATCATGTTTTGGCTAGTGTCTGTAACCATCCTCAGGGAGCACATAATACACAAGGTCATGTATAGATATAACATCGCCATTGGTAAACGGTAAAATCCCTGAGGATGGCTACAGACACTAGCTGAAACAGGGTGGAGTATTTTATATATGGACTAGTGGAATAAGTTGGGAATAAATTTAGTTATATCTATACAGTGACACCCTGTTAAGAAGATTTTGAAAATTCCAAGAAAATCCTACTTCTTAAGTGGGAAATTTCTTAAAAGGGTAATTTTAATGAAATGGGAAAATTTTGGTGCTTTTTTAACCTGACTTCTGAGGTGGGAAATTTTCTTAACCGGGTTTTCCTTAAGCGAGTTTCACTGTATATCCATTGCACAAAAAAATGTGTAATTCACGGACTATAAATTCCCAGCAAGTGAAAAAGCTTCTGGCACACCTGTCATGTTGAGACCAGAGATTAAAGGGACTCTGTACGTTGGGATTACATAGTATCTGGAGAAGCTAGCTGTGACAGAAAAACAAATCATACATACGTTTATATGCACTGAATCAGTAAGAAATAAATGGTATAAAAATTCACGGAATTGTTCAAGGAACTATTCTTAAATTTTTCTGCGAAAACACGTGCATATTCATCAGTTAGTGAACATTTAACTTCCAGATATTCATTTCAGTGAACATTCTTATGCAAATATTTTACTTTTGTATGTTTGCATAAAAAGACATTTTATTTTAGAAACTGTATTCTGGAATATTCTTTTTACGTGAACTCTTCTTGTTTTACATGTTTTAGGTCATTCGTGTGGATCCTGCAAATGGAAAAGTGTTATGTCGTATAGAAATTCCAGCACCACAAGTGACATCTGTTGCATTTGGAGGACCCCAGCTTGATGAACTATATGTCACTACTGCAAATTTTTTTTTGAGTGAAGAGCAACAGAAAAAGTATCCAGCATCTGGTGCCATTTTCCGCGTGACAGGTCTTGGGGTCAAAGGGCATCCTGGTCAACCTGTCAAGTTGTAATTGTTGTTCCTGATGACAATAAAATGCAATGAATGGTGGATATACAACTACTCTGCTCCTTCTACATAAAGGTTTTTGGTGCACCTTTACAACTTTACAAAGTTACAAATTTAAACAATGAAGATTTTAAACATAACAACTCCAAAGATGCATTCGCTTATGATCTCCTGAATTAGACACATATGCGCGCGCGCGCACACATACACATACATACACACACACACACAGACATGAATGCATACATGTTAGGGACTGACTTGTGCTATGTCTGTACAAAACTTGTTCCCTTGACTAGCTATGGTGGTGACAACAGCTTACATGCATAACCTTCATCGTGATGGTAGGTAACTCTGGCTTTGGAGACAGCCTCAAACCTTTCAAAGGCACCAGAGTTTTATTGCAACTGCTGCCAAGAGTGAGGGTTTTAAATTTATAGTATCCTTACATGGATTCATGACCATATACTGCACCTGCAAAGGTAAATTCACAAGTTTTCAGATATTATCTATTATGTGACAGTAGTGAATGCTTGCCTGTAATTTAGGCCCTGTTGTAATGCAAACACAAGCCTGGTCATACCAGCAGAATTTTACTCTCTGTCTCTCTCCTCATGGTAATACACATGAAAAATGCACAGTGTAAACTGCATCAAGCAGTAAATCCACCAGCTTCCCTCATCTGGAGTATACAAATGTAATAAATGCTGTGGCATAGAAGCTACACTATGCATACTGCTGACTCAAGAAAACTTCAGAGGCTTTCACTGAACAGAGAAAAGGAAACCCTTCTTCAGTCTTTCTATATTCCTCAGGGTAGTTTTATATGTTCATTACAATTATGAGATTTATAAATGATGAATCAAACATGAATTCCTGTGAAATAAAGTAAGTGAATATACAGAATATAAAGCTAAACACATTCACTAATCTAATAACCAAAACATGCAAAATCTGGAATTTAGAAAAACATCTGTAATATTATTACTTCAGTTCCATTTTATTCAACTGTGTGTCAGAAAATCTGATTTATATCAGAAAACAGCATCACATGTAGAAGAAGTAAAATGATCTGGCTGATTTGAGTCATATCTCATAATTTATTACTTCCTGTGTACTCTTGTAGCAAAAATAAAGACATTCAGTTTAATTTTAGGTGAGGTACATAAACACAAAACTTGCCAGTAACAAAGATATGTGTAGGCCTACGTCATACAGATATAAAATTTGAAATTAAATGTGGTCTGAAACATTATGCACAGTTACAACATATATGCACCACAGTGACATCAAGTTTACAAAAATAAGTAAATAACATATTGTAATAGAGCCATAAAGCCTTTTCCTTACATATATATCACCTTGAGGTGTGCATTTTTAAATGCCGCAACTTATGTGATTTCAACATGGTGTCAGTGTAAACTTCTCACCTGGGGGCATGTTTATTTAGCTAATATGCAAGAATCTGTGCGATAAATTACATTCAAAGATTAATAAGCTTTTTTTAAGGTCACTTCTGTCTAACGCCAGCAGTACCAATGGCACTGCATAAAATATTGCCTTCACTTTGTGACCTTAAATGAGCGACATCTCTACATAACACCACAAAATTCAGTGCTCTGGTACTTTATGATTATGAAAAAATTGTAACAAATATTTTGAGTATATGGTAAGTACTAAGCAATAAAGTACGTGGTTTCAAAACAGAAAGTGCTGGGCATGAATTGATCTCACAGCTGTTACAAAACTAATGTTTAAAATGAAATCATTCCTTATAGTAACATCTGAGTTTGTGCAACATAGATACTGGGTATAACACAAGTTTTTGAGTGATTTTCGAAGCTCAAAAGTGAAGTAACCTCTGTTGAAGACGCTAAGCACTCAGGAGGTCCACTGACAAGCAAAACAGATACAAGTGTGGATGGGGTGAAGGAACGTGTCCTTGAATATGGTAGTATCAGTGCCCATGAAGTTGCTAAAATGTTGAGAATTTGATCTTGGCCAGTTCACATAATTTTGAAAGATAATTTGAACATGTCAGACTGCCATGAAAATCCCACCCTGCACCTGCTCACTCTCATTTGTCTGTGAATGAATTTCTGGCTAAAAACAACACGACTGGGGTTTCACACCTTCCCTACTCCCCAGATTTAGTGCTACTTGATGTCTTTATTTTCCCCAAACTCAATATGGCTTAAAGAGAAAGAAATTTAATGATATCGCCACAATGGGATGTACTTGCTGAGTTTCAAACGATGCACTTCACAAAGTGCTTAAATGGAGGCACAATCGCTATAGTGTGTGATTTTTTACATTCTTTCAGCACTTGGCTATAAAAATGAAATACTGAAATCAAGATAACAGGCGACTATTACTGCCATACAAGGGTATAAATGTATCTACCTTCAATTTAGTGTATTTATCCATCCAGACTAGACCCTAGGCCCACCCACCCTTCTGTACAATGGGTACTGGACCTCTTTCCTGGCGGTAAAGCAGATGAGGTGTGACACTGACTGCCAATCCTCTTCCAGTGCCAAGATTGTGAATGAGTAGAGCTATACCTCTACTCCCCCCTCTGTGCCTTCATGGCATGTTATAGGGTGAAATTCGCCTTTTATTGTTATGACAAAGTGACACCCAATTCCTTCACTTTCATGTTCAGAGAGATGTCCAATGCCTGTAGCTATTAGAATCAGGACAAAAAATTTAGAAGCTGTAAGGTATTCCAGTCAAAATATTCACACTTTATGGAGGCAGTGTACTTCCTTGTGACACATGATTTCTTCTTGGACTGCTTGACCCTTGAAAATGGGACTGATATGTTGTCCTGAAATGTCGGGAACAAACAATGAATCTACACTGCATAAAATGACAGAAGAGCGAAGATCCTTGTGACATATTGTTAAAAGCTTATTCGTATATTACTTGTTTCATTGGCATCAGATTACAGTGCCTTTATGTGTCACAACAAGGGAATAAAAAGAGCCTGTCATCAATTTGTACAGTGATATTCTTTGTCTCCAGTATCTGTAAGACTAGGTAACAATTGTAACTTCATGCAAGAAACAACATGAACTGTGAGATATGAGGTTCTCACAGCAATGAATTCTACCCGGTCTGTTTGTCTACTTTCTGAATAAGAGTCAGACACCATACCTCTGAGCTAATGCACTCAGTCCCTCGTACATGAGACTAACACACCAAATTTAATTCAGAGATGTTTGTGAGATAGTACTGAAATAATTAGTAACTGAAATAGTTCAGGATTCCAAGAGATAAATTATTGTGACATATGTCATGTAATAACAACATTAATAAATGTGAATCATCAACTTGAATGGATGACTGGACTACTTATGTATTCAGACTGTAAACAGATAAAAGCATCTGTACAGGACAGCAGACAGTAATCTTGCCAGGGACAGACAATGTTTTATCCTACCTCAGGCTTTCGACATGACGGATAAGCGTGTCATGACTCAGGCATCTGTACTGAAGCAAAAACAGAAAAATAGTGAATAATGAAAGATTGCAAGTTGCTACAGTCTGAAGAGGGTAAATAATGAATGATGGAAATGAGACTTACACACAATTTACATATTTAAATGAACGTACTAAATTAGCAGGTGCCAATATATGAGACAAAAGTGTAAATTTGTACCCTAATTTGGAAATCACACATTCAAAATTCATTAAATTTCAGTTTCACACAGTTTTCTAAGGCAGTTCATCCGTGTTGTGTTTTTAAGTAATCTAAGATATAAAAGAAATTCAGTCAAATGCAATCAATATATTTAATTCAAATCAGCATATATTTAGTTCATGTCAGCTACATGTTTCAACCAAATATGGTCACTGTCAGGCTGGCACACAAGAAAGAAAGTAAGTACAGAGTTTTGAATATGATGCCAATCCATCATGTGAGAGGTTACCAAGTGTGTTCTGTGTCAGGTATCCACTGAGGAAGAACTGCCATGTGTTTAAATAATATTAAATTACTGAATGGTAATGTATGTTTTAATAAGACTGTATTGGCAAATGAGAAATTAATTTAATGTGTTCCATGTCCGTGCACTATATTATACAAAAACACTAATCACCAACAAAATGCACAAAGAGTTTTATCATCAATTGTAACACACTCCTACATGTTTTGACCCTGCTGGGTCATCTTCAGGGAGAACTTTTGTTATCGTTACACTAATCGTTTCGTTGGCTTGCAAGCCAGGACCACAGAGAATTCACGCCTCCAAAAACAATGCAGTACACAGTCAACAGCACAGTCTCACTCAACTATAAAGTGCAACCTTAGTGTAACGATAACGAAAGTTCTCCCTGAAGATGACCCAGCAGGGTCGAAACATGTAGGAGTGTGTTACAATTGATGATAAAACTCTTTGTGCATTTTGTTGGTGATTAGTGTTTTTGAGAAATTAATTATTTAAGTGCAGTTCACTTTAAGGGAAAAAACAGGTGAAGAATCAAAGCTCTTGACTAGTATACATAAATAAAAAAATTAAGTTCGCCTTCTGCTCAATTAAGAACCATGGTACAAAGCTGTACAGACGACCAAAGCTGCCATCTCCACATATTCTTAATCACATTAAGGACTTCGGCCACATTATCATCCTGGCAACCATTTGACAAAATGCTGGACTGGTCTCAGAACTGGTCCACATGCTGTAAAAAGGAGAGAAGTCTCTGCCCATGTCAAGAATCGAACCCAGATTCCCTTGCTCTTCAGCATGTAGCCTAGGCACTGTATGGAAAATGGCATCTGGGCTCCTACGTAAATATGCTTTGCACATGCATAACTTGGGGGAAGGGGGTGGGGGCAAATGCCCCCTGCCCCCTTCCCCCCCAAATTTTGTTTGCCTGAGAAATTCTTTTTTGGCTGCTGAGTTGATGAAAGGCAAACAAAGCTGGGGTGAGAGTGGGGGAAAGGGGTGTATATACATTACGGTCTGGTTGAAACCGATCTTCCCCCTCTTTCTAACTTGACTCCTTGATTTGACTCCTAACACCCACCGTCGAATTTGCCCCGCACCTCCCACCAACCAGTGTTATTAGCCAAGTTACGCCTACGATGCTTTGTTTCTTACATCAGTGTTTTTATGTCCGTGTAGTGACAAAGAATATTGGCCGCAAGACCAGGGAAATGGGCCTCGATTGCCGACAGAACCAAAATTCTCTATAGTGTCCAGTCCCGCTCTAGGGCACAGCCAAGAGTCCCATACAATCACACCAGGGGCTCCTTCCCTTGTGGTACAGCAGCCATGGCATTCAGCTGACCATCCCTAATCTCCATCTTAGCACTGAAGTCAAGAATGCGTAGATTTCATGTCTCACAGCAATCACAGTATCTTCTGTATTTTGTACCATAGGACTCTTCGATTCTGCTACTTAATAAAACAACGACATCTTCCAATTTATAAATGCTGATGCGCAGTTCCTACTACACACTTTATCCGGTCACCTTCGTTCTAACCGCAAACCACATGCACCAAACTGACTGACCTCGAACACCACGTGACTTCCATGTGTTAAGCTAATGAGAACAGCGGGAGAGACAGACAAAAAAAGCATCAGCGCCAACTGCCATACACTTGCTTGCTAGCTCCACGGCTGAGTACATTTACTTCACTATTTCTGGTAAGTGATCAGTGATTGGTGGCTTGTGAGTTTGACATAATTTACTTTCGCCCTTAAAAATTTATGGCCTGTAGCCCTACAGATGATTATTTAATCATACAATAAAAATTGTTCACCAATAAAGCTGAATTTCTTACAGTTGCTAAATTTTAGTCAGGCGAGCGCTGTGCATTTTGTGACACATCGTCGTAACTAAAAGTGAAGGGCGAGTTGATTGCTGTATTCCTGCAGTGGCCATCGGAGGGGTGCGATGAAGATGAAAAATTATGAACAAAAATGTTTGAAGGCAGTCGTTTGACGAAAAGCTTAGGGGATGGCCAGAACGTCCTGGTTCGCTTACATAATTAACATTATATAAGAACACCCGCGGCTAGCTGTTTTGCGGGACAAAATCGACTCTTATCTTACGGTCGCTCCAACAGCGAAGACGTTGGTAGGTCCTTCCACGCAGTTTCACGTATTAGGCGTCAAAATATCGCGCGTTTGGGGAAATTAAATCCACATTTCAGATAGAGCGCTGTCTTATTTTACGCGACTTAAAATAACGCGCTCTTACAACAAATGCACGTAAAATACATGTAAATCAAAACAACGCGCTGCATGATCACGCTTATAAAATTTTAATGGGGTAATTGGTCTGAGTTTGCGCGAATGTTTGTTGACGCGTGCACTTCAGGAACGCAGCCCATGAGTAAATCACGATGGCGTTGTGCCTTGCAACAAGTAGGCTAATATGTCTCATCTCGTTTAGAATTACAATGGAACAATTTCCAATTAAGACATTATTACTGGTACATATACCGTAGGATTCCAACCATTTATTCTCTTTAAAAATACTAATAGTCCTTAGCTGTTTAAAGTGTGTGAACTGCTGCGTGAAGTTTTATGATTTAACACAACTATTTCATGCAACAGCTAGTTGTAATAGCAGCAGATCAATCGAGAAGTTTTTCTTCAGTATCACATGCCTTCTGCTTGTTTTCTTACTACCTAGAATAAAACCTGTGACTTAAAATCATTTCACATAATTGGAAACTGTTGTCTTGTTTGGAATGGGCATATCAGGAAACATTCATCTGAACTTATGACACTTTGGTACGAACTGTATTTAGTGCATGTATTATACGAGAACACACATGCTACAATGGGATCCGCGTAGTGGCTGCAGACCACTCGTAGAGACCTCGCTTGCAGCGTCTCCTGTAAGTAGCATGTCCAGTGGAATTGGTGTCGAACATAAGCAAGCCCATGAGAAAGAGATGAGTGACTACTGGCATTTAAAACGAGGGCCCTGTATGTTACAATACTTCCTTCAAGTCTACTTTCGTGGCAACAAAATGCCCTTGGTTTGTCCCAGTGGTGATAACAGCCGATAGGTTTTAATTCATCATCACAAAAAACAAAACACAGCCATCAATAAATACGTCACGTTTGGAGCAGTGGAAATTTGAACTCGCTGATTAGATAGGACATCAGCCAAGTCAGCAACTCAATGGTCTGACATAATCAGTGCGAATTATGTTCAAGATTACTTCGCAAATTATTTTGTGAGAAGTGAAGGTGAAGTACACTGGCAATATGATAAAGCGCAGAGGAACTGGCGTTAGCAACGCATGTTTGGGCTTCCTTAAACGTGTATTCCTACCGACTGATCTTGTTATGTAAAGCTGTGTACGACGCATGTTCTTATTGAACTATTTAATTTACTTATCTTACGTAATATTTTATATTACGTAAAACAATAAATAACGCGTTTATTCCTTACCTAGTTAATTTCTTTCCGCCAATGTTTACGTCTCAAAATCTGGAAATATTTTTGAACACAAACTTTCCCAGCACCGTGTCTTTTCCAACTTATCACTGTACGATGCAGACCTGGAGTCCCATAAAGGTGGACGGGCTTCAGTTTCGGCAATAAAAAGTTCTGTATCAAAGTTATGATCCATTAAATACCCTCAGAATGAACAGCAAACCACTCGGATGTTGACTGCAGAAGCGCGACTGAACACGCTCGTGGAAATGGCATCATAAGCGATAATGTGGCGCCGTGGCGCGTTAAGAGTTGTGGCGCTCCTGGTAGCGGGGACAAGCGACCGACAGCGTTTGTAGCGCTTCAGTTTCTGAAGCGCTTCTACGTGGAAACGCGCTCATAAGAACCAATGTTCCGCTAAATAGCGCTCATGTTTGTGGCGCCACAAACACGCTCGTGGAAAAGCGCCCTAAGGGCGGAGACTTGCGCAAAACCCAAGTCGACGTCCCTTGGTCTGGTTAGCCATTCTTGCGTTTTAACGCATCGCTGGGCTCAATAACAGACACCTTACTCCACAACGGGCTAACAGTTTATAGTCCTGGTTTACAACCGGGACTTGTTATGCTAAAGGCTATGGCTCGAGGAGCACATAATCTTCATAATTGGGGGGGGGGGGACTTGGGTTGGATGGCTCCCTGGGAGTTGAACCCAAGGTGGTGTATTCGCGCGCAATATACAACCAACTACAAGTAGGCACTTTGGTGAAGCCGCTGTGCCCGGGGGAAGGAATGCGGGCCGTGCCCCGACTTTATAATTACACCCTGGCATTTACCTTACAACTGAGGAAAATCACGGTACAACCTCAGTCAGGGTGGCCGAAAGGCGCCCGGCAAATCAGTAGTCAGCACTTTTCGATGTCGACTTGGCCGCCGTTTTGCATGCGGCTTCGACTGGTCGATTTAACTTAGCCCCCTTAGCTTGCAAGACAGGCAACTTGGGACTTCCCTCGGTCAGCGTAAATATCTGCCGAGTTGCCGAACTAAGGGGTTTCCCACACCAGCTAACTTTGAGTCGTAACTCTCGGTTAGGGCTCTGATGTGTTCTTCAAAGGATGACACTCCAAGATCCCCGTCAATTTGCCTGTTACTGATGTACCAAGATGCACCAGTAGCAATGCGAAGACACTTGGACTGGAGAACCTGCAGCGGCCTAACGTAGCTGCGACCGGCGTACCTCCGGATGGGGCACGCACAGTCCACCATTGGGCGGATGAGCTGCTTATACAGCAGAATTCCATTTCTGATGGAGAGGCCACTTCTCCTGTTTGGGAGAGATCCAAGCACACCCAGCGCCTTCGTCTTCTAACTCGCCGCCATGGCTTTCCTCAGCTCCCGAAGAAGAGCTGGGGAAGTTGAAGCGTAGAAATAGCCTTCATAAAGGCCAATTCCTCCTGCGTCAGCATTGCACCCGAAACAGGGGACTCTCCCTCCTCGACTGTTCCTTCTTCTTATCCACTGAAGGACCGGAGAAGCAGTAGTAAACAGGATCAATCCTCGGAAACAGTAGATACTCTACTCCACAACAATAGGCGAGTACCCGCTTAAGTAACTTTACTCCTTGCGAAGCGTACACGGACTCTCAACCTCAATCACTCGGCGTGCACTGGCCGACAGTTCAGCGGTAGTCGTTCTGCCCACTTCTGCGACGAGTCCTGCCTGACAGCCAATAGCGTCACCGTTCATCACGCACGGGGCCCGCGTTAACACCGGTGCATAAAAGAAGCGGTTGGATTCACACCCAACCACAGAGCAAAGTGACCGAACCTAAGAAAGGCGGCATATCTGCCAATCCTGCACGCATAGCCGCGAAGGCCCTCAGGCAGGCCTCAGTGAAAAATACGCAGGAAAAGGACAAGGCTGGCAAGTCTTCATCTAAGATCCCAAACCCCACTACCCCTATGCGCCCACCTCAACATACCCAGTCATCCATCGAGGAGATGTCCGATTTGCTCGATACCCTACCCATCGACGCTTACGTGGAGCTGACAGCTGCACCCATCCTCCCTTCTGGGGCGGGTCGCTCGCGGGCCGTCCTGAAAATGGTTGTCGTCTTTGTAGCCGAATATGGCAGCACGGCCTAGAAGGACGAACGTGGCGAAAGCTCTGCGGTCGGCCTGCTGGAATGCTGACGGTGTTCGCGGCAGGAAGCTGGAACTGGAACATTTCCTCAGCCAGCACGGAGTCCATATATGTCTCTTGACTGAAACTCATCTCAGAGAGAGAGAGAGAGAGAGAGAGAGAGAGGTCTTTCGGCTTGCAAACTATGCTTGTCACGGAACAGACGGGCCCACAGAGGATGGCGGAACAGAAATACTGGTCCGTCGGGGTGTATATCACTACGCTGTACCCATCCTCGGTCTGACCCAGTTAGAGGCAACTGCCCGCCCGGTCAACATACTGGCAGTGTACCTCTCGCCCTCCCGGCCCATAAACAGATCGGACTTGTCTGCATGCTTTGGAGGAGGGCTTCCCTTCTTAATGGCGGGGGACCTCAATGCCAAGCATGTGGATTGGAATTTCCGGCTAACCACGACAAGGGGCAAGCTCCTGCGTGATTATGCTAGCGGAAACTCCTGTTTGATTTACGGGCCGGACTCACCCACCACTCTCCCATACAACTCATCGGCTACCCCCGATGTCCTAGACATCGTAATAATCAAAGACCTAGCCTTCCCAATGTATCTGACAGCGTGCTCAGCACTAAGCTCAGATCACCTGCCCGTGCTAATCGACACAACGTGCCGATCATCCTTCCGCAACCTGCCAGGCCGCCCTGACTACAGGTGGACCGACTGGGTCAAATTCCAGGCCAACCTACAAGACAGGCTACCGTCCACCCCATTACAGCCAAACGAGGTGGAAATTGACAAGAAGCGTGGAGGATATGTCCAGTGCTATTTTGGAGGCGCTAGCGGCGTCGACTCCCAAGAGCCGCCCTCGCGATGACCCGCGGCCCCCAATACTGGCGTGTATTCAGGATGAAATACGCATGAAAAACAGGCTGAGGAGGCAGTGGCAAATCACCAGGGACCCTGCTCTGAAAGCTGAGGTCAACCGCCTTCAGCGGTCGGTGACCCACCAGCTAGATGAGTGGCGTAACGACCACTGGAGCGGCACGCTGGAGAGCCTTGATACCAAGGACCAATCGCTGTGGAAGATGACAAGGCGAGTGATGAGAGTTCCCACTAACTCACCTCCCCTCGTAACTCCGGCCGGAATTGCTCTCTCCGATCCATGAGAAAGCAGAAGCCCTGCCTGACAGTCTTGAGGCTGTTCCAACCGGTAAACGACCCGTCGTATCCGGCAGTTATTGAGAACGCTGAAGAGGCGCTGCAAGCATACTCTTATACTCCTGCAAGTGAGCCTACGTTAACCAACCCCGTGGAGGTTCAGGACGCCATCCGGGGTCTCAAGGTCGGCAAAACGCCAGGCTCCAACAGTTTACCGAACAGGCCTCTGAAGTACCTCCGCAGCGGGCTATATGCCTACTCGTGGCGTTATTTAACGCGGCGCTTCTCGCACAGTACTTCCCACCAGTATGGTAACACGTCCGCGTGATTTCCATTCTGAAACCCGGGAAGGATCCATCACTACCCTCGTCTGCTAGACACGATTGGCAAATTGTTTGAAAAGATCCTACTTAGTAGGATCTTAAGTGAAGTAAGCGGGCGCGGGCTCTTGCGTGATGAGCAGTTTGGATTCAGATCCAAACATAGCACGTCTCTTCAGCTAGCCCTCCCCCGCGCACGGCGGCTTAATCAAGGTGCCTACTTGTAGTTGGTCGTATATTGCGCGCGAATATGCCACTCTGGGTTCAACTCCCAGGCAGCCTTCCAACCAAAGTTTTTCCCCCTTAATTGTCAAGACTATGTGCACCTAGAGCCATAGCCTTTAGCGTAACTAGTCCCAGTTGTAAACCAGGACTATAAACCGTTAGCGTAAGCAGAATCCCCCTTGTAGTGCAAGATGTCTGTGATAGAGCCCAGCGATGCGTTAAAACGCATGAATGGCTAATCAGACCAAGGGACGTCGAAGCTCTTTGGTTGGTTGGTTGGCAGCCAGGCAGTCCAGTACCGCACATTCGACAGCTGACCAGATTACAGCCAAGAACCAGTCAAGGCTGCGCCGCAGCCAGCTGTTATATAGAACCGTGACCGATCAGCGCTACTACTGGTCCCCGCACTACAGAAGCCCGTATAAGTTGATAGTAATAAAAGTACAATCGTGGATTTGGGCTTGTCATTATAACAGCATGACACCTCCAACATCCCACAATTATATGGTGTTCGGAAAGTAATGCCTCCATATCTCTATCTTTACCTCCAGACAAGGTATCAAAATGAAATAGAACATAATTTATAGCTCGGAGTGTCTACTTTGTTTCTAAAACTCATTTTTCCACGCTGTCTCTCTGTCTCTCGTACCATAACACGACGCCAGCGCTGAAAAGTTTTTCTAACCCGTCGCTGTAGAAATTTTCAGGCTTTTCAAGAAACTATTCTCCCGTAGCGGCTTGGACTTCATCATATACGAAATGAATTCTTCTGAGATGTTCCTTGAGACCTGAAGACAACCAGAAGTGAGATGGTTCCAAATCCGGTCTGTAGGGAGGATGTAGAACAATTTGAAGTCCGACGTTTCCTATCGCCGCTGAAGTGGTAGCACTAGCGTGGGGTCTGCCGTAACCCAAACCTGCAACAATCTCATTGACGCATGCTAAACCATTGTTTTAACTTTTCCGCTACGTTTCTCTGAGAAATCCGTCGATTTTCTTGAATAAGTCAACTATTTGCCTGTTTAAATCATGAGTTGCGGTGACAGGCCTTCCAGATGGCGGCTCATCGTTCAGGTCCAAATTTCCGCACAAATCCTCTTACATTTTCTCACACAACAACGCATAGTACTTATGTTCAGTGTATCTTTGCCATAAAAAGCAAACAATGGCCGGCGCATTCAGATGGAAGTTTCATTTTCGTGCATTAAGACTGCTCACTGTTTGATGTTTTTCGACACGATTAAAAACGAATCATCCATTTTGAATCGAAGACAACGCAAACCACTGTGTCTACCAAGCCCTACCCCACGGCAAACTGAAGCTCAACGAACTAACATGCAGGGACAAACTCCGCTTCAGGGTCACACCGCTTGCGCGAGATACCTTCGCGGAAGTCCCTCCAACCGCTCCTCGTAAATTAGTAATTTGTAGTGGCCTGCAGTACAGTGTTTGTGCTGTAAGACTTGTGCATGCCGAGCCTCTAATGAGACATTAATTAAACTATTACAGCAGCTGCACTTATTTTATGTAATTATTAAACAATTAGGGACATAGCCTACTAAAAGCCACCCATATTAAGCGGTCGTTTCTCTAGAGATGCGTGGATACTATTGAAAGAATTAATGACTTCCTATAGAAAGTAAATAACAGCTGTATAAAAAAAATACTCATTTCATGTTTCAGAACAATGAATTCAGAAGCAGCATTTCAAACCATATGAAATTAAGCAGTACACAGTAGATGGTATTTATTCAAAATTAAGCTAATTCAGAGGGTTCCTCAAGAGTTACCCGTGTCATCAAAATATAAATTTGGAGAACTAGATACTCAGTATAAACAAACTTAATTTCAATAATATTCAGTAATACACCATTCGTGTGCACAAAACTAGACGTCAGTACACCATTTATTTAAAAATGTGTTTCGTATGTATTTGAGCCTTGAAATGCCATTTTAAAGAAAACGCAATATTACAACAGTGGAGCCTTATGGAAGTTTATAACCTTAATAAAATATACTTGTATGCATACTGTGACATGTTCCAATCATAGTCTCAGTACACTATTTATGCAGTTTCAAATTATATCCTAAAAAGGAAAGTTTATATGCCATTTTCTTCAGTACCAGTTTTATTTAAAGATGCTAGATGTATCCGGATGTTTCCATTAGGAACCTTCTGCATTCTTTTAAAAAACAGTTACACTCTATCAGTACGGTATAATAACAAAATGTTCATAATTTTGCCCATCAGGATATCATCATCGGTTTCAAATAATTTTGCTTATTATTTATTGTCATAATGTGTTTAACTATGCCAGTTTTCATAGTTCTAGTGATTCTGGTTTGGCTATCTCGTACCTAAATGGTGAATAAATAAGTTCCCATGCTATTTGGGAAATACAGTGAGTCGTTTGAAATGATGTGGTGGTGTTACCAGTTCAGGGGTTGTAAAACAGAATTTTGTGTTGAGTCACTGTATGTTTAGTATAACGAAAAATGCAGAAGATTTAATGATTGCTAGTAAGGAGATTGGTCTAGAAGTAAATGATGAGAAAACCAAGTACATGGTCATGTCTTGAAATCAGAATGCAGGGCACAATCACAACATAAAGATAGATAATAAAACCTTTAAAAGGGTGGAAGAATTCAAATATTTGGGAGCAACCCTAACGAATCGAAACTCCATTCATGAAGAAATTACGAGCAGATTGAAGTCACGGAACGCTTGCTATCATTCGGTGCAGAATCTTTCGTCTTCCAGGTTGCTATCCAAAAACACAAAGATTAGGGTATAGAGAACTATAATTTTACCTGTTGTTTTGTATGGGTATGAAACTTGGTCTCTCACACTGAGGGAGGAACAAAGACTGAGGGTGTTCGAGAATAGGGTGCTGAGGAGGATACTTGGGCCTAAGAGGGACGAGGCGACAGGGGAGTGGAGAACACTACATAAGGAGGAACTTAATGGCCTGTACTCATCGCCAAATATTATTGGGGTAATGAAATCGAGAAGAATGAGATGGGCGGGACATGTAGCACGTGTGGGGAAAAGCGAGGTGCATACCGGATTTTGGTGGGGAGACCCGAGGGAAGGCGACCACTTGGGAGAGCCAGGCGTAGATAGGAGGATAAAACGTATCTTCAAGAAGTGGGATGGGGCGGCATGAACTGGATTGAGCTGGCTCAGGATAGGGACAGGTGGTGGGCTCTTGTGAATGCGGTAATGAACCTTCGGGTTCCATAAAATGCGGGGAATTTCTTGATTAGCTGAGAAACTGTTAGCTTCTCAAGAAGGCCTCTGCTCCATGGAGTTAGTTAGTGATTTAATCGCTGTAAGTTCCGAACATCATGGAAACTAACTGATTTAGTCAGACACCATACAGATACAAGCTGCACCATGAAGAATCACTGTAACCATGAAAAGTAGCATAGAATAGAATAGAATAAGTACGGGTCGAGCCCCTATGGTCCCGATGCACGTAGGCCTTACCGGCCCTTTGTGCCCCCTTCCTAGGCCCGAGTCTTGAGAGCCCTGTCCTTCTAAAGAAGTTCCACATTGCCCCCAGACCCAGACCTCTAAAGTCCTTAGGGTCCATAAAAAAAAAGGATCCCAGATAAACATGCCTGAATGTCGCCAGGGCTTCACACTCATGCAAACACAAGGGCTGAGGTTTCCTCCCCAGCCTCGTTATCTTCCAAAGTCCCCGAGGAAAAGAAGCTCCCTCTCAGGTCCCCCTGTGGAGCTCCTGCATCGAGAAAGATGCTCCATCACCAGAGCCCTCTCTACCTGTATCTCAAAGTCCCCAGAAACGAAACCCCTTCTCCAGGTGCCCCTTACAGAGCCCCTACATAGAGGAAGATGCTCCATCTCCAGAGCCCTCTTTACATAACTCTCAAATTCCACAGAAAAGAAATCCCCCCCCTTCCAGGTTCCCCTTATGGAGCCCCTACATAGAGAAAGATGCTCCATCTCCAGAGCCCTCTTTACGTAACTCTGAAAGTCCCCAGAAAAGAAACTCCCCTCCAGGTTCCCCTTATGGAGCCCCTACATAGAGGAAGGCGCTCCATCTCCAGAGCCCTCTTTACATAACTCTGAAAGTCCCCAGAAAAGAAACTCCCCTCCAGGTTCCCGTTATGGAGCCTCTACATAGAGAAAGATGCTCCATCTCCAGAGCCCTCTTCACATATCTTTCAGAGCCTCCAGAAAAGGAACCGCCCCTCCAGGTTCCCCTTACGGAGTCCCTACATAGAGAAAGATGCTCCATCTCCAGAGCCCTCTTTACATATATTCAAAATTCCCAGAAACTAAGCCCCCCTCCAGGTTCCCTTCTCAGAGCCCCACAGAAACAGACACTCCGTTCCCAGAACCCTTCTCTACCTGTCTCTCCCAGTCCCTGGTGAAAGAGCAACCCCCCCCCCCCCCAGGTTTCCCATCATGGCCCCGATGGAGGGAGATGCTCATCACCAGGGCCTACTCTACATGCCTCTCAAAATTCTCAATAAAGGAACCTCCCTCCAAGTTCCCCTCAAGGCCCTACAGAGAGAGATGCCCTTCCCCAGGGCCTTCTACAAATATAATTTATAAAGCCCAGTAAAGCATCCCCCCTTCCAGGTTCCCCTCTCAGAGCCCCCATACAGAGGGACACACCATATCTAAAACTCACCTTTACTTATCTCTGAAAGGCCCAGGAAAAGAGCCCCCTACCTGGTACCCCAAATGGGGCCCCCACGGAAAGAGATGCCCCTCCCTAGAGCCTTCCTACATCCATTTACTCACAACTCATTTACGGGGAAAGAACTCAGTCCACCAAGCAGAGCCCCCATGCTTGGTAAGGCTACAGTACAACTGGGAGGTTGCCTGGTATCCCAGAGGGCGCCATTTAGACAGACTCACCCACTGCCATTCATCCCATAGGCACAGCACTCACACCGTAGGATTGGGGATTGTTTTTCAAGGTTTACTCCTTTAGATCCACTGTGTTCTGCACAAACAGGGTAACCTCTCGTAGGTTATGGCTCTTCGCCACGCACAGATGGTCTTGGGTGAAAAGAGGCTATGTATGACGCATTTATCACCCCAAAAGTAGCATAAGCACACTATAGGACAGGAAATAAAAGAGCTGTTGTAAGATGTTTCCAGGGCACTTTACATGCAGATTACGGTGTCGTGGATTGTGCCACAATTTAAGTTTCAGAGAACCATAGGCTCTTTCCAGCATCAGGGTTGATTCTGCACTCTTGGAAACCATAATATAAATATGTCACCTTTTCTTCTTCTAGCATTCTGCCCTTTATATGTGACAGAAAGCCTCCATCTTCTTGTCTCTTACTGCAACCTTTTCTTCCTGATTTCTTGGCAGTTTTTTCTTCTCTTCTTAACAGTTTCCACAATTTGGCTATGTGGTCTTGTTCAGGGTCATCCTGCACACCTTAATCCTTTAAATTTAACTACGAGTACAATATCCTTCTCTGCATCCTTGTTCTACCCATTGTTTTAACATGGCCAAGCAAGTGTAATCATATCTCTTCTAACTCTTTTAATAATTTTTACATTTCAAATTATTCTCTGAAAATTTCATGTTAAAATTCTGCTCCTTTCTTGCTTCCCCTCCTATTCTGGCAATTCTAAAAAATTTCAGCCCACTGAATGAATTTTGTTCCGCTAAGTGAAAATTTCTGTTCTCATATTCTTGTTCACATTACAACTTTAAGGCAGTCATCTTAACGCATTATGCAGCAACTGAAATAAAACTTGATTTAAGAATTATGGCACTAATGACAGTTTCCATTAGAGTGATAAAATGTTGTAATCTAGTAGTTAAGGTGCACTTAATGCAGGCATGAATGGCAACATACTGTACTTGACTGTAATTAAAATACCTGTATCCTGATTGAAATTGTAAAATTATATGTTGGTACTAGCACCAGTCTACAATCATATTTGACACTGACTGATACATATTTATGAACCTGAATTAAACAAAGAACATTAAAAAAGGTATAACATCTAGAAACTGGAATTAAAGCTACACCACTGAAAAATAAAGAGTGCAATGAAGCCAGTTATGAACAGATGAGGAGACTACATTCAGTATTGTCTATTAGCACTTAAATTCATACAACATATATAGAAAGAAACTGCAATTTTGTTTTTTCTTTCTAGCATATAGAAAGATGGCTGCACCAAAAGTAGAACAAATTTCAGCACCTGCAATACTTGGTGAAGGACCTCACTGGGACCACAATGCTCAAGTATTGTACTATGTTGATATTCTAGGCTACACAGTCCATAAGTATGTTCCTGCCACCAACAAACATACAACAGTAAAAATTGGTATGTACTGTCACCTAATAAAGAAGTACTGTCAATAAAAACAAATTTAGATGCATATAATGAGGCCATAGAAAGAAGTCCCATGGACAGTGGTGATGACAGTGCTCCAGGCTTCCCCCTTTCTGCCTCCCATTGCTTTCCCCTTGAGCACCTTCTGACCTACATCAACCAATCCCAAGCATCTGAAATACCTGTTCCATCACCGTATTTGTAACTTTTAGCACACAACACAGAACATAAGCCTGATAGAGAAACCATGACTCTCTGTCAATACAGTGACTGACCCTGGACTCTAAAGTTGGGTTTCAATCCCAGCAAAGGAATCACCATACTCAAGACACCACAAAGTCCACGTAACCTCCAATACGGCGTGTTTCAGATTTTCATAATTTAGAGGTAAAGCTGACTTTTCCAAGTCCTTTCGTGCCAAGGTTAAAAAACACAGAAATTTCCCTCTGATTCCCCTCTACACATTCCTACTGTAGCACTTAAACAGACAGTCATTCTTATATTAAAAGCAAAAGTGCATATTTCACCTCTACAAAGAAGAGGCCAAGGATCTATGTTTAGAGCTACATTTTCAATACCTGCAGTGTATAAAATGGCACATATTTGTGCAAAAAATGATCACAACAGACCTTCAAATGCATGTCATGTCAATCTGAGTGTGAATGCAATTTATAGGACCTAAATACTTTATAAAGTAACAAGAAGAATGGGCTACACTTCAAGTGACATCAGAAAGATGCAGTTAAACTACTTGTGAGACATGTCTGTTGTCTTAGGTATAAGCAATGCACTGCATATCTAGCACATGTACTCTAGATGGCAGGACAGTACCAAGAAGGAAAATGTTTTCAACCATGGCCTCTGAATAAGTAAGGTAAAGGTAAAGCAATCCCATTACAGGCCTGGACAGGCCCTTAGGGTTCCAGGAGGTTGAGGCTCCTAGATTTCTAGACAGCTGGCACATCAAGGTGGTAACATTGTCAGCCCTATGCACTGGCCGCCTTTACCCCCCAGGAAATACTCCTGGTACTTATTTCTGTTAGAGGCTGAGTCGACATCAGGGCCATAGTGCGACCGAAAGGATTATGTCAATGAAAAATTGCAATGACACCATTGGGACCCACCACCTTCCCGTTTGTAGTGCAGTGCCTCAACCAACTGCGCCACCGCGTGCCCCTCTGCATAAGTACTGTCATTAAATCAGTGATCTCATTGAACTCATTGAGTTCAATAAAAGCATTCAATATTAAATAGCACATGTATGTAATGGCTTCCAACAACTTTGTACTTGGTGACAAACATGCAGATACTTGGTAAAATCTGTCTAGTTGTTAAAATGTAGAAAGACAGAAGACACGGTTTTCCCTACATTTGTTTAGTTTATGCATGTCAAAAAGACTGCACTAGTATCTACTATTTGCATGGAATGTACATCAAAAACTGTATTAGAACCTGTTCAGTTACCTTATGGCAAAATACATGATCAACATAATACACAATCTTTTACACATATTTTTGTTTTCAGTTTTGACTTCACTTGCTGTATATCTGCACTATTTTATGATTCTTACAGGTGACCAAGTCTCATTTGTTATTCCACTTGAAGGAAGCAAAGACAAGTTTGTAATTAGTGTGGGACGTAACATTGCTATTATGACATGGGATGGTGAAAGCAGCACTCCTGCTGAAGTGAAATATGTCTGTTCTGTTGATAATGAGAAAGAAGTTCAGAACAATACACTAAATGATGGAAAGGCAGATCCTACTGGTCGATTGTGGTCAGGTATGGCAAGAAGTCACAAGTAATGAGTGATCCAAGAGTCCCTACACAGTGTATGAAACTTGGCATGTTCGCCTCTACAGAAAGCATTAAATACGCCAGTAGATGATATAACCAGCCACAGTGATATGTTGAATGTTGTTTTAATTCAGAATTTGTATGTTTAAATACTTTCATTAAAAATTATTTTAAAAATACCTAAGTTGCTGGTATTAGATAGCTCAAGGTTCACCAATGCAAGAACAAAAGCCCATACTAGACCCTTACATGCCAGCTGAATTAAATATTACAACACAGCACAAGAAAGCAGGCTGGAATGTGTCTCAACTGTGATTTTGATAATCATACCTCCTTTTGGTTGTAGAGATTCTGTACTTCCCTACTGGAGTCTGGAATTTTATTTCTGGAAACCAGAAATCTTACTGTAGGATCTCATAAAATTTCTCTTTTCCTCATGTCTTTGACAAACAATACACTTATCGCAATCACAAAACAAACTGTATTTTGACAGTTTAACATAAAACTTCTGAATGATATAATCAAGCATAATGTCATATAATGCCCTAAACCACCAGTGACACAAACTGATCCATAAAATCATAAATCAATTGCTGGACCTCATAGAAGACTAACTATGTCAAGCACAGTAATGTAACTAATGACAAGTGTCAAAATTAAAGCAGTGGACACAAACCAATTTGATAATGATGGCCCCTCACATGAAGATTTCATTATGTAGTTTGATCTGGAAAGGTCACTGAATAGGGTATGGAATGCATGTAGGAGGACAGTAATGCACTCACACTGTATGATTATTCATACTGCAGAAACAGGTCTTAGAAAAATACCTGCGACTTTGAGACCACACCTATTCAGTCAAGGACTGATGGAGATAAACGGAAAATGCTGTCAGGGAGACCTTGCATGGAAGACTACGCAGATTGTAGATGCGAAGATAAAACTTCATACAGCTCACTTAGGACAGGATGCAGTAGAATGTTGCTTACTTTTGGGGTGACAGGGACAGGAGATAAGCCTTTGTTTTTCATTTGGAAGAAGTGCACATGAGCAGGCAACCATGTTTCTTCCCCGGGGAAATTAAGAAGGCAAAAGAAATTTGAAACTGTTTTCTATTCCTATTAACAGAAGATGCAAAGTGGACACTCCACATTGTGGAAGAAGAGATAACATTATATAATTATTAGGCTACAAATGGGACAATCTGGGGTTCAATTTCTGGCAGGGGTAAGGGAGTTTTCTCTTCTCAAAAATTTCCAGACAAGCTGTGGGCCCACCAAGCCTCCTGCTCAATGGGTACTACAGTTTCCTTCCCAGTGGTAAAGCGGCCGGCACGTGAAGTTGACCACACAGCTGGTGCATGTTCACTTCGGTCCTATGTTATTTTATACAGTGTGGCTCAGCAACTTTACCCTCAGTGTTTAATGTGTTGCCTTCTAGTGTCAATTGACTTCTGTGCCACTGCAAATAATTTTACATTTCTACAGCAATTCACTGCTTATCAACATTAAGGCATCACTCTGTTTTCTTGCAGGAACAATGGGTCCAAAACCAGATGTCCCAAAGATATTTCTCCCTGAGGTAGGGTCATTTTTCAGTTTCTCAAAGGATTGGAAACCAACAAAACATCTAACAAAGATTACAGTTTCTAATGGCTTGGCCTGGAGTGAAGACCTAAAATCGATGTACTACATTGACTCAACAACAAAGAAGGTTGATGCTTTTGACTTTGATGCTGAAAATGCTAAACTCTGTAAGTATTCATGCACTGATATGTGCAACTTGAGATTCTCACAGCAAACACTGTAAAGATAGTGTGTCCAGGGATGTGATGCCTTGTAGCTTGGTAGACACACACCACTAACTTTAAGCAACCTGCTGCCTGCAACTTCTACCCTGAAAATGGAAGTGGCATACTGCAGTTGGAGGCAGCAAATTACTCTGGGACAATGGTACCTACCACATTATGAGGCACCGAAATACAGGAGAATAATCTTCATGTCTTTAATGGTTTCCATGCTAATAAAACATATTGCAGAACCCTGTTCAAAAGGACTATGACACCCACCCAACTCCATCTACTGTAATAGTTACGCATAATTCTTCTATGCACCTTCATGAAATTATGCTTAGACACAGTGGTCATTTCTCTCTTACCTTCACGACATAAATTCACAGTACAGCTTACACTTGTTTAACAGATATACATGGCAAATGAAAAGGTACTGGAGGGAAATGTTAGGAATGACTGTGCTGTATTTTGTCACATGTTTAACTTTCAAAAAGGTATTCATATTTCAGTTGTCTTCTAGTTACACAAGCAGCTACAAATAATATGAGTGCTTACTGTGTGCCAGTCTGTATGCATATCTGAAATACACTATCATGTATGGGCATCAGCAGTCCTTACTGGAATCTGGTGCAAACTGGAGAATAGACTGTTCAACTACCTAAACCATACAGATCACAAGCAGTGGTATGGGAAATGGATTTATCTATCCCCTTCTCCATGATGGTTATATCCCTGGCGGGGAACAGAGATTTTTCTCATTATCAAAGCAACCAGACTAGTTCTGGGGCCCACTCAGCTTTCTATTCAACGTATAATGAGGACAGTTTCCCTGGAAATAAAGTGGCTTGGGCATGACACTCACCATTCACCTCATCTAGTTCTGAGGTTGACTGCATGGCCCAATACCACCACACCCCCATATACCTTCACAGTGTAGCACATAAACTAAGCATAATGAAAAATCACCTTTATGTTAATTAACTTTTGGTATTTACCTCTCCTTCAGTAATGATTACCCATCTCTCTCTCTCTCTCTCAAGGTCGCCCTTTTCAGGCACAGCTTAATGTAAGGCTATTTACCTAGTTCTCACAGAAAACGGACACATTAATTTCATTCATTCTGTGAACTTCAGTGAAAAAGTGCAATACAGTTCATGCATTAACTCTATGAAGGATAAAGTTAATATAAATGATATTTAAAAAATCAGTTCCCACATCACAGAACACACAGTTATCTCCATTACCAAAATTAGTAGGTTAATTATGTTTATGGAAATAATCACCATTCCTTCTGAGGACTGTACAAAACGTGGACTTCTGGAGTGTTAAGACAGGTTGTACATAGTATTTCCACTGCCATACACTCCAGCAGCTTCAACTAATTTTTGATAGACTGGACTTGTGTTTATGGTACAGAATAGCTTGATGTACTGTAGCTGTAACACACTGATCTGGGAAACAACAGGCATCTCCCAAATTGGATACGCCTGATTCAAATCTCAGCCAGGTCATTTGAATATGCTGAGGTTTTTCATAGTTTTCTTCAGTCCCTCCATGCATTTGCACTAGGACTTGAACATTCCCTTCAAATCATTTCTAATTCATACTCCACAAATCATCTGACCACTTGACACTGTATCAGTGGTTCCCAATTTTATCGAGCATGAGAACCCTTCTTATCTTCAACATTTCGCAGACCCTACATGCTAACGGATGTACTTTGGACTATGTTAATTGACGGAATACATAATGAAAACAAACTCTCATAAACTTAGTAACCACTGTGAATGAACTGACACAACAACAAACATAAACACTGGAAAATAGTATTATATATGCAAGCCATACTATTAAGTTAGTCTAAGCAATGTATGGGTGCACAGCCTACATGGGAATGAACACACTCTGCAGTCCAAATAACTGACTATGCCATAAAATAAGCTCAAAAAACGAAACAAGGACTCATGGATAGAACCACTTACCATGTAAATAAAACATTCCTCCCATTTCAGCTAACAGACGTACAGCATTTGATTTTGAACTCAATGGTGCTGAAGGATTTCCCGATGGAATGGCTATTGACAGTGAAGGAAAACTATGGGTTGCTGCTTTTGGAGCCAGTCAGGTAAACTGTACAATATAGCATAAAAATATAAAAATAACTTATATAAATCTGAAGTTTAGCACATGATTGCACTACCCACGCCTAACAAGAACACAAACATCCTTATACTTATTGAACTTCAAAGGACTAGTTATGGCCATGTGAATAACTCACATGTAGAAACAATAAAATATTTAATTAACAAAGATTTACTAATATATTTGGAACTTTAAAGCACTTCTTGATATAAAATTTTTGATTTTATCAGTCTGTCATTTTCTATATGTAGTCAATGCCCTTCAATAACTGCAACAGTAACATTAAATGAACTGGATCTGGAAAATGCCACATAGAACTGGCCGTGGAAACAACCAGCCATGGCAGATATATTCCAACATGTTTAAGCATCTGCCCTGGAGCCTTACTGATCATCACAGCAAATGTGACTTCGGTGTTCAATTGTCTGCTGCACAGTCTGAAGGGCATTGTATGTTCTGATGGACATAACTGAATAAGGACAGTTTTTCTAGAACCAAAAACTTCTGCTGCTGTGCAGTGCTCAGCAAGCCTCTTACAGTCATGTACAGTAAACAACAGAAGCCAAGGGAAGTTAAGATATTTCAAGTACTTCCCATGGCTTCCAGAACAGGTAGCACTATCACTTTCTTGTTACAGAATAATTATTTGAGAAGGAATTAACAAAAACAAAGGAGACTGCCATCAATGCCAAATCTCATGCTTTCTAAGAAGGCCGATCTTGAACAGATGTTTGGTAGTTCAGCAGATCATGTGTCTCAAACAAACCTTACCATATTAATACTCATAAATATGATTCTGACAGTGGAACATGGTCATAATCATGTAAGAGAGGGTTAGCATTCACAGCAAGGTTACAGATTCCTATCACTTCCTGTTTATAGCTTGTGGGTTACTGTATGCTGCTACTGTGAAATCACAACAACAGTAAACACATTAACATCAGTCTTTATTCTCGTCGATATGTACAGTATGATGGCTATATACAGTTTGTCCGTGTTGGACGTATTTACAAGCATTTCTCCTTTGATATTGTGGTGGCGAAAGGCCGCATTAGTGAGGTCCGACAGACGTTACTCTCGCGAAGAAATGGACTCCACTGAATTAGCGCAGTGACAGCCGAGTTGTGTACAGGGTCGGCCGGTTGTGCGGAGCAGGCTGCGCGGTGGAGAGCCTGGGACAGCTCTGTGGTGCCGAGCAGTGTGTACTGGTAGATACTGCGGAGCGTTCCGCAGGATGCAGGCTGTAGATGCTGCTACCAGGCTGAGTGGCGGATGATGCTCAGGAGCCGATCGTGGAGGCTTGTAGCACATTGAATGTTGATACCAAACGCTGGATCCGGAATACTGGAAGGCACAATTTTTGGCTGGAAATGCCGCCTTTTATACCTGGCCGTCGCTGGGCTGCCCGTCTGGGATTGGCTGGCATGAAGAGCTTGTTGCAGTGGTGGGGAGACCGACTACCGCTGTACTGCGCGGAAAGGGCCATTTTGCATTTGTGGGGATGTTCCCACAAGCTTGTTCCTTCACCACTCACGTTAATGTGGCACAAGACTTGTACAGTATTTACAGTTGAACATAATGGTCTATGTTAACCCCTCACTGTCAAATGACACTCAGTACCTCAGGCCTGCATATATTATGTACATCACTGAGACCGACAAATTACAGCATCCTCTGCATGCTTAATTTCTTAGATATTTTGTTGATGTTTGGTATACGTACTATGAAAGATGAAAATTTGAACTGTTACATTTTTTATAATGCAGTATTTGAGGTTCTCACAGTGGTGTTGCTGAAGATTCAGTTTGTAATTACTAATAGTGTTATGGAAAGTTAAATAATCAAACATTCTTTCAGTGACAGAGCTTTTATATTTCATCAGGCACTCTACTACATGTGTAACTTCAGCCTTTGAGATTTAGTTGCATGTGTTGAAGCTGTTACATTTTTGAAACACATTGCAGTCATCAGCTTCAAGGTGAATAAGGTAAAATGACCATGTGGCCTGGTATGTAGGTCTTAATGTGTGAACAGTGATTAGGAGGGCAAAACATGGTGCTAATCAGTGGGCAGGGACTATGGCCCTGCTGCCATGTATGTTAGTTGTGACAACTGTGAATGTTGAGCTACATTTCAGTAAATAATTTGATGCATAATCTTACCAGCCATTTTGTCTGTGCACATTTAATTAAGATGACACCTTGTCTACAGAAATATCCTGGAATAATTTAATCACACTAGTATGGTTTGTGTGCATCTTAGGTGCTACAAGTGGATCCTGAAAGTGGAAAACTGTTACGTCGTATCGAAATTCCTGCGCTCCAGGTGACATCTGTTGCATTTGGTGGACCCCAACTTGATGAACTGTATGTCACTACTGCAAATATGTCTCTGAGTGAAGAAGAGTTGAAAAAGTACCCTGGATCAGGTGCTACCTTCCATGTGACCGGTGTTGGGGTCAAAGGGCATCCTGGTCAACCTGTCAAGTTGTAGACTTTGTTTTCCAATACAGTACAGGGAACCATCTTTCTCATTTTACTTGTATAAAAATGAGATGTAAACACTGTACCAGTACGGAAGCTTTCATCCAGAATGTTTGGGGTTTGTCATTTTCTGAATAAGTTTTGTTAAATATAATTTGGAGCATCAGGACTAAAATCTATCATCTTAGGAGATAAACATGAAAACAATACGCTGGCCCTGGAATTAGTTAACGCTAATTTAAAATGTATTTGTTTTGGAACACAGCTGGTTTTTGGATCCTTTCGGATACCAAATGCCAGACAAAAAACTTCCTACCTGTATTACATCCAACTTGAAGGTAGTGTTTATGTTCTCCACATTTGATTCACATTTCACTAAAATGTCTTCAAGGAAAGTAAGTGATAATGCAAAATATTCTACTAATCAATTATTGAAGTATACAAAAAATGTCTTTAATGCCGTTGCTTGATTCCCATTTTATATAACCTCCCTGCAAAGAAAACAAAGAGAGAAGCCATACAAATAAGAATTAACAATTAACTAAAGCTCCTGTATATGAGACATGTACAACTGAAACCTGTTTGCAGGGCTGCTGTGGCAGTGTAGGTGGCACAACTGCATATCACACCTGGTAAACACATTGGTAGATGCTTGTGAAGAACAGTACAGTTGAATGAGTGAGCAATTAGTACAGACATTATTACAATGCACTTTAAAGATAGTGCAGCAAGCGGTGTGTCTGTTTACACAAGACCAGATGACTTCAAATCATGTAACAACACAGTCAATGCAAACTGTTAATGACAAGGAGTTCAAAATAACAAGAACAAATATGTGGGTAAACTTAATGATGAAGTCATCCTACCAAATGACAACACCCATCTGAATGTGGGCCACAGAGTTTAGAACCAACTGAATGCCATGCTGTGAAGGCAAGTGTTCAAACATCCTGCACATAGCCCACAATAACCGCCATATGATTTTCATGGCTTTGGGTTGTCAAAGCCCTCAAAGGCTACAAAGAAAACCCTCAAAGGCCATATGTTCGTGCGGGATGTTGTGATATAGTGGTCTAAGCAGCAGCCCAAGGAATTCTTTGCAGATGGGATACACTGACTTGTGCATCAGCGGGACCAATCTACATGCCTGTGGTGATTTTTTTTGTAACCGTCCCCATACCTACACCCATGAGCATACTTGACCAGGTTTCAGATGTACATGTCCCATATGATGGATTTCTCTAACTGATGTCAGTTCACTTATACTGCTGTACCATGATACCATTATATTCCAATAATTCAGCATCAAGTGTATGCATTCATTAATCAGTATATGAATGAATGGCGATGGGTGCTACGCAGACCAGCCACTGGATGACTACACCATGCACCTGACACTATTACACATAAGTTAGTGAATATACACACACACACAGGAATAACAGAAGAATAACTTCTCCATTACAGCACCAACATAATACACATAATACACCCAATAATGACAATAAAACACATGACATCAATACACCTACAGTGACAGTCACCCACCACATGCCGTGCAATACACCCCATACAGGGACGGATCCAATTTGGATCAAAGAAGAAGAGATGTTTGTATGCAAAAATATAATTACACTGTAAATGTGTATAATTTTTTATTATTTCAAACTGTATTACAGTTTGACCAACACTGTTATATTACATTTATGTATACTATTTTGATCAAAAACCTGTAATATCCTGCACTACTGATATCACAACATATGTATGCCTATTGTGAGCTACTTCACTGCTTTAAGTTTTATAGAAACTTTGGTGTCAGCCCCCTGAAAATGCATGATATAGTGCAGAAATATGTTGGAGCTATGTAAAAGATAGTGTGAACAAATATAGAATAGTGCATTTATTGGTGTTACACAAATTTCTAATCACAGTAGGGACTTTGTTCTGCAAAAGTCTGGTGTTATCAGTCACAGTAATATGTACAATTCAACTCTACTAATACATGAACTTGAGGGGAACTATCATGAACATTATGAACTTCAGGTCAGACATCTATACTGCTTTGTATGCCACCTCTACAAGAACTTAGAAACTGCTATATCTAGCAGTGGAAATACCCACAATTACTGGTTCTCTTGTTCAAAGTGCGGGCCTGCTGAATGCTTAAGCAAAGGGTTACACAAAAGATTGGAAACGGCTGCTGTGCGAGGGTCACTTCAGTGCCCACCTTAATGTGCTAGTGGTTCTCAAACAACTAGGGGAACTAGGAGGAGGAGGAGGAGGAGGAGGAGGAGGAGGAGGAGGAGGAGAAGCAGGAGGAGGAGGAGGAGGAGGAGGAGGAGGAGGAGGAGGAGAAGCAGGAGGAGGAGGAGAAACAGGAGGAGGAGGAGGAAGAGGCGCAAGAGAAACTTGAAACACAGAACTTAATTTAATATTCTTACAACATAAATGTGAACTGTGATCCCTTTATGTCTGTTATATGTACAACACTGTTCTACTCGTAAATGTTCAAATAAAAATAATTCAAGGATGACATTTTCAGTGGGAATGCTGAAAACAAGGAATTATGGTAACCGTATGGTGGCGATACTACAGGCTGAATTGTGCAGATAAATCTGCAATGTCTGGCATTGGGTGATCCAGAAAGCTGTATTAATCATAAACTGACAGAGAGGCCCATTACATTTCACAATCCCACCAGCCAGCAGTACCGAGCATTGGTTCAAAAATTGGTGGCACTAGCCGCCTTCAACCCCCAAGAAATATTCCCGATACTCATTTCTGTTACAGGCTGAGTTGACCCCACGGCCATAGTGTGACTGAAAGGATATCTTACATAAGTAGTAACGAAAAGCAAAGTGTAACAGGGAAAACAGAACAGGATATCAAGTGACACATTAAATGGTAGGGCTGTCCATGAGGTGCTATATACACTAAGATAGAAATTAGGTATAATGTCCTAATGTCTGGAGAACTGTAATATCCAGCAATCCTCCAGTTCTTAAGGTACAAGCTATCACAATTTCCATTTATTCATGTATTTATTTGTTTGTAATTTACATAATGACAATGTCAGTAATTCTGACTATATAGCAACAAACTACTGGGGAGGAGTGAATAATGACCTGGTGAGGATGCAGAAGAAAGCAATCACAGCCAATTTTAAGGTACTAACCCAGCACTTGCCCAGAGAAACTGAGGAGAACCACAGAATTTTCAGTTAGGATAGTCAGTGTCCTGGTCTAAATTCAAATCAGGAACCTCCTGCATACAAGTGAAACATCACAATTTGAACTACCTGCTCAGTGCCACAGTTTGAAGAATGCTGTCCCCAGCCTATGCCTCACCTCACATTGGCCATACCAACAACAGCAAACATGGAATCCACATGTATTCACAATCTAGCTTCACCACAAAATTTTGTTTCCAACTGAAATAAAAATTCTGCCTTTTGTGAGTTATTGTTCTATTGGTTATTCTAAACTGTGTTAAGTGGGTCCCTGTCACCATGGCATGGCGTGTCCTGAGGTTGCGGATGGAGGAATGGCCTCCAGTTATGGAGGGTAGTTGCGAATACATTGAATAAGCAGTTGCAGACAGCTGACAAGGGGTTGTCCTCCAGCATGCGGGTTGGGCAAGGTGCTAACAACTCCTCACTGTAAAAAATTATGATGTTATGAAACAGCCTACAAAGCCTTGGACCTGGACTGATTCTTTGGTACAACCCCAGCTATGGAAAAGGGATACGAGTTTTGGAACGTGGAATGCAAGGAGCCTGTATAGGTCAGGGTCACTTATGACAGTGGCCTGGGAATTAGCTAAGTATAAATTAGATTTAGTGGGTGTACAGGAGATTAGGTGGGAAAAAGAAGGGACTGTAAGAGCCAGGGAGTATACTTTTTTCTATGGCAAAGGGCAGGAAAAATATCAATTGGGAACAGGATTTTTTGTACACCAGAGAAGAGTATCAGCAATCAAGAGAGTGGGGTTTGTTAGTGATAGGATGTCATATATAGTGCTGAGAGGCCGCCGGTGTAATATCATTGTTCTGAATGTGCATGCACCGACAGAAGAGAAAGGTGATGATTCAAAGGACAGTTTCTATGAGGATTTTCCTAAGCACCATATGAAAATTCTGTTAGGAAATTTTAATGCAAAAGGGAGGAGAAAGGATACTTTCAAACTGGCAATTGGGAATGTGAGTTTACATCAGGAAAGTAATGATAAAGGTGTTAATGAGTAGTAAACTTTGCCACATCAAAGAATCTAGTTGTTAAAAGCATAATGTTCCCACACCAAAACATTCATAAATATAACTGGACCTCTCCTGATGGGAAGACTCATAATCAGATCAATCATGCAGTGATAGGTAGCAGATGGCATTCGAGTATACTTGATGTGCGATCTTTCAGGGGAGCCAACTGTGAGACTGATCACTATCTGGTGGCTGCAAAAGATAGGGAAAGACAGGCAGTAAATAAACAAGCAGCACAGAAGTTTGATGCAGAGAGATTTCATCTCAAGAAGCTAAGTGAACTAGGGGTTAGGACACAGTATCAGCTTAAGATCTCAAACAGGTTTGTAGCTTTGGAAAACGTAAATGTTAGTGAGGACATAAATAGGGCTTGGGAAAACATTAAAGAGAATATCAAAATCTCATCTAAAGAGAGTCTAGGTCTGCATGAACAAAAGCAGTATAAACCATGGTTTGATGCAGAATGTGCAGAATTTTTAGATAAAAGGAAGCAGGCTAAAGTTCAGTGCTTACAGAATCCAAACCAAAATAATGGAGATAATCTGCACAACGTAAGATGTGAAGCTAGTAGACATTTCAGGAACAAAAAGAAGGAATATCTGAAAGCTAAAATTAATGAACTTGAAACAAACAGTAAGAACAAGAATATCAGAGACTTGTATAGGGGTATCAATGAGTTTAACCTTTAAACGCCGGGGATTTAAATGCCCTGTGCTTTCAGCGGACCGGAATTTTCTCTGGGGATTTAAACGTTTGTTGCTATGGTTACGAAAATTTTGAATATCTTGAAGAATATTAACGCTGCATCTATGAAATAAATTGTATTTATTCAAGTAAAGCGTGGAGAACACGGTAATGCATATCAGAATTTATTATAAAGTGTTTTGAAGCAATATGAAAGAAACACTTCTCTAAGAGACAGACATTTTTGTAGTGGGTTATGTTTCGTTCTCTTTAGCCTTAAATTCAGGCTCCTTTCTCCTGAACTCTTCCCGAATCTCGAGGGAAAATATTTCTGTAAGGGTCTACTAACAAATAGGTTTACAGTTATACAACCATTAGGAATTTGACCTGCGAAAGGAAATGCATGTTTCTCGGAATTTGCACCAGTGCCCACGCTCTTTCAGTGTTTGTCACACAGTGCAGTGATCCTGTCAGTAGTGAAAACCATTTCTTATAAACAAGTACTCAGCACCATGGCTCGCAGGAGAATACTTCGTGATGAAAACATCGAATCGGAGCTGATCTGTGACACGGATTCCGATGAGTATTTTGAGGAGTCGCTGTCAGAAGAAGATGAAGATGACTTTGCTGATGAACAACAACCACCACCACCAATACAACAACAACGACAGAATACGAAGTGGGGGCTGCAGTCTCAAGCTAACCAGCCCCATGTCCATCAATATACAGGCGATGACAGAGGCAAGAAGCACAATGAAGCACCGCATATCAATAAAGATTCATCACCGCTTAGCGTTTTCATGCTCTATTTTGCATCTGTTATTGATCTGCTGGTGACAGAGACTAACAGATACTACCACCAGTATTTGGACAGACGAGACGAAACACCAACCCCACTTCCTGACATAACGAACTCCGAAATGTTTCTGTTTCTAGCAATCACCGTACAGATGGGCCATGACATACGCGACAGACTCAGGGACTATTGGACAAGGACAGAACAATTCTTCACATCTTTCTACCCCAATACAATGACACGAGACCGTTTCTTGCACATTTTACGTTACTTGCACTTCACAGACAATGACAAAGAAATTGACCACAATGACGAAAACTATGACAGACTGTGGAAAATTAGGGAAATGTTTGATATGCTCAATGTTGCGTATTCCAAATTTTACAACCCTTCTGAACATTTGGCAATTGACGAGGTGATAGTACTTTTCAAAGGGAGGGTTGTATTCAAACAGTATATTCCAAAGAAACACAAACGATTCGGAATTAAAATTTTCAAACTCTGTGACGCTGCTGGCTACACATATGACATGGAAGTATACTTGGGTAAAGACAGACAACGTGCCACAACAGACATGACAGCAACCCATGCTACAGTGAAACAACTGACAAGAAAAGTAAGAGGGCGTGGCCATAAGTTATATATGGACAATTACTTTTCTTCTCCTGACTTATATAACGATCTGACAAAACATAAAATAAACTGCTGCGGTACAGTTACACCAAACCGTAAGGGAATGCCAGACGACTTCAGAAGCAAGACACTGAGACTCAAACGGGGTGACGTTAGGGCCAGGACAAATGGTGACTTGACAGCAGTGGTTTGGAAGGACAAACGTGATGTACACATGCTGACAAATATGCACGTTTCACCAGCAGAAGGTAACTTTTGTGATGAAAGTGGAAACGCCCTGAAGCCAGCCATTGTGGAGGACTACAATCGACACGTGGGTTACGTTGACAAAAGTGACAGAATGGCCAACAGCTACAGCATCAGTCGCCGTACGTGGAAATGGACGAAGAAACTGTTTTTTCATCTCCTCGACCTCACAATTCTGAACAGCCACATTTTGTTGAAGTCTTGTGGTTCTAAACTTTCACACAGGGACTTCCGACTGACACTTGTGAGGAACATGGTAGAGTATGCTGGACCGCAGCCACGCCCACTAAAACCTGTAGGTAGGCCATTGGCTTTGGCGACAAGAATTGGTCGCCTAGAAGAGAGCAGTCGCCAGCATTGGCCTACTACAACTGAAAAGAGAATGGACTGTGTAGTGTGTCATGCCCGTACAAAAAAGAGACGCCGAATTCAGACGAAGTGTGAAGCATGTAATGTTGGACTGTGTATATCAGGATGTTTCAAAAGACTACCACACAAAGACACAGCTCTAGGTGGTAATAGCAGCGTCGTGTTACAGGAGGAGAAGTCGTCAGCACAGAACATCTAACCATAAGGTATGGAGTAATTTTTGTAACATGTAACTTTCTCCTGACGACGCATCATACACTGCCTTTCACGGGTGAGATGTTTCATTTTTGCTTCAAATACCGAAGGGTAAATACAGCCAGAAGCTTTTAACTTGTTTGAATATTTACACAAATATATTGTGAAAAAACCAGTTCTCAAACTTGTTCTGTGAGTAAAAGCACGGGCTAGAGCAGCGAATAAATTATACGTCTACCAGACGGGAGATCAGGGTTCGGTTCCCGGAAAGTACATAAATTTACATGTCAGCTCGTACGAATCCTACCTCGATCCTACCTGCTTTGTATTCGGTGGGTATCGGGGGCACGTGAATGTACAGATGCCCGAGCATGAAGTTGACTACGCTCTAAACAGTGTTGAATACACTATTTTATTATATATTACCTCCGCGCCCCTATACGCCTGCTTGATATGAGGCACAACTGCAGAAATACTTTAAAGTCTGTATTATGTGTACATAGCATTTACACACGCATACTGTACCGCCAATATTGTATTTAATGCGAAAAGCCTACATATATAGTTTTGGACAAAAATGTCCGTTTTGGCATTCACAACTACACAAAACGATGGACAGATTTGTCCGTTTCGGCACTTAAAGGTTAAGAGGGGGTACCAGCCTAGAACTAATGTAGTAAAGGATGAGAAGGGTGACCTGGTTGCAGACTCCCACAGTATTTTGGCTAGGTGGTGGAATCATTTCTCCCAGCTGTTGCATGTACACGGGGTTAATGATGTTAGGCAGACTGAAGTACATACGCCAGAGCCATTAGTGCCTGAGCCCAGTGCCTCTGAGGTTGAGATGGCTACGAAAAGCTAGAAAGACGCAAATTGCCAGGTATTGATCAGATGCCATCAGAATTGATTAAAGCAGGGGATAGGATAATTCGCTCTGAGATCCATAAACTTATTATTTCTATTTGGAATAAGGAGGAATTGCCTGAGCAGTGGAGGGAGTCAATCATTGTGCCTATTTATAAGAGGGGTGATAAAAGAGATTGTAGTTATTATCGAGACATATCACTTTTGTCAACTGCACACAAAATTCTATCCAATATTCTTTTGGCAAGGTTAACTCCATATGCAGAGGAGATAATTGGGGATCATCAGTGTGCATTTCGATGTAACAGGTCAACTACTGATCATATATTCAGCATTTGTCAAATATTTCAGAACAAAAAATGGGAATACAATGAGGCAGTGCATCAGCTATTTATAGGCTTCAAGAAAGACTATGATTCAGTTAGGAGAGAGGTCCTGTATAATATTCTCTTTGAGTCTGGTAACCCCATAAAACTAGTAAGGTTAATAAAAATGTGTCTAAGTGAAACCTATAGCAGAGTTTGGGTACGCAAACATCTGTCTGACACGTTTCCTATTAAGAATGGTTTGAAACAAGGAGATGCTCTGTCACCATTGCCTTTCAACTTTGCTTTAGAATATACCATTAGGAGGATTCAGGCAAACAAGGAGGGCTTGAACTTAAATGGTACACATCGGCTTCTGGTTTATGCTGATGATGTTAATATAATAGGCGGGAGCATACACAGTATAAAGAAAAATGCAGAAGATTTAGTACTTGCTAGTAAGGAGATCACTCAAGAAGTAAATGCTGAGAAAACTAAGTACATGGTCATGTATCGAAATCAGAATGCAGGACAAAATCACAACATAAAGATAGATGGTAAATCCTTTGAAAGGGTGGAAGAATTCAAATATTTGGGAACAACCCTAATGAATCAAAACTCCATTCACGTAGAAATTACGAGCAAACTGAAGTTGGGGAATGCTTGCTATCATTCGGTGCAGAATCTTTTGTCTTCGAGGCTGCTATCCAAAAACACAAAGATTAGGGTATACAGAACCATAATTTTCCCCATTGTTTTGTATGGGTGTGAAATTTGGTCTCTCACACTGAGGGAGGAAAAAAGACTGATGGTGTTCGATAATAGGACACCGAGGAGGATACTTGGGCCTAAGAGGGACGAGGTGACACGAGAGTGGCGAAGACTACATAACGAGGAACTTAACCTTTTAACTACGAATGGCGACTGTCGTAGTTGCGCAGGGGGCATTTAAACAGTCTGTCTGGGACGAATGACCTCAGTTGTCGTCAATATTGTGTCGAATTTGGAAGCATTTTTTTCACCCCTATCCCACGTACCTCTCAGAATTTCTGTGTGGTATGTCTCTTGAAGGTGAGAGCTGGTGTGTGCAGTTATAAATGTTCTCTGCCCACCCCTGTAAGGCCTCCAACAGTCGCAATATGTGTGTCAACACATTGGTGAACTGCGTATTTCTCGGCTGAGTAATACCGTTCTGGAGAAGGAGTGTTTTGTTTATCAGTCGCACTGGAGTCGTGTGTGGGTTGAATATCAACAGTGTGCTATGAAGCCAGTTACTAATTGACGGCTGAATGGTTTTCAGTGGCGTACTGTAACACGTATTTTCAGACTGAACTAATACAAAAATACTGGAGATATCCATGAAAATCTATGTGTACAGCTACAGGAGGGCTCACAGGCGTGTCTGTTGTAGTTCTGGGGCATTCTGTAGGAGTTGTGTGGCAGAAATGTGTAACACAGCCGTCTAATATAGTAAAAATGTCGTGTTCACCCTTGAAATACATGGAATTTTTCACAGCATTTACGTCGTAGGCTTAGATCTGTTTTTCTCTCATCATGGAAGTGGGTCTTTTGTTAGGGTATTAGATTTATGAGGGCACAGGAATACAAAACCGTCTTTGTAACAGACCAGGGTAGTGTTCAGCAAGCAGTAGCAATAACAAAAATGACGGACCGGCTGAGGAGGAGGAAATACTCGCGTCCAATGTTTTTCACAGCGAAGCCACGAGGTAGTAACCCAGCCCAACAAATGACCTTCAGAAGATGAACTCGTACAATGTTTCACACATAGCGCTTACGTTCCCCAGCTGTGGTTAGATACACAAACATTCCGACGTCCTGCCATAGTCACGAAGGCCTGATAACCCAAGCCATTAGAGAATGACAGAGACCCAACCAAGGCAAGGTATATGACCAACAATGGAAAATAAAAGACAGTCTTTTGAAACATTCAACCACGCTTATGCTAAATTCTATAGCCCCTTGGAATATTTGGCAGTGGACAAAGTAACTGTAAAATTCAAAGCAGGGTTATATTCAGACAGTACATTTCCAGAAAAAGGGAACGTTTCGACATCGAAATTTATAAACTGTGTGCCGAATCAGGTTATACACATGACATGAGAGTGTACTTGGGTAGACTCGTACTGCGACTCTGACGACATGAGTGCAACACACGCGTGGCTCTTTGTTTCGCGGACTATCACACGAAAACTAATTTGTGTAAATAGTGTGGGCGAATGTGTATGTGTGTGATGATAGAAGAGTGATCAAAGGTGCCAGCATCTTGTGCAGCAACAAGAATTATGTGAGTAATAAAATATTTACCCCACATTTTATATAATGCATGTAATTTGAGGGACTAAATTTATTGTAAAAATTCGTGAATATTTCTTCCGAAATTCACCAATTCATAAACACACTGCGACATTTTTTTTCATTAAATTTGAACGAGAAGTCTATGAGATATACTTTTTTATCTGAGAGCAAGCATTAGAAATTAAATGCCCAGAGAAAAACCTCGGCTGGGGGACCTGCGCCGGGGGATTTAATCACGGAGTGAAAGGGTTAATGACCTGTACTCATCACCAAATATTATTCGGTAATCAAATTGCAAAGAATGAGATGGGCAGGGCATCTGGCATGTATGGGGGAAGGGAGAGATGGATACAGGATTTTGGTAGGGAGACCTGAAGGAAGGCGAACACTTGGGAGACCCAGGCGTAGATGGGAGGATAATATTAAAATGTATCTTTAAGAAGTCGGATAATGGCATGGACTGTATTGAGCTGGTTCAGGACAGGGACAGGTGGCAGGCTCTTGTGAATGTGGTAATGAACCTCTGGGTTCCATAAAATGCGGGGAATTTCTTGACTAGCTGAGAAACTGTTAGCTTCTCAAGAAGGCCTCTGCTCCATGTAGTTAGTTAGTTAGTTAGTTAGTTAGTTAGTTAGTTAGTTAGTTAGTTAGTTGGTTAGTCAGTCAGTCAGTCAGTCAGGTTATTCTAAAGTTTCATTAAGTGATAAGGGCAGAAAATTTAAAGCAGATTTTGCTTCAACTGCCATTTCAAGAATAGGGAACCTCTGCTGTAAAGGTGCTCAGCATGAAATAACACTGTGCCACTGTCCACACTGCAACCTAAAAAATAGGTTATGCTACTGCAACCCATTAATGAATATGTGTTGGCATTCTTGTTTCTCAGATATCATATAAGACATTCTGCAAAAGAGAGAAATGTCAAAGATTCCTGCTTTTTTTTTGTTTTACCAATGCTGACAGACACAGAATGTTATAGTTCTTGTCTAGTTACATCCTTATAAGGGTTGAAAACAATACTACAGTAGTTCCAAGTAATTACTCTCCTACCTTGAAGATAGAGGCAGCACATTCCTTCTAAACAGCAACTACACTGTTCTTTTCTTAGCTGTGTATGGTAAGAAAACCTCCTCTCTTTCCATTATAAATGCTGCACAGTCAGCTTCCTTGGTCTAACTGTATTGTAACAACCTCCAATCCTTTCCCATGAACACAAGCAGTAATAAATGAACTGAAAGAAAAAATGTATATGACGACATACATTACATACGTACCATGAAAAGACTACAGAAAATGGCTATTACACATAGCAGACTGAATTTTCTGGCAAACACAGTATTTATCAAAGGTGAATGCATGTAACTTCTATACGGGAAATCATCATAAACTTCATGATGTCATGGCAATTACACCATGTTCCTAGAAAAATTTTCTTAAAATGCAAGAAGTGTTTAGAAGGCCCCTATTCCAACATTTTTCTGTACAGGAATGTAAGTTCAATTGCACGGAAATAGACAACCATGTTTCCTTGGCCACCAAATCATATGCAGGAAGTTATCCACCAGTTCTACCTCTATGCAGCTCAGCCCACCACAAAGGAAACGGCATACTAACCCTTTAATGACAAAGTGTATCTGTTTTATATAAAGACTCCTTGCGTACCACGCTGTAAACACTCTCCACTTCAGTTATAAAAACTAGTCTCTTAATGTTTTATAAGGCAAAAGTTGCTGTTTGTTCTGAGATCCATACAAAACACATAAATGCAATGTGGGCACCATGTAGAATTTTTTAATGTTAAACCTGGTCATATGTAAAGTTACCACTAGGCTTTAAAAGAATAAAGCTTGCAAGTATCTATATAAGTATGCAAATTATACCCTGATTTCCATGTCAGAAGTCCTTGAATGTCTGCTACAGCACTGTAGTACCTTGCCTTAACAGCAGCAGCCAAGCTTTGACTGACTGGGTGACAATTCCAGTTCCATAATGTTATGCGCTGATCTACTGCCGTACTTACTAGCACACTGTCTCCAATTTTCAGCCCTGTTACAGACACATCAAAGCAGTGCCAGATTTATATATACACTAAACTACAGCTTAGGTCTGCACAAGCTAAAGGACCCTCAGATATTCACACAGTGTGAGAGAAAAAAACAAATTACTGAACAAATAAAGATAATATTGTAAGATTCTCTGATTTTTGGACCCTGAAGATGCGAGCACAAAGCTCCTCCGAAATATCAGTAACTATTTATGAATCAACAAGGTTTCTCATCCCAGAAGACTTGAATCTTCATGAAACACAACATTATTTCTAAAACTCCTTACACAAATGCATAACTGTACCTTCTGTCATGAGAAAGTGCCTGTGAAATTCAAATAACGATCTTAAAGATACAGTGGTTATTTTCTCTATAATACTTCCACAAATAATCAGGGGTTTCATGTTTTCATAGTTTATGGCCTCACAAAATATGAATCTGGCTCTGCATCAGACTAAGGTAATACATCAGGAAACATACTGATGCACAAGTCAAAATTTCAATGTATTGTAAAGAGCATTTTAACTGATTTGTTGCCTAAAATGATGAGACCAAACACTAACGAAGCCTGATTTAACCCTTTAAAGACGAAGCGTATCTGTTTTATATAAGGACTCAGTTCGTATCGCGCTGTAAACACTCTCCACTTCGGTTATAAAAACCAGTCTCTTAATGTTTTATAAGGCAAAGTTGCTGTTTGTTCTGAGATCCATACAAAACACATAAACGCAATGTGCGCACCACATAGAATTCACTAGGCTTTAAAAGGTTAACGGAGATAAATCTCAGACAGGATGGTAGCATAATTATTCAAAGGCCACCTTTCCTCAGACAAATCATTCTGACAGTCCTTACAGACAAATAATCTACAAACAGTATATGAAGTACGTATGTGTGTTGACTATAGTACAGACCCAGCACAATAATATGGTAGACAGTAATCGAGATGGCATAATGGTCATTCAGCCTGACAATGTTTAATCATATTGTCAGGATTATTAAAACTAACCAGACAGGGTGGGCTAACATATGATTATGGTAAATGACCCAGAGAAAAATACTATTATTATTTCTAATACAGCAATATCTGCATGCCAAAACAAAAGTACTTGGATGCAGTATAGATGAGGCACACAAATCCTGGGCACCAGGTCTCCATGGCGACTAAATTTTGTGCAGTGGTCCCTAATACTTGTGGGCTTTCTATACTGAACTTGCTTCAGGTCACCCCATTGGTGCCTTGAATTTTGAGATGGGTCCCAGATTTTTGAAAAGTTTGTGCACCCTTGGTGTACAGAACTTACCTTTTAACTACCTGCGTCTGCATATACAAACACACATTGGAAAACATCCCCAAAAATTCATTTTATATATTTAGGCAACAAGGGAGTTTATTGCATTTTTAAGACATGCCAATAACTTGTTTCATGTTCCACAAAATGCCACTTATTTCTGTTGAAATAATTCTCATGCTTTTTGTAAACCACGTGCTAAAATTTAAATATCTATCCCACTAGGATAAAGGTTAAGATGGGCAAGGATAGAGGTAACTGGCTAGTGCAGAGCATCGCAGAATAGCAGCAGCATCACTCACCAGTTATTTGCGAAGCATGTGCATGGTCATCTCTCCACTGCAAAACAACTTCAGCTCGCATTTCTTCGTGAACATTTGGTGTAACTATCTCAATTAAACTTAACACTAAAGCTCTGTCATCACCTCCTGTAGCAAGCAAATATTTGTCTCCTGGTAGCTGTATCCAGTCAAAACTATTGATTCCTGACTGATGTATTTTAACGAATGAAAATGGTTTAAAGCTACCACGAACAACTGGTGTATTATCACTTTTATCTGCTGATGCTGTGTGGCAACTGTTGCGATGTTTCGAACATATGAGCTCTTCAACACATGTGGTCAAGTCCCAAAAGGCCACTTTCCCATCAGTGGCCATTGTAAGAGCAACATGTCTGAAGCTTTCTGTCTTTATAAGAGAGACTTTCAAGATGCAACGCTCATGAAAGGAATATTTTCCAAAAAGTCTCAACTCACTGCAAAGTGCACAAAAACCAAATATCCTGTGAAAAACAGAAATAATAGCCAATTGTACTATAAGACAAACTTTTACTTCTTTGTGACATTTGAGTTTTTCATGGTGGTGAGCATAAAAATTACTGTATTCTGTAATGTGATGTCATGTAGTCTAGTAGACGTATTTTGGAGGTCTATACTGCCTTCATCAACTACCCTGATGACATGGGCAGCAGGATTCTCTGAAATCTCAGTATGCTTCTACCAGCCTACATGATATCACATCCCAGAAGATGACGACGATGACGACGACGACGACGACGACGACGACGACGACAACAACAACAACAACAACAACAACAACAACAACAACAACAACAACAACCTTCACTTTTCTTCTTGAGACACTCCCTGACATTAGGCTTTGGTATTAGCACGGCTGAACCTCTGAATTCTATTACAACAGATCTGTTTGTTTCTAAAAACAAGAAAATTATTCTAGCTGTCTTATTCTAATATTTCTGTAACCTCCATTCATAAACCAATACAAGCTCTGTATTCCTTACCTCAAAAATCCATCTGAACACCCTGCCACTAGAAGAACAGTTGTGCCTGTCTGTACAGCCGCGGCACATAGATCCATATATCGAGTCTCAGGGTCCACAGTTCGCTCTACAGAAAGCCATGGTTTCTTATGTCCCTTGGTTGGATCCCTCAGCATGTGGGAATATAACTCTTGGCACTTCACTTGGGGTACAACTAATCCTGTAATTAAATACACTGCATAATTAACTAGGTAAGAAGTAAGGTTACACTGAAATATAGGTATGTAACTCCCGAAGTACATACTGTCCAATCACTTAATACTAATCTTTGTATGCACTGCTATGAGACTTCAAATCTGGCATGACAGATGGTGCAGTGTAACAATTAACACTCCACACCCTCCCACACTATTCTTTAAAACCACTTTTAATATTATTATATCATTTAGCCATGAGTGATGTACATATTTCTTCCTTACAGTACGGAGTTTTAAGTTCCTGACCTAACTCCCATGTTGACTGTCCATGACTGCTTATTCAACATACTTGCAACAACTCTCCATGTCTTGAGGTTGTCTCCTCCAACAGAAACTGAGGACATGCCTTACCATGTTATGGTGATTCTAAAGAAACACTGCATGCCACAGACAGAATTAAAGGTATGCAATGACAACATTCAGTTCGTAACACACTGCAACGGATGATTCAAAATAGCTTTACAGACCATGACAGTTGAGTGGTGAGCACTAGTGCTTTGATTTTGGAATGCTATGGGTCCAGATCCAGCCAAGATGCTGACTACATAACAGATGTCGCGTGGTTTTAGCCATCTGTTAAGTATGGTATCTATATTAGAATTCAGTTTCACACCAGTACGTAATGAAAGGGAATATAATTTCTTAAGGAACCAGACAGTAAACATATCTACAAAATGCATATTTAAACAGCTTTTGTGTGTTAAATGTGGCAATTATATGAAATTTTGAAATTACAGTATATCTGAAAAATGTAATGCCTCCAGAACTCTGCTACGGGAAATTATGCACAGAAATTGGGCCTTAATTGTGTCATTACCTGTTACAGCCTATTTTAATATGTATACTGAAAACTTGATGGAAAGCAAACACCAGAATATTCTTCTGAGAAATTCTTGCTCCTAATGAAGAAGTCTTGATTCTAACCCCACCTCAAACTAACCCTGTGCTTCCTGTATGACAAGTTTCCATACTTTCAGTTGAGCCCTTCCACCACCAGAGAAAACCAGGGCACCGTCATCCAACTGACATACAGCTATAGCTCGGACACTAGAAATATGACTCTGAAGCACAGCGATGGTGTGTAATGCATTGGAATGACTGACAACTGACAACCGGACCGTCGTATCCTCACTTGCTGTTATAAGCAACCTGTAGCTGCTGCTTGCATCAGCTCTCAACAGTGGTACTTGCTGAATACAGCTAATTTGCTTTGAATGGAATCCACTCTGAAATAAATTGGAATAAACATAAAGATAATGAGTGCTTATAGTGAGATCTCCAGTTTTATGCTACTAGCTGTGAGGATTTAGTGTCTTCTTGGTTGTGATGCTGTGCGGTGTTGTAAACATGTACTACACAGCATAACATCCTAGACAACACTATTCTTCACGTGCACATACATAAAGGTAAAGTCCACCCTATTACATGCCATGAAGGCTGAGGGCTGGAACACAGTTACAGCCATACCCTTTCGTTAACCTTGGCACTAAAACAGGGTGAGTGGTCATTGCCATGTCCTGGCTGCTTTAGTCCTGGGAAATACACCAAGTGCCCACCGTGCAGAAGGCTGAATGGGTCTTGGGGCTGGTCTGGATAAGTATGAAAAATGTCGCCTTACCATGGTTCTTGAACCTTGCACCATCTAGCCTGTAGCAAGTCACTATACTGACTATGCTATCCTGACCCTGTAGCATATAGTGCCATGTAACCTGGTAAGTAGACAGATACCCCATCTGCCATTCCACACAAGTGTGATCTTCAAATGCTTATTAGTACACAAATATAAACTAAATTTCTGGTGCCACAACCCTAAAGTTTCTAATGCCAAAACTCATTAATGCATAATATTTAGGGTCAGCAACATCAGTCCACTTCCAAACCTCACAACCCGTTTCCATAGCGTACATCTTAATTTCATAAGCCCTGTCCCCTCTTTGGTTTTCCAAATTACTGATTTCCAAAAGTTTTCCACACAGAAATACTGTGTGCATGCCCTGCCTTCATTGTTTAAGCCACATACTTGGCCCATCATATGGCACTAAGGTCACCACCCTAACAATGCTATAAGCCATGTGTCAGTCAGAGAATTCCTCATTACGCAGCATCCTAAACTGCCCATGTTTCATCTTTCTTAGGTTATGGTAGTTCCTAAATGCTGTGTTTTTTATCATTTATAAATTATGTTTTCCCTTGATGTAATAGTCAACACTTTTCAACCATACAAAGCAACTGAAAAGATTACTATTTTACATGACTTGATCTTTACGGCCTTGGAAAGCAGAAAGGATGCTGTTTCTGAAAGAACAATAACAAACATTCACAACTTGTTTACCCCCTCTATCATGAACCTCATTCCTATTTATTACCCTTTCTCCCAAAGACTTAGCTTTTTTAAATATTTCCAAATAATTTGTTACTACACATAATTCATGACTTCATTGCAGATTTTAGTTTTGTAACGTGTTCAAGTACTTAGTTCATCCTGACAGTTTACTTCAAAACCATCTCCACAGTTGGCCTGTAAAATAACTGAATTATAAGTGTTTTATTGTGAATGCATTAAATTATTTACATGCTGGCTATATAAAATACTGTTATAATTGTGCAGGATCAAATCATGAAGAACTTCAGCCAGGATTATCAATGCCATTCTCGAGGTCATCTTTTAAGTGTGTTATTTAACAATGCTCTTAACTGCTAATGATATACAGCACTGGAGATAAAACAAATAAATGAGTAATGAGCACTGGGGGATTATACTGACAGGAAAGACCAGAGTACTTAGATAAAAATATATTCTGGTGTCACTTTGTCCACCACAAATTCCACGTCACCTGGCCTGGGATTCAACACAGGCCTCCAAGGTCTGAGGACAGCAACTAACCATCTCAGCCACGGCATGGCCTCATACCTGACATTAAACTGGCTACATCCCAAATACCACTCAAACACTGCAGCTAATCAGGTAAATTAGTTAATGTATTATTAGCTCAGAACAGAATAACAAGCAGAATAATAAACCTGCAAAACCGGTTTTACAAGCTCGTCCATCACACACGTGTAAAGGTGGACCATCTTATCCTTCAGGTAAATGAATCTGAACATATGACCTTCCAATGTCCAGTCCCAGGAACGATGTCCCCCTCCGCATGGTATGGTCAGTAATGTGCGTCGTTCCATATGATCCCACATCACCAAATTAACCTGTATTACATTTGAACATATTAGTGGAAGACCGCTGAAAATTCAATGGAAAATTTTGACAAATCCCATCTATAGCTACAGTTTCTACAGTTGACCCGATCATGAATTACAGCTCTTGAGGGACACAATGAATAGGCAAACTGTGAACTTGACAAGTTATGGATAAACAGAGAATGAGAAGGAGGATGAGAAGGAGGAGGAGGAAGAGGAGGAGGAGGACATGGAGAAGGGAGAAGTCAAACAACAATATTAACAGTAAAAATAGGAATAACAACAATAACGATGGCAATAAAGACAACAGCAGTGGCAGCACTAGTAGTTTCTGACACAGAAATACTACTCGTCTGTTCATTACTACAGTGTTTCCTGTGTGACATTTTTTAATAAACCAGTAGAAACAACTTGTTAAAGGAAAGATGTAAACACTAGGTTCCTTTTTTGGATTCGCTTTTATATTTCAATTGCAAGCAATTATTTCATAATATTTCATAATGGACCACCTAAAAAAATACGAGTCGAAAGACATCAGTTGTTAGCACTGGTGCACTTTCTTCATTTATGTCACTTGTGTTCTTCATCTTTTGGTCTCACTACACAGGTCTTCAATGCTCATTCAGTCACAATCCATTGTCATCTACTGCGACAAAATCTTTAAATTACACTGAAGTTAAGACATTGTTGCAACATCTCTATGATAAGCTTACTTAGTAAAAAAAAAAAAAAAACAGAAACACTCAACAGGTCACATACAAACAATGATATGGTCTGCAATTGATCACTGACAGTAGCAAAGTTTATCCAGCAAGAAATGAATAATTGTTGTCAAGCCTTTTAGATGTATTAAATGAGCAATTTTTGCACAAAAGTCTAAAGAAAATGAGCTCCTAAAACGAGATAACTTCTTATACAAGAGGAAAAATTTAACATTATTCTTATGGGAGTTCTGGCAGGGCTTAAAAAATCTGACCTCTTACATGGAAAACCTTTGCATCTGGGCACTTCTTATCCGGGCAACACTGTATTTCATCTGAGCATATTTTTATTTGGTTCTCTAAAGCCACACATTAAACATTTCCTTCAAAGCGTTTAAAGGCAGTTTCAGAACAAGTAGAGCAGCTATGCAATTCACATACTCCAAACCCCCCACCTTGAAATAGGCAACACAATACACTGAACGAAGCATGTATTCCAGGCAATTATTGCTGCTGTCATAAGTAAGTGGGAATTTTGTTTGGTTTCCAGGAAAACAAGTGAAAAATCATCTAAACAAACAATTCCCTGCTTGCTATATAATGACACTCGAGAAGACTGCACACCATATCAAGCCTCTATATAAAATTGAAATTAGGAAATCCACATCACTAAATTAAATAATATGAATTTGATATAGAGGTGACATTGTATTGAAATGTGCCCAAACTTGGGAGTTTATTATGTTCAAACACAGTGAATACTTTGATGCCTTTCAATACATTAAATAAAATAAAACAAACTTCAGAAACAATTTAACATAACATCACCTAAACTCTGACAGTAGCATATCTTTCAGACCACACTGAACAGTTATACATACTTGCATAAGACAATTTTATGTAAAATGGGTGGAACTGACACTCAGTTTGAAGTCGTAAACTCAGCAACAGGATACATAATACCACCACTTCCATTCACAAAATCAAAACTGTCAATTAGCTTAAGCAGTCTGACATGGAATCTGTTAAACATACTTACTGATCTGAAGCCAAGCACTAGGAGTCCAAAGGATGAAGACAAGTTAGTAGTTGCAGGCCAATCCATCTGCAGTTTGTCTGCATTCAGACATTCAAATCTGCCCTCACTCTCCCTCAAGAGATACTGTCGCAGGGTTCCATCACGTCCAGTTGAATACAAGTAGTCACCATGCCAAATCAATGAGCTCACTCCTAGACGGCCATGGATTTTATAGAAACTTTGTGATGGACACTGTAACACCCAAATCACAATTGAATATATATAAAAATGTAACTGCTGTTTTATGCTTCTCTGTTTCCTGCTCCAGACCTGACAAAGAACTTTCAGATATTATGAAATCTATGTGACAAAATGGCTGGCAGCCAAATTTAAATCATTGATGATACTATCGAAAAATGCAATGCTCAAACAGCTGGACCATGCGCATGCACTGTCACAATAATGCCAATAGAGGAGAAATTCATCAGCTGATGCAATGGAGCATAAAAGAAGCCATGTTCACATTAAAAAATATTTCTTCATTATAATAACTCATGTAAGCAGCAATGACTGTTACGTGAAAACAGTGTTTCAACTTACCTGCATACTGTGCGTTTTGTTGCTACCTATTTTAAAGAGATGAATACTACCATTTCTGTCACCACATACAAGAAAGTTTCCCTTTACAGCAGCTGCTGAAGTCCATTGTTCCTTGCTTTTTGGAAGTTCAAACTCATTCACCTTTTGTAACTGATGTGCGAAGCCTACCACAGAAAGTAATTATTCAGCACACTACACATCCTTAACCTTTTAAAGCCTAGCAGTAACTTTACATACCACCAGGTTTAACATTAAAAAATTCTACGTGGTGCCCACATTGCGTTTATGTGTTTTGTACGGATCTCAGAACAAACAGCGACTTTTGCCTTATAAAACATTAAGAGATTGGTTTTTATAACCGAAGTGGAGAGTGTTCACAGCGCGGTATGCACTGAGTCCTTATATAAAACAGACACGCTTCGTCTTTAAAGGGTTAATATACAAAATCTGATGTTCTCATGGTAATGAATGATAATATCATGGCTTTCTGGAATATGATACTGTATTGTCTGGTGGACAGGTAACAACATTTTGGATAAACCTGATAGCCCTGTTTTCAGGGTAGAAGCAGTGGACATGGAGATGAGTAGCATGGCTCAAATCTATGGGTATGGTGCAGTGCATAGTCTCTCCATACATAATCGCTATACCAGGTTTCTTCTTTGGCCCTGAAGATGGAGGCTACAAGTTCCTCTAAAACACTGGTACCTATCTACCAGAAGAGATGGCATTACACCTCATAAAACCACAAGCATAATCTTTAATACAGACTCTGGTGAAAGTGATGGGAAGCTGCCAAAAATGATTTATTCTGGTGTGTTTGATTAATATAAAAGTCATTCTCTCCTGATAAACCAATGATGCAGGTTGTGGAGAATGTGTAATGATCTGACACGACCAATGTCTGAAGGCTGGATCTATGTTGTATGTACTTCACACGTATGTAAAGTGACTGAATGATCATGCAAGGCATTTTATTTTGAACAACTTCTGTTTCTTACTTTCTGCACATATATCTTCCTCATAAATTGACATTCAAATTTTTATTACAACAGTGCACAAATTTCAAAAAATCTATAGCATTAACCCAGCTAGCTTTAGGAAGGTTAAAATATGAAAGCCTGTATAGTCCCACAGTATCCAACAAGTTAGCAAATGACAGCTGTTTACACCACAGCACTGTTACATTAAGAGGCAGCAGCATCCATGCCTTGCTGCTACGTCTAAATTTCTTTTGAGGCATTCCATTGTACACTGACCATATTCTATATATTTTCTATCCACGTAACATTCACACAGATGTTAAGTTACATTTATAAGTAATCAGCTGTATGTTTCTGCATTAGTGTGTCATCTTCAGTAGGTTTTTACGTTCAATACAAATAAAATTATACAGTCTTCAGTGGTAAAATGATTCAAATACACCAAAATAAATATGTTTGTTGCAGACAGTATGAACAATATTTTTGAGCAGATGGGCAGTTTTTCCAAGCAGTTGTCTCATTCATAGTACAAACTGCCATGTGCTCAACAATGAACGTGTTAAACCAACAAGTGCCAAGTGTCACAAAGCTGAGGTAAAAATATTTCACCCTTTACAAATTTGCTATATCTGACAGCATGTGATATCAGTTGGCATTGCATCTTAAGGAAATAGTCATGGCACATTAGAAAACTTTTCCTTACATGTGAATTTCTTATGCAGGATTCATGCGTTATTGACCCATAAAAGATGTTCGACCTGGCAGTGTATGAATTAAAGCCAGAACTTCTAGTATTAAGATACTATACTGAAAGCATAAATGAACTGAAGAAACCCATGCATAGCCTGGAACAAGGTCTGTCTTAATGTAAAGCTCAAGCGCCAACCACTGTGCAAAATTATCAGCTGGATTGAGTTTACTTACCTAGCTTCCACATTTCCAATACTCCACCAGAACCACAACTCAAAAAGATATCTGATGACAGCCAGTGAAGAGCGAAAATTCTTCCTGCTACTGCCTTTTCTTCAACATCAAGAATCAGACCTCCCCCTTCTACTGATGAACAGTCTTCTGACATGAAAAGCATACAAACAGAATGTCACTTTTGACATGACACATGACTATTGCATCTGTGTGAAGTGCCATCACAGTGTTCTTACTGGAGACAGTCAAAATGTCCATCACAAGTTCTGAAATGTCTACAGTGCCAAAAACAGAAGTGCAGAGTGGCAACTATACTGTGGGATACTGTATGTAATCACGGCAGCCTCCTATCTGAAGATGAGCCAAGCTTTCTTTCAGTATGGCCATATTATCAAAGACAACAATAATTGTGAACAACAATGTGTCAATAGTCATTAAAAGATTAAGTACTCTGTCAGAATTAACCCACAGATGTACAACAGGAAGGACAAAAGCCAACTGGTAATACTCATATTTACCTTTAAAAACAAGAATGTAACCATCCATACTAGCAAGGGCCACAGACTGTCTGCAAGGGGACATTTCCAAAAGGCAATAGCTTGCCAACTTTTTATCCTGGTGCACAAGCCTCCAATTTCCCTCTTCACTACCCAGCACTGTGCAATATAACAGACATCCACTGTCTGTTACAGTAATAATATTACCCTTGCTAGTTAGCCCAATTCTTCGAGGAAAGTTTTGATTCTGTCCTTCAGCAGTGGTGCAGTCTTCACCAAATAAGTTTCCATGGAAAGTCAGCAAATGTGGAACAGTACTGTATGTATGAAGAGGCCATAAGCTGATTCCTCCATCTGCTCCACCAGTAACCTGACATGATATCAACATTCTTTAAAAATATTACTATCGTCTTTGTCTTGCTCCAGTATAAATGTATGCCATTAATAACTATGAGAGGGCTCTCTTATATTCAAATCTTGAAAAAACAGCCATCAGAACTAGTACACTGTTACTTCCTCCTGACTGGGTGAGGGACAGATATTGATTACTGTTCCATTTCTTTACATGATATGTGAGAAGACAAATATCTACACAATCATGTTTTACACTCGATATATGTTTGTTCCGGCAGATGAATTAAGAGTTCTTTAAATGTTCACAGAGTGGTATTTCAGATGTCATTCAGCAAGGGGCACTGTTACATTAATCCAGGAGACATCAAAGCAGATTTCACTTTATTTTTCCAGATAGTGTCTACATTATATACTTTGGCCCACTGTGATCTGTTAGACTGCCACAACAAATACTATTTACACTCTGACAACAGATTCTGATTATCCCTTTGGTGCTGAATGACACTCATGCTATGTCACAGGGTGCTGGGTCCAGTTCCCAAGTGATGCAGCACATGTATCTGCCAAATACAGCCATTCTTGTACAGTCCTGTTGGGAGTCTTTCCGTTTGCTTCTTTAATATAAAAATTTGCATTAAAAATTAATTCTGGAGTTCAAGTCATGGGTTTTGCAGATTGCACCAGGAATTTAATTCTGGTGCCAAAGTGTTAACATCACACCTAATTTACTTAATTCAATTTCATTGTTTCTCAATGGCATATTCTTTAAAAGAAAACCCTAAAGCTGTGGGGATAAAGCATACATTTGGGCTGTTATAAAGTACATATGATCAATGAATCATTAACGTTAATCAACGAATGATTGCTTCTTGTGAACATCTATTCTAGATTCTAATAATCATGGTTGACAACATGTCTGAACTTCTGTCCCACTATTTTATTCTGTCTTTCCTTTCCACTTAGGGTTCAACCTTACTATTAAATTTTTCTCCTTACTGCAGTCCACACTCCAAACACTAGCACCCTGGTGAGTCTTCCAGCATTTCTGCAGTGAACCATCAACACTCCAAATGCATAAACGTGAATCCTGAAACATGATAAGTTGTAATTACAGTCTGCTGTGATATCATGTCATGTAGCACAGTAGATAAATACATACGTGTCAGAGGAACTGGCTGCTTGCAACTTCAGGGTGGACCATATCTTCTCCTCTAAGGCTGTAGGCAGTGGGTTCCTTCAAAATGGCGCCTACCCACCAAACCACACGTCTCGTCAGATCACAATATTAACATTCACTGCTATGAGGACCTCAAATCTCATGCTTATACTTCAATTATACAGAGGTTTACAGGGTGATAAAATGCCAAAAGTAACATGTCCACTTATTTTTCTTGGAGCTTCTGAGTAGCACATACACTAAATTTAACCCATCCCCTTTTGAAGAAAAAAGAGATGAGACAATTATGTGCCTGAAATGATGTCATCAGCTGCAGGGAAACAAATATTCATCTCACCGTCAAAATGTGGATATAAAGTTTGATAGTTAATTAATTGTCATATCTTCTTTAACTTACAAACCAAATTTTTCAGATAATGTTTATAACATGCAACTTATAATTAATAAATACTTGTACACAGACTAAATGTAGCCTCCGAAGCAATACTTCTGCAACAACCAGTATTCCAGAAGCACAGCTCATGTACCAATAATGTCTTCACAGACACACAACAGAGCAACAGGTACCAGGTGGAGTTCATTCCTCCTTATTCAAAAATGCTTGACTGATTACACTGAGGGTATGACTATAAACTCATATGTATGAGATGTGATGATTATGTACCTGAAATGATTTTATCACACATGACACGTTATCATGCTGAAATCAAGTATGTGCATGTTTTGACTTCTGTAGACTGTGATTTTAATACTGTGGCATTAGTTATATCAACAGCATGGCCAAAATACAGGGTGTGTGTTGGTATCTCTCACTGAAAAATAAGTAATTGGAATTTAGAGCTAAGAATTGATACTAAATTTTGTCTTAAATTATGAAAGACAGCAAGTAAAACATGTGCAGTGATATATGAAGAATATGAAGAAAAAGTGCTTTCATATGGCAAAAATGGTACAAAGAGGGTCAAGAGAATGTGTAAGATACTTAAAGAAGCAGTCATCCAACAATGCATGGATCCAATCAAAATGTTGAGAAAGTGTGGGATTAGTTTGTTCAGACAGACACTTACATACCAGGAGGTGGCTCATGATTTAAATTAACACAAAGAAATTATAAGACAAATTTTAAGACAAATTTGTGCATAAAAAAATCAGTAAAGATGGTCTTAACACTTTTGACTGATAAAAAACAGCGCCACAATGAAGAGTGTTTGAATTTGATTAAAGAACTACCAAACAACATGTATAAAACTATGAATGTCCCTGGCATAAGGGGTATTGTTCCCTCTGAATTCATCCCCTATGCCCAAACAGTTGACCAGGCTTCTTATGTAAAAATACTGGTGCGGTTACATGAAGCTGCATACTGAAAAAGGCCTGAACATTTGCCCAGCAATTAATTCCTCCATCATGACAAAGCTCCATGCTCATCATGCGCTCTCTGTCATGCAGTTTATGGCAAATAAATGTACTGTTGGCCTGGCACAACCCCATTATTCACCAAATTTGGCTGCCACTGACTTCTGGGTCTTTCCAAAAAAGTCCATGTTGAAGGGACAGATTTGAGGACATACAAGGCATTTAACAAAAAGTGACGGCAGTGCTAAAGGTTAATCAGAAAGACGAGTTTCATAAATGTTTCCAACCGTGGCAGCATCACTGGACTAAGTGGATCGCTTGTCAAGGTCATACTTTGAAGATGACCCTATCACGGGACATTTAAACTCCAGTTTTCTCCAGATAATGAGGGGCATTTAATTCTAGTGCCAAAAGGTTAATCAAATTTGGGCTAACAGAAATTTCTGGAGCACCCAGTGCCAGATACTGCAGACTTTACACTGTGTGTGTGTGTGTGTCTTGTCTCCCAAGTTTTCTACTGTTAATGTCACATTTAAGTAATGAAAATTGGTAACCAAACAGTGTAATACAATTCAACTTATGGGCTGGCATGCTGGACCCACCAGCAAGTGGTCAAAGAATCAAATCCTTGTCAGACTAAAAACTTTTTCACTATTTACAATCATAAATCTCTTACAGATAATAATTATTACAATTTTTCTTGATTGTTTTCTTTTTGGGAAAATTTATTACTCAATTATAGATTTCATCTGCAGTTCAGACAGAACTTCAAAACTTTGCACTGTCACCATTTGTGACTGCTGAGTTATAAAGAGTGTCATGAACAACGGGTAAAGTGACAAAGGCATTAAGATGACCAGCTGTATCAATTTAGTGCAAAGATTAAAAATGTGTGGAACTATGCGTCCACTCAGATCTTACTAGTATGGTGCATAATTAAGTATAGGAACAACTTCACGTTTATCTTTACAAAATTTCTAGGTACGTTTATGGTCTATCTCTACACAAATTCCTACCTCACCAACACTGATGATTACATTGTCTATTATGATGTTTCTCCAAACACGAGCAGCATGGCCATACATAGTGTGCAACAAAGTAATTTTTGCCTCTTTCCACTGCGTTACACGATTACTGCCATCACACAGCTGGAAATCTACAGACCATAACCTCACACTGCGATCATCAGATGTTGAGCAGATGAGCTGAAACTCTGGATCATATGACACCGAGAATATCACACCCTGTTGGAAATGAGACGAAGGAAAGACAAATCACACTCATGATACAGTACATACACCAGATTTTTAACATTAAAGACAACTCTCATCACTTTGGCCACACAGTTTATGTGCTTTATACGGTTCTTACAATACGCAATAATTAACATTTACAGGCCCCATATCCAACTCAAGCTGGCTTTTCAGAAGCTGTATTCTAATCCACCGTGGGAAAGAGTTTCATGTTGCCATGTCATTACTTTCAAATGAACAAACCTTAACCTTCAAAAGCCCTGAGTTTGCATGAACACCCCCCATAATTCATTTTGTATATTTAGGCAACAAGAAAATTTACCAAAATTTTAAGAACTGCCGCATGATCTGTTTTATTTTCCACAAATGCAATTTACTTCGTAGTTTTATCCTTTTCTGCTTAATCCTCACATTTTTCACAAACCACGCATAAAAATGTAAATACCAACCCAGTTGAATTAAGGTTAATGGGAATCTTTTGTCAAATCACTGTGAACTTCGGAGAATAATGTTTAGGTCAAATTTTACACTGAGTCCAACAAATTTACAATTACAGCCAAATAAACTGGATAGACTGCATATCATACATTCAAATATGAGAACATCAACCAGTTAGAACAAGGCCTGACAAGTCCTGGGCATCAGGATGTCACGGTATTTAGGTCTTGCAGCAATCCACAGTACTTTGTGCCTGAAGTTACCTTTCTAAAATCACTGGTCAGCAAGCACTGCACTGCCGAACTGTTTACCTTTGGCAGTGTACAATCTGAGACCCAAAATTTTTGTTTCGTGGTTACGTATCACAATGAACAGCTGTTGAACGTTTTAGTTGCTATGCTATTAGGTGCCATAAGGATCGGTTTGTGTGCTGCTTAGAATGTGCAGATCAATTTGTACAGATCACCTATACAGACTTTTCTTTGTGAAGAAAGATTGTCTGGTTCCCAAATTTTTAGGCTGGTCCATAGTTAAAAAACCATGTATTGTGTTAAACATGAAAGAAGCACAGAAGGTGACACACCACATATACCAGCTCATCACACAAACATCTCGTGTACATTTTGGTTCAATGTGGAGGCTGCCTTTTCTGAACATTTCCTTCTTCAGGAAATTGGCACAGATAATTAATTATTAGCAGCAAAGGGTAAGAACTATAAACTAAGGACAAGCAATAGCCAAGTGTATTATTGGTACACAGGTACACCTGTCCTGTTACATGCCAAGCAGGCACAGAGGGGAGATAAGGGTATAGCTCTACCCATTCTTGACTGTGGCGCTAGAAGGGGGTGGGAGGTTTGTGCCACACCCTGGCTGCTTTACCACTGGGAAAGAGACCTGGTACCCATTGTACGAGAGGCTGGATGGGCCTTGAGGCCAGTCTGGATGGGTGTGGAAAACCTCGCCCCACCAGGGTTCCAACCCCGTGCCCTCTACCTGCAGTGAGTTGCTATACTGAATATGTTCTCCTGGCCCAAGTGTTATTGGTAGTGCGGAGAAATATAAAGACTGACCAACATAATATAAAGTAGGTACGAAATCTGAAGCAGTTAATAATGTGCGAGAAAAAGAAATACAGCTTCTAGTAATGTGAGTTTAGTTGGTGAGATGCTGCGACGCTTACAGGTTCTGCCTAAAATATGTATATTCTTTAATGACAGAAACCCACTGATTCACTGTTGCTCTATGAACAAAAAAAAATACATATACATACATGTGTATGAACATACAACTAAAAACAAGCTATTAATGTAAAAGCCTTAAATGTAAAAAGTGATTTCATGCTTTGCCTTTGACCATGACTGACATAACACACAACAATCTAAAAGATTAAAAAATTGGATGAAAGTCCATTATTTCATTTTCTACACAGCTGCTTTTTACATTATCACCACAGCCTAAAACAAAGTGCACACATCTTGTGGTTGCCCACTGTGGCATTAGTTACAAAGCCCATGCTGCCAACATGAAATTTCACTGGACCGAAAAAAAGACTCCTTTGGGGGTATGCTGGGAACGTGTATGGCACACACTAGAACTCCCATGCAATAATTATGAAAATAGTAGACAATCTGAAAAACCTCCTCAGTAAGGATAAATTTAAAATCCGGACCCCACTAATACAACGTAACAGCTTCCTCAGTACCATGTACACCGCATCCCTAAGAAAGTCTGATCATATTTGGTAACTCTGTCATCTATCTGTAAGCAAATGACATCTTGGACAGCAGGGCTCAAAGAAACTTAAACTTGTGAATTTAATTCTACAGAGACATAACTAAACATGTAAAATGAGTACTATACTGCATATTTATCCTCCTGCTAGTTACAATAATTTGTGACATACATCGTGGCCTTTTAGGGTGTGTAGAACTGGGCTATTCAGTGTGTCATTCTCCAGACTTGGAGCCCACACCAGAATCTGCTGAAACACAGTACCAGCAAACACCAAAAGTTCACCCCATGATGATCCATTGAGTAACGCACAGTATCTGATGTCTATTAAGAAAATACACTGCAAGTTTACTGATTAATTAGCACCATAAGAACAAACTTCCTTTACAACTTTAAATGCACACAACAATGTAATATTACTGTATATAATACGTCGCATGCAACTGTGATACCAAAACTTCGTGCTGGCAGTTATAAGTCCCTTTGTGCTCAGAACATATACAGTCATTAGGACATTTTCAGCTGTTATAAAAAACTTATGATAATGGACAACGTACGCTTGCGTGTGCGTGTGTGTGTGTGTGTGCGCGTGCGTGCGTGCGCGTGCTCGCACATGAGCACATACTTGTGTATGTGTTGGTTTGTTGTGTTGAGTAGGTTTTCTGTCATGTCCTGCTCATGTTTAGATGGAAACTGAACCAGTTTCCAAAATGCAGTGGTTTTAATCAACTCAGATAATAGACAATGTGCAAAGTAATTATTTTAAACAACATGTCGCACCTTCATCAAGAAACTTCAAATTTACTGACTTCCATGAAATTCAGTATGAATATCATGCAACTGGATATTACTGAATATCATGCAGCTGGGTATCTTGCCATCTTGGTATATTTTACCATTCTGTAATCAATACAATCAATATGGCCACCATGAAACTTGTTAAGGTCACAACATTAGCGCCATTAAATGTGGGGTCTTAAGTTCTGTCTGATGATGAATACATTAAAAGTGTCCTACTTCAATACAGTAGCTTTCTAAAAAAATGGGGAATAACATGGAAGCTGTGCAAACTCTGATGCAAAGCCAGTACATAAAAAACCACTGAAACCTGGCCTCTGATATTTGTATGGTAACATGTTAAAACACAATTACTATTAGGGGAGAGGGGGGCACATTTGAACCAGGGGCAGATGTGAACATTTGTTTTTATTCCTCATGAAGTGATTGGAAAATGCTCCATGCATGTTGGCAAAACCATGCTACAGCTGTGTCACTTACTGCCCACCATTGCAGTTGTGTTGTTTATTTTGCAAAGTCGAAGTTATGTTCTGGCAAGTCATGAGTAAATTTACATTTTTTGAAATGTAAGCTTTTGCTGTCATTCTGTCACCATCGCAGAACTCCTTTAATACCTGCGTGCTAAGTACATTTAATGGTCTTTCTTAGCATAAGTGCACATCATAAGAACATACCAACTTCCAATTCTTAATTCCCTTTTTGTTAAATGGTGTCATATGGGTAAGATATGAACAACCGTTGTGGGGCAGATTTGAACATGTTCAATACCACCCCTTCATTTCAGTTCGGCTCATCTGGTCATTTCTGTAAATGGAGCAATAACATACAATACCTACACACATAAAATGTTTAAATATTACACATAAGTATATATAATTACACTGAAATCCATCAGTTAGCTTTTGATTATCCTCAGAAATTTGACTGCTGCCTGCAGAAATGGCAAGAAGTGGCACCTGCATGCTTGGAGTGGGTTAAATGTTTCATAAGACAAAACCCCCATCTTTCTCTAAGAATGCCTGAGAAAACTAGCCTGGCAAGGGCCACTACTTTCAACCAAAAGAATGTCACAGATTTACACCGTAACTACGGGAAACTGCTTGTAAAGTTCAAATTCAGTAGCCAGCAGATCTATACCCTTGATGAAACTGGAGTGACAACAGTTTTTCAGGCACCACATATTGTGGCCCAAAGAGGAATTGAGCAAGTTGAACATGTGGTATCTGCAGAGAATGGCCAACTGATAACAGTCTGCGCTATCACCAATGCCACAGGAAATACTGTACCAGCTGTTTTCGTTTTTTGTTATGCTAGAATGCATGATGCATGAATGATCAATGCACCAGAAGGAAGTTTTGGTCTGGTAAATTGCCCAACTCGTGGCTGGATGACAGGTCCTCTATTTTTAAAAGTGCTGGAACACACCAAGAAAAATACTCACTGTAGCAAAGAACCCATCATGGGACTTCTCGACAATCATGAGAGCCACTGCACACTTGATGCAATACCTCACTGCAGAGAGAATGGCACTGTCATGTGTACCTTCCCACCTAACCCCACCCACCGACTCCAGTCACTGGCTGTAGCAGTGATGGGGCCATTCAAAATGAAAATGGCACAAAAACAGAATAGTTGGCTCTTGATTAATCCAGGAAAGACAATTCAATACACAGCCTCCCTGCTATTATCAGAGATGCCTTTGACCTTTCATTTACTTGAGCAAATGTAACAGCCGCCTTCAAGAAAACAAGAGTTCGGACTTTTGACACCACTGTGTTTACTGATGAGGATTTTGAAAGTTCTCCTGTGACAAACAGGCCAGCAACACACAATAAACATAGCGGTTTGATGGTTCAGGCAACAGTGGCGTCTCCCACATCAGATCATTCCCATGGTGCTGAAACCACAGCCTCTGCAGGAGCGGGATCTGACCAAATAACCAGGGCTGTGGAACCGGTACACTAAAGCTCCGACTCCAACTCCTCAATTTTTAAAACTTCCGACTCCGACTCCTCGATTTTTAAAACTCCGACTCCTTCATAAAAGCTCAATGTGTATTAATAATGGTAAACTTATAAGACATTTCATCACCACCACGTGAATTATCAGCCTCCTTTTCAGACTTATAACCTATATTTAAGTATAAGTCTAATGGTTACTGTAGCTATCAGCGCTCTGGAGTTGGAGTATCTAGTTAAAATTTTAGACTGAGGTTAGAGTCGGAGTCGGTACATTTTTACCGACTCCACAGCCCTGCAAATAACCATTGAAGGTGTGAAGATCAATGATATTCAAATAAATGACTATGTTTTGGTTAAATTTAGGAGCAAGAAACAACACTTGTATTATATTTGATAAGTTGATTAGAAGAACCAACAGTCAGAAAAATATATTGTCAAGTTTTTGAAAAAGAAGAGTAACAGTGACAAATTTAACTTCCCTCAATGTGAAGACAAATGGCCTGTGCCTGTGAGTGACAGTTTCCAAGTTACCAAAACCGCTGTCATTATGAGGAACTGAAAGAATGAAGCAACAGTTATCTTTCGCAGTTGATTTTTCATGGTTAAAGATGGGATAAATTTTTCTGTTTCTTCCTGTTTTTGAATTCTGATATGCTTTCCACAGGGCTTAAATGAAGCATATTTCTCTATATTTTGTCCTATTTGTGTTAATAATGGCATTTATTATTATTAGGAACAACTGTTACAAGTTCCCCATGGTTGTTCAGATGTACCCCCACTGGGGCACATATGAACAGAAAAACATACCATGACATATTGCTGCTTACTGTGCTTTGGGCAAGACCAATTAAAACTGCTGTAATTTTATTATAAACTGCAATAAATTGTGCATCCAACAATGTGCACCGCAACTGTGTTCCTTAATTTTTTACCCAAGAAAAAATTTAAAAAGAAGAATTGGTAAGGGTGCCCCCCTTCTCCCCTAATCGTACACAGCCACTCTGAAAACTTTGTATTTCATGTTATTCAGTAGGGTATCAATAACATACATTGTTAAAAGAGAAAATATTCTGACAAAATGCTGCAGTGGTCAGGATAAAAGGCATGAGGAATATCCGCCAAAATCCACTCTACTTACTCAATTTCCCCATTCAGACTCCCTGGATCACAGACGTATATGTACAAAGGACGAGTGTCAAAGGAAGAGTATATTTTTGTGATAAACTGGGTAATAACTTGTCTGGATGTGAAATTTGAGATCCTTATAGTGATGGTAATCTGAAACTTCACATTCTGTAAAGGATACAAGATGCATTTCACTTCACAGAAAATATCTTTCTCCTTCTCTCCTGTTCTGCTGTTCCACACAGAGACCACATTGTGTGCAGTGACAATAGCAAGGTTTCCACAGTCAAGCCAGTGCAGATACTGAATCCAGTCCTCTGTGGTCCAAGCTGCACATGGGGAAAGTCTGTGAAAATCACACAATTACTCCCAAACGCCCAACTACCCACACCTTCAAAAGAATTTAGGCCTGAAACTCAGACCACATAAAGGACCACACCAAAATTTAAAATCCTGTCATGGAATTAAAACAACTGGAGAATGTGGCTTACTGCAACTATTGGGGTAGCACAATAACAAACGATGCAAGACGTACATGTGAAATAAAATCCAGGATTGCCATGGCAAAGGCAGCGTGCAACAAGAAGAACACCCTTTTTCACCAGCAAACTGGACTTAAATTTAAAGAAGAAACTAGTAAAATGGTACACTTGGTGCATAGCTTTGAATGATGTTGAAACTTGGGCACTTTGGAAAGTAGATCAGAAATACAGAAAGTTTTGAAATGTGGTGCTGGAGAAGAATGGAGATAATTTGGACTGATTGTGTGAAAAATGAAGAAGCATTGCAGAGAATCAAGGAGGAAAGGAACATCCGACATACAATAAAATGAAAATGTGAACTGGATTGGCCACATGTTGCATAGGAACTGCCTTCTAAAATACATTATTGAAGGAAAGATAGAAGGGACCAGAATATGAGGAAGAAGCAAGCAGCTCCTGGACAACCTTAAGGAAATGGGAACATACTGGAAATTAAAAGAGGAAGCACTAGATTGCTCTGAAGAACTCGCTTCTAGAGCTGTGTACTTACCTGTCATAAGACGGTGGTGGTGGTGGTGGTGGTGGTGGTGATGGTGATGATGATGATGGTGGTGGTGATGATGATGATTATGATGGTGGTGGTGGTGGTGGTGGTGGTGATACAATTATTCCTGAATGTCCAAATACTCTCATTTTTAGAGGCCATTCCAAAGGAAATTATGACATGAAACTCAGTACACATAAATGATTACAGGAAAATTTAAAATCCTGGACAAGTTGCATGGGCCTGAATCCTGTTGCAATTCTTTATTGTTACTTTTTGCATCTATGAAAGGGTGAAAAATAGAAAAGAACAAAAACATCTTAATGGAAGACTGAAAATATGTTTCAGACATATAGCCAGGAACTTAAACTGTTTCATTCTCACCATTCACTTTGTTCTATAATCTTTCATACAAAACCATCAACGTAAACATATATTCTAATTGTCACTTTTCATTCTAAACTCTTCCCGCATTTTTGGTTGTATGACCATCATTAGAGAGAAATGAGTTATACACACTGACAACTACTTACGAGTATTACATACACTGATTCATCCTACTGACAAAGTTATTTATGGTTATCGCCTTCTGTATTAACTGATTAAAAAGAAAATGTTAGTACTACGATTATTGTTTTCTGTGTTAGCTATCCCGTTACAGCCCTGGGCACGCCCTTAGGGCTCCACAAGGTTGAGGTTTGCAGAATTTCTAGACAATTGGCACACGAAAGTGGTAAGGTTGTCAGCCCTATGCACCAGCTGCCTTTACTCCCAGGAGATATCCCTAGCACTCATTTCTGTTATAGATGCTGAGTCAGCCCCAGGGCCATAGTGTGGCCGGAAGGATTAAGACCAAGAAATATCTCAATGACTCCATTTGGAATTGAACCCACGACCTTCTGTCCTGTAGCAAAGTGCCTCAACCAACTGTGCCGTCACGTATCGCTGTCGTCTGTATTAACCAACAACATGAAGATGGTAAAAGGTCAATATTAAAACCTCATGTTTGTTAAAAACTTAATCCAAATTAGTTTACTTAATAATTACAATGAACATTAAGTTTTTACATTGACCATTTAACATATTTATTTCCTGACAGGAACAAAAATAAACAGATCTTGATATGTTCTTTTTAATTGACACATACAGACAATAATGCTCATTAGTAACTTGGACACTAATGAAAGATGCCAGTGTACACATTAGTAACCTTACGTAGTTGTCACTGTGCATAACACAGCCCTACCTGACAATGGTCACACAACTACAACATATACGAGTCAGAATAAATGTGTACTGTTGGTTCTACATGACATATGACATAGCAAGCAATGTTACTTGGCTATTGTCTCATTCAATTCAGAATGTATTCATTACAAGAATTACAATTTCAGCTCTGATTTGCAAAAAATAATACTATTAGAAGATGATTTCTTTAGAGTGTTACACAAGCAAGCAAACTGCACAGACTTCATAGGCAGCTTGACTGGCAAAATACTGAGAACACAAAAAATAAAACTGTGAAACATTTCAGTACAAAACAATTACAGGCTACCAGATGTACAATTAATTAATTAATTAATGACACCTTAATGTATGCTAACATTTTTAGTAAGTGGCTGATACTTTTCTGAACTTTCTCAGGTGTCATAAAATACTGTAAAATATCACTGAAAGAAAAAGTGATTTACCTTTGTCCCAAACACTTAAATGAAAGTAAACGCAAATGTACTCACATAAAAGTATCTTCCCGTTTAAGCTTAAATATTCGGACCATCTTCCCACCAATTATTGCCAAATTCTGGTTGTTATCAGCAAAAACATTATGGACCCTCTGGCCTTCAAAAACCTCTTCCTTTGTGATAAACTTGGCAGAGTGAGCTTCAAAAATATGGATACACCCTCCAATGCCTGAAGTACAATTAAAAGAACAATGAAGTATTATGACAAAAATTACTGTCTTCTTGGATGTGGCAGTGCACAGAAAATCAGTTCCCGATGATCATGTTCTACTGGGATATAATGCATCACATTCAAGAAGAACAGAATCCTCAGCAGCTGGGATAGCATAGTTTGTATGGAGACTAGACAATGGGTTGGGTGGTCCGAGATTTGAATCCTGGCAACGGCAGTAGGTTCTAATTCTTCAAAACGTGCAGACCAGTTCCTATGCCAACCCAGCTTCCCATTCAGTAGGTGCCATGGTTCTTTTCTGGGGGATAAAGCGGCCGGGGCGAGATGTTGCCCATTCACCTACATCTAGAACCAAGATTAAGAACGAGTGGAGCTATACATCTACTCTCCCCATAACCATTCATGTTATGAGCAGGCATAACTCTACATTTACCTGTACAATGTCAGCTACAGTGCAACGAAAACCTCAAAACTCGTACAGTTCCTACGTTATAGGGAACATAATGCGTCTCAAGCATAAAAACTACGCCGATAACCCTGGTTAAGGAAATGTTCGCTAGTTATTCTGACACACAAAGCCCAGAAATATACTCTGCGAGCACAACAGAAGCTTTTAAGGTTGAAGCACGTGTCAATTGCCATTGTACTGCACTACTCTGTGAATGTCATCAAATACAGCAGCTATAACATTCTTCATTCCTTAAAGCTGCAGCATCAATTACCTGCAATTATCCATTTTCCAATAAATTTTACTGTTGTAACGTCCGTTACTATGTATCGCGAATTATACTTTCCTACACTCATTATTGTACTTCCCCCATTCCACAACGCCCGTAACCCGCACCAACTACAACCACAAGTCTAAATTCCAAACAAATTACACACCCTACACCTCACATATCACTCCTTGCGTGCCTCACTGCAGTCCGTATATGTGTGACAATATGGCGTCGCTCACTAGCAAATTTCCCGGGCTGAAGGGTAATCCGTGATGTTCGTGACCATGTGCGTAACACCACAGAGTAACCAGGGGCACGGAGAATGTGCTGGTGGGGCGCACGTGAATTATGTAAGCGGATCCTCGACGTGACGATGGCTGTCGTGGAGCACGCACGTACGAGGCGCTTATTACGAACTGGTGCTTGCCGGGTGGGGAGGGGAGGGGGGAGTCACGTGGTCGTGAGAGAAAGAAGACCATCATAGTGGCGCGCGCGAAAAACAAGTCTTGCATTATACACACGCGCGTACACGTAGACTTAAAGAATACAGCAACACACATCAGCACTATCATTACGACTAACGGGAAACTAGTAACCATAGTCCGTCTCGAACGCAGCTGTGAATGTTGTGAAGTCCATAATCAACAGCGCAGCCCTTTTCCTATCACAGAAGACGAAGAAGTTAGTTACTTTGTTTGTCGGTCAGTTGGATAATTGGCAGGATACGCTGCCATGTGATTACCTCAGATTTATATGGATCGCTGATCATACACGAAGGCTGATAATGATGAATGGCACGAACACATCTAACTCTTCGCTGATCAGTGTGCCAATTCTTGTATGAGGGTGTGTGCAATAACAGGTACACGGAGGCAGGAGTCACTTTATGGCTTTCATACCCTCTCTGAATCTACTCGCGTTTCATTTGCGGTTAGACCAAAAGCACCTATGTGCACTTCCCTTTTGGATCAAACATCACATCTCCCCACCCTGATCGGCATTAATCCCCCCGGTGCAAGTTAAATGGGCCCACGGAAAGAAGACCTTTTGGCTTCCAAAGCGGAACCTCCATTGCTTTACTGGTAGCCGGCGCTCATGTTGCTGTGCCTATTACCCAATAGATGGCAGAGAGAGGTACCTTTGTGAGCGATGAAATGAACTGATGGGGGCCGGCGGTTATGATCTGTGCTCAGATCCATGGTTGTCGATACTTTGAAAAATGGCGCTTGTATCGAAGCAAGAGAAATATTTCTTGTATAATGGTCTTGTTTGTTTAGTACAAAGTTTAGAAGGAAGGTATACAACAGTAGACCTGAGAAATGAATCAAGCGTGACGGGAAAAATCGAACAAGTTGATGCGTAAGTAACCTGCATTCGTGCCTAGGGCTGTGCGATACTTTGTGTAGGTTAAGTTCAGTCATATAGTACATGCATGCCTCATAGACCAAGCTAAGGACGCAAAACATGTAACGTACACCTAGTGTAAGCGTAGATACAAAGAAGCGGCTGTTGGAGCTATTTGCAGACATTCTATTGGGATGTTATATTACGAGAGAAATTATGCCCAAGAAATAAGATCTTCACGGATATTTGCACTACGTAAAAATTTTTAATGAAACAGGTAGGAGATTCGCCCTTTAATGCTGGTTTAAACATCTTTATAGCTTTATTTAAACGTTTATATTACATGGGAGATTTTCTTTCATGGTGATACAAGTGACATGCAGAATGAGTCTGTTTTCAGAATTCTATGAATGATGTCTATGATAAACTAAACAGGTCGTTTAAAGTCAAAAAACTCATACTGAATTCTGACAAAACGAACTGCATGAAATTTGCTGCTAAGAGCAAGACAAGTTTTAATTTACACAAAGGTTTTTACAATAAATTAATTGAATTAGTAGGCACACATAAATTCCTTCGACTGAAAATGGCTTCAGTCAGAAGAAGCACATTGAATATATTATCCACAGACTAGGCTGTGCGTGTTTTTGCCTGAGGACAATTGCATGGCTCATGATAATCTTTACTTTAAAATTAGTTTACAGTATTTTCGCATTTCCATTCCATGATGTTGTATTTTCATTTCATTTATGGACTAATCTTCTGAGGAAATTCAACAGATAGTAATGAAGTGTTTAACATCCAGAACAAAGTCATCGGAATAATGGCATTAAAAACTATTCTACTGTTCAAAGTCATGTAGGCAGATTAATGTACTTCACCTGCAACTGAGTTCATGCTTTGATTACTATTATTTGTTGTGGAAAGCCTGGAGAAAATTTCAGAGGAATTCGGATTTGAACACAGTGCATAAACATGATCTTCACATGCCAATTTCCAACCTCAGTGTGTGTTGAGAGGGAGTATATTGTGCAGGTGTCAAGTTATTTGGTAATCTTTCATGTAAAATTAAAAGTTAAATAATGATATAAAGTATATAAACCGACATTAAAAGAGCAGCTGTTACATGGTGAATTTACCTGAGTTTAAAATTCTTAAATCCTATCTACACATAAAATATTTTTAGACTAGCATGTTTATTGACTAACATAATACTGTATGGCTGCTCTTAATGGTGTTTGTATATAATTTTTAGAATTGTGTAATTAAGTGCATGTTGAGCACTGGTACTGGTGTTTTGTACATGAAGTAACTTCTATAGTCCTGTTGCGTAGTGGTATACATTGCCTATAAATGGACTGTACATCTATATAGCTATATTTGTAATGCACGCTAGTTACTTTAGTGTGTATGTTAAATAATGACATGTTTATTGTTTGGGTTATCAAATCAAGGAGGATGAGATGGGCAGGGCTTGTAGCATATATGGGGGGGGGGGGGAAGACAAATGCATACAGGTTTTTGGTGGGGAAACCTTAAGAAGAGAGACAACTTGGAAGACATAGGCATCAGTGGGATAGTAATATTAAAATTGATCTCAAAGGGCATGAGAGGGCGTGGGATGGATTAATGTGGCTAGGATATGGGAAAGTTGCAAACTTTTGTGAACATGATAATGTACCGTTGGCTCCCATGAAATGTGGGGAATTTCTTGACTAGATGAGTGACCATTAGCTTCTGAAGAAGGACTCAGATCCATGGAGCTATTTAGTCAGTAATTATGACATGTTTTACACCCTTTGGCTTTGCCCAAAGAAGGTTCTACGGAGTGTGAGTAAAGTCAGTTCAGTTCTGTTAAATAAGTTTATTCCAGTTTAGTAAGTTCCGTAGTGATACCTAGCGTGTTTAGACAAGATGTGAGGATAACAGCCGTCAATCACATTGGCTGAAGTGGATGTTTGTGTTACATAAGATAACTTTTCTTTTGGTATTCTTGTATCTATTGATGAGTGTGGCCTGATTGGCAGGAAGTATTTTTATATGGGACAGCCCATTGTGATGAAGATACATGAGGTGTGAGGATAATAACCATCAATCACATCAGATGAAATGGATGTTTGGTATACTTGTGTCTGTTGATGTGTGTGGCCTGATTGGCAGGAAATGTTTTTACATGGGACATCCCATTGTGATGAAGATACACGAGGTGTGAGGATAGTAGCCATCAGTTGACAGCTGTTATCCTCACACCTTATGTATCTTCATCACAATGGGATGTCCCATGTAAAAAATAGTGTGTTTAGGTTTTGCAGTTTTAGAGATTATTGGTAGTTATGTATTTTTGCATCACATTGTAGTTATTTATGCTAAGGTCAAGGTTTTCAATCAGGTACATCAAATAATCTTGTACAGTCTCATTAAACAATACAGTTACTGTAATCTCACAACATGTTTCAGCAGATAGTACTATCCTGAGGCTATCATATACTAATGTCAATATTGCAGTGTATTTGTTTGAAGATAAAATGAGTGAAATGTATAAAACTAAATAATGAAAAACTTTGTTAATTAACCATTTGTAAAACTGTTGAAACTGATAAAGTTCATGTTGTAATTGTTTATGGGTGCAAGTTCTAATTGTTTACTCATCATGATTTCACTGATGCACTTAAATGCTCAATTGTTACTTGTTGCATAAGCCAGCAGCGTTGGGTGTGGGATGTGATCCTGTTACTGGTTTGTGAGGTACTCTGCATAGTATTCTTATGATGCAAACCAATAACAGGACCACTACACCCCACACTTAGCAGTGACCACTAATACATTCATTTAAGTAAGCACGTAAACAGAAATAAAAAAAAATATAATTAACCCTTTAAAGACGAAGCGTATCTGTTTTATGTAAGGACTCAGTGCGTACTGCGCTGTAAACACTCTCCACTTCGGTTATAAAAACCAGTCTCTTAATGTTTTATAAGGAAAAAGTTGCTGTTTGTTCTGACATCCATACAAAACACATAAACGCAATGTGGGCACCACGTAGAATTTTTTAATGTTAAACCTGGTCGTATGCAAAGTTACTGCTAGGCTTTAAAAGGTTGATGTTGCACCAGTGCATCTAGAAGTATACACATAGGAAGGTGTATACTTGTGGATGCACTGGTGAAGAAAATAACATTGATACATGTACAGAAAAAGCTTTGAAACAACATGTATGGACTTCCAAAACACAAAACTGGATACCTGCATATAATTGGACACTTATGTTCATCAGTGAAATCATGACAATGAGCAAATCATGAGAACTCACACCCATACTTAACCTTTTAAAGCCTAGTGGTAAGTTTACATACCACCAGGTTTAACATTAAAAAATTCTACGTGGTGCCCACATTATGTTTATGTGTTTTGTACGGATCTCAGAACAAACAGCAACTTTGCCTTATAAAACATCAGGAGGCTGGTTTTTATAACCAAAGTGGAGAGTGTTTACAGCGCGGTACGCACTGAGTGCTTATACAAAACAGATACATTTCGTCTTTAAAGGGTTAATAATGACTGACAAAAAAAAGTTTATCAGTTTTAACTGTTTTGTAAAAATAAATTAAGCAACAGTTTTACCCATTTAGTTTTTATATCGTTTACTCATTTTATCTTGCAACAAACACACTGTAATATTGACATTCATGTATGCTACACCAGAAAATAGTACCATGGCCTCAGGCATATAGTGAGATTAAGTGTACTGTCAAATGTGAATACATACAGGTAAAGGTTTTGTTTGGCAGAAGACCATGGCATTCTTATGTGGAGATTATGTTTATGTCTTGTGTTTAAAGTGTGTATGAATTTGTTTGAATAATTTCAGTGTTCTTCATGAGTGACAAAAGTGACAGTAACTGCTGCATTTATTGCGAATGACAAGTATATTAAATGCATTACCCTTTATCATCCTATGAGATCACATGCTAGTCTCTAAAATATACTGTTCAATGGCATAGAATGCCATATGGCAGTCTGTGTATGTTTACTTGGTAGCAAGTTAAATGCCCATGCTAAGCTAGTAAATCTCAGGCTGTCAACAGATACAATTGTGATTTAAATCTGTCCCCTGGAGGTTAAACAAGTTTCTGTGATGCGACTTCTGTTAATGTCTGCCACTATTCTAATGATTTTCTGTGAACATTTGCCTTTTCTTTGTGTCTTTAATTTGCCCAGAGGATTAGATTAATCCAGAATACGTAATGGAATGGAAATAAGTAATGAAAATTAATTTTAAAGTGTGTTTTCATGAGTGATGTGACTGTTGTTATAGAAAAGCGCGCTGAACTTACTTCAGGGTGTACATTTCTGGATGTTTTCAATCACTTCGTGCACTATTTCTCATTTAAATGAATCATACATTCTTCTGGAGTTTGAAAATAACTGACATTCTGTGCCATTTGCTTCCATTTTTAGGTGATCTGCATCTCTGTGAAGCACATGTTAAAATTGCTCTCTCTGTCTGCATAAACTGAGAACTGCAAAGTTCCTCATTTATTTGATACTGGAGAATTTTAAGAACAACTGTCAAGCCATTTCAGTTTCCGCTAGGTCAGCCAATTCTGATGACTAGTTTACATTAAGACCTACATGTGGTTTTGTGTTCATGATTGTTTGCATCCCTGCTGTGCACATGTGCATTCTCATTGTGCATTTTTATTTGCATCTCTGCTCTGTGTATGCAGGTTTGCATTTATGCTTTATGCACGTGTGAGATTCCTACCACTCTCAGTTTTAATGTGTGTAGGGTGTTAGGAAACCACAAACAATCAAGGGCACCAGATTTTTAGAGGAGAGAATGCACCGTAATAATTATGCCATGTGTACCTTTCCTACCTTGTTTCCGTAGTATCTGCCCACTGATCTGTATTTTATCCCTTCACACTGATCACCAATAATTTCCACAAAATTAAACTACGTGGGCTGGAACAAAACTCAGACAGGCATGATTATAATGCATGGCCAATATCACATCTTCAATCTAATTTTTGTATACCTCAGATTTTGAAAAAGGTGTAAATAATATGGGGATAGAACGATATAATAATTTAACTAACTAACTCCATGGAGCAGAGGCCTTGTTGAGAGGCTAACAGTTTCTCAGCTAGTCAAGAAATTCCCCGCATTTTATGGAACCCGAAGATGCATTACCGCATTCACAAGAGCCTGCCACCTGTCCCTATCCCAAGCCAGCTCAATCAAGTTCATGCCCCCCATCCCACTTCCTGAAGATCCATCTTAAGATTATTTTCCGATCTACGCCTGGGTCTCCCAAGTGGCCGCCTTCCCTTAGGTCTCCCCACCAAAATCCGGTATGCACCTCTCTCCTCCCCCATACGTGCCACATGCCCTGCCCATCTCACTCTTGTCGATTTGATTACCCGAATAATATTTGGTGATGAGTACAGGTCATTAAGTTCCTCGTTATGTAGTCTTCTCCAATCCCCTGTCGCCTCGTCCCTCTTAGGCCCAAATATCCTGCTCAGCACCCTATTCTCGAACACCCTCAGTCTTTGTTCCTCCCTCAGTGTGAGAGACCAAGTTTCACACCCATACAAAACAACAGGTAAAATTATAATTCTGTATACCCTAACCTTTGTGTTTTTGGATAGCAACCCGGAAGGCAAAAGATTCTGCACCGAATGATAGCAAGCATTCCCCGACTTCAGTCTGCTCTTAATTTCTTCATGAATGGAGTTTTGATTCATTAGGGTTGTTCCCAAATATTTGAATTCTTCCACCCTTTCAAAGGATTTACCATCTATCTTTATGTTGTGATTTTGTCCTGCATTCTGATTTTGAGACATGACCATGTACTTAGTTTTCTCAGCATTTACTTCTAGAGTGATCTCCTTACTAGCAAGTACTAAATCTTCTGCGTTTTTCTTTATACTGTGTATGCTCCCGCCTATTATATTAACATCATCAGCATAAACCAGAAGCTGATGTGTACCATTTAAGTTCAAGCCCTCCTTGTTTGCCTGAATCCTCCTAATGGCATAGTGTAAAGCAAAGTTGAAAAGCAATGGTGACAGAGCATCTCCTTGTTTCAAGCCATTCTTAATAGGAAACGTGTCAGACAGATGTTTGCCTACCCGAACTCTGCTACACGTTTCACTTAGACACATTTTTATTAACCTTACTAGTTTCATGGGGATACCAAACTCAATGAGAATATTAAACAAAACCTCCCTCCTAACTGAATCATAGGCTTTCTTGAAGTCTATAAATAGCTGATGCACTGCCTCATTGTATTCCCATTTTTTCTCAAGTATTTAACGAATGCTGAATATATGATCAGTAGTTGACCTAATTTACTATGTCATTTAAAGAATTTAAAGAGTACACAGCTTTTTAGAAGGAAACTAAAATCTTTCTGATTTTAACAGGCCTTCTATTCTGTAGAGGAATATCTTCTGTTTTATGAGTTTTTGTCATGCAAAATGTGATTTCCTATTATGAGGACTTATTTTTAAAGAAAGGGAACCTTTATGAATCTATGACCTTTTAATATGTTGAATCTTTGTAATATGATATGTTAATGAACAGTTTTAGAGATTGTGGTGATGTGTCCTATACAAATTTTGTCAAGAAGGATCAAATTAAGATGTTAACTTCAACATTGTGTGTATATTCAAGCTGAATATATGCATAATATAATGCATGTGCTGCTTAATGTTGTTTAGTTGCCCTTGTTCTTGTGACTGTTTGCATATGACGTAAAAGATTCAAACTCGATCAGTGTTTCCCCAACTGGAGATGTGTACTCCACTCATATGTCACCATGATTCTCTTACCAGAAATTTGCTTGTATGGACATAAGGAGTACGATTTGGAGTTGAGCTTGGCATTGGAGTAGGGGAATTTTGAATAGATTCATCCTGCCCATTTCACCTGTGATCATGTTTGTGGCTCAAAATTCAAAATTTAGAAGCTTCAGGACAAAAGCCCAAAGCACTCACAGAAAAGCCTTAAACAAAATGTGATATTTAGTTGATCAATTTACATTAGGAGTTCAGGCATCTAGGTAAGCACACTTCATGTGAAGCTTCCACAGTGACTATACAATAAATCTCTCTCAGGCCACCAGCCATGTCAGGTGTTTGTGTGATTAAACAGTGAAAAAACCACCCTCTTAGGAACCATCTCCATGCTTGTCATCAGTGAGACGGTTTTCTAAAACATTTGTTTGTGTGCTGTTTAACCAACTGACATGGCTGGTAGCCTGAGAGAGTTTTAGTGCAGGTAGGTATGTTGGTATGTTAGAATATTATAATAAAAATGTTTATTGTGCCTTGTAGTTTTGGAGTTTCTCCAGCACGTTTGCTATTAATGAATATTGACCATGCAGCTAATAAAATGCCATTTTATTACATTGTAGGTTTATGAACATTGTGATGTCAGAAGCAGTTTTTATTGATACAAGGGGAGCTGAATATGAGTTTCATTCATTCTTTATTCATGCCAGAAATGTCCGCTATGTACACATTCCTGATGAGGTATGTTCCATTATTTTTATTCAATAAAAAATGTAAGTATGCAGTATGATGAATTTTAATGGGTTTGAAGTTGACTTAAGTTTGACTGGTTATTCATGGCGCCCTTTGTACTTGAAGAAGCAGGATAATGTAGTTGGTATAGTGACTATGCTGTTGGCTGGATGATCTGGCGGTTGATTCTTGACAGCAGGAAAATAATTTTTTTTTCTTCTTCAAAACGTCGAGACTGGCTCTGGTGCCCACCAGCCACCTATTCAGTGGCTACTGAGGGTTTTTTCGCTGGGTTAATGTGGTCAGGGTGTGAAGGTAACCACTTGTGTCCATCTAGTGTTGAGGTTACAAATGAGCAGAACTATACTTTTACTCCTCCTGTATGCCTCAGGGTATGTGCAGGGACAGACTTGTCTTTTTTATTTTATGTTCACTCTGCACATGAAACAGAAAAAGTGAACACTTAGAAACTGAACTTAACCGTAGAAAATTTAAGGTATTCCCTGGTAGTGCAGTTCAAATCTTCAGCACTGTTAAGTCCCAAAGCCTCCACTGAACATTATCCAATACAATTCTGTTTACCTCTTATCCTCTTGACAGCTTGTTTCTCCATGTTATTCTCACATATTCCATCTGCCAAGTGGAGTTTCCCTACAAAACTGCTGCAAACATTTCTTATGTCTGCCATATGAAGGATATTTTCAGCCTGTCACAACCTCCTTGATTTTACCATTCTGTTTGTGTGAGCAAACATGACATTTGCTTACTAACATTCTGTTGTGAGTAAGCAAATGCTTAGTCGCCCTCTGCTTTATTTGTGGAGCACGAATTAGATCAGAGATCAAATTGAATGAAGACCTACTCACAACTGCACTTGTTTGTTCCCTTTGTTTTTTGCAGATAGAATTAGATGCTCTGAAGTACTGCATGTAGTTATTCTTTGCTGCTCCTTGAAGATCAGGACCATTTTAATTTTGAGCTGACATTCCACAAAAAATCTTAAACTGCCATGTCTGTTGGTGAATTACTTTCACAGTGTTATTTAACTTTCAAAAGTTGTTGCATTCCACAATAATCATAATGTCCTTTTCTTATTCCTATGGTATGTGGTCCTAAAGCTTGTGAATGATGATGAAGCATGTGCAACTCAAATACCATCATTTGAATTTGTTTCTCGGCCTCTTTTCTGGTTGTCACCACTGTAGTAGCAATATCACATATTTACAAAGTGGTAATTTTTTCCGTGGCCTATTTTGGGGGTGGGGACAGCTGTGGAGTAACAGTCAAACAGAATCACATGTCATAGTCATTTGTCGATACATTACAAGGTATTTTGACTGCGCCATACGCCGCTCTGTTGCCATATTTTCGTCGAGAAAATCGCAAACAAGATCCAAGAAAGCCTACATTCTGAAGGATATTATCCCGAATACGGAATAAAATCGGAAAATAAAAAATGGGTACAAAATCAGCGAGAAAATTAGCCCTCGGCGTGTCTTATTTCGGGACTGTGCCGGAAATGGTCACTTATCTATTTGCACCCCACAAGTTTTCGTGGTATTAAGAGCACGTTGGCACCATTCGGTGCCGCGACGGTAAATAAAATAGGTGATTGGGAAATGTATATATTCGTTACGTGAGAAGTAAGGAACGTCATGGTTTTTTTTATAGTTTGGGCGTGGCGATTACGTTGCGAATTGCCTACGGATGCTATAATTATCTCATTGTTCGGTTGGCTCGCGTTTGGTAACCATATATTTACCTCGCTAGAGCTCACCAGCGGTAGTATGACGTGGAATGGAGAGATGGCAGTGCTGCTGCAAACAGTTGATGTTATTTTGCGTACGAAGGTGGAGGACTGTTTCGTAGCAATAGAATATAAGCACCGACTTTATTTTTTCGCATAACATCTGTAAATCTATTGCTGAAGAAGTATGATATATATTTTGTGAATGATATGAGGTATGCATGTTCGACTGAATCACCTTGTGTACCGTTGGACTTCGACCAAGACCGTAATTGAGCACACAAACCGAAGGGGCGGGATTAAATATTTTTCTGAGGTGGCATGCTCTTCTGTAAGTGGTACCACTAACACTTCACGTTCAAGTTCACAGTCGAGGATGGTAGAACCGACGTTAGTGAAGGTTTCAAAAGCGAACTCTATTTTCCGTTTAAGTGATTATGACTGTATTGGCTTTGATCTTGATAATACAATATGTAGGTATAAACTGGCACAAATGGTGAAATTAGAATATGAAGTTTTAGCAGAGTATTTAGTGACGCAGAAGGGCTATAATGCAGAATATCTGATGAAGCCACTGGATGGAAGCCTTGATTTTCTGCAGAAGGGACTTGTATTTGATTTTCACAGGGGGAACATTCTTAAATTAGGAAGTAATGGGTACATTAGTAAAGGTAGCCATGGTACTCGTTTTATGACTGATTTTGAAATTGAAGGTATTTATGGCCCAGACAGAAAGTGGAATATGTCGGTGGCATTTTGCCAGGATATGCTTGAAGCTTGGAATGGCCCAATGTCTGAGAGAATTAGAACAGTGTCAGATTATTTTGATATGCCTGCGGCTTTAGTATTTGGAAGAATAGTCGATTCTGTGGATGCCAAAGAGGGAAAGAAATTGGACTCTTATAATGTATGGCCAGATATTTTGGATGGACTTGTGTACATGTTCAAAAGGGAAAACTTCAGTTCAGATGAGGGTGGATACTTTCCTGCATTGAAAAAAAATCCAGGGATGTATATTAACAAGTGCAGCAGTAATGTTATAAACTGGCTGAAGCAGATCAAGGACTCTAAGGTAGTGTTCCTGTTGACAGGATCGCATATTGATTTTGCATCTTTCACTGCGACAAATTCACTTGGTGTAAACTGGAGGGATTTGTTTGACATAGTATTGTGTTACACACGGAAACCTGGGTTCTTCACTGGTGCAAGACCTTTCATAAAACTGGATGGAGTTACAGAAACGGATCCTGTAAATGTTGAAGACCTAGAGTTTGGAAATATGTACAGTCAGGGTAATTGGCAAGATCTTTATCAATTCTTGAGTAAGAAGACTGGACAACAGCATCCAAAGTGTTTATATGTAGGAGATAATCTCATTCAAGATATATATGTCCCATCATCATATACAAAATGTGATACTGTTGCAGTGATAGAAGAGCTGGGTGCAGAAGGAATGAATGATAATGACAGTTACGTTCACAGTGATGCCTCAGTAATTGTTTCGAGTGGCTGGGGTTCATATTTTGGTACCAAAGAAAAACATGTAACTGGGAACAGCTTCTGGAGTGGCATCATAAAGAAGCATTCAAAAATCTGTGTGCCAGACTTAGGTGTGCTTGCCAGCCTACCCTTAACTTTTGAGTTTCATTCGTTTTCTGAAGGCGAAGAGAAGTCTGATTATTTGGGCTATTATCCTGGTTACCCAAGGAGTTTCTGGCAATCAGCTTAAGTGCATATAGTTGCAGTTTGTTGTACCTGAAGATTCATAAGGTATATTGAGTCACAAAATTAGCCAGGACTGCCAAATGGGTCTGCTTCATGTTGTGCTATGTATAATGTGCATAGCAGTGTTTGCTGTGTTCAGTTTAGAATTGCAGAAAGTGGTTACTGTACTCGCATGATGTCATAATATATACCATTAGGATCTCTACCTGTGCAGCAGTTAGACATAGTATAACATTTGAACAGTGAGACTTAATATCAAAAGTGTCAAGGTTTTTGATTAAAGTGGTTTAATTCATGAATCTTGAGATGTATCTTGTGCAGTATCTCAGCAATAAAAGGCAGTAATGGGAAAAGTTTAAGTTTTAAATTAAAGTGGTTTAATATGTGAATGTTCAGATGTAGCTTGCACAGTATCTTAACAATAAAAGACAGTAATGGTAAGATAATTTATGCTGACTGTCTATCACAGAGTTTGTGTTTTGTGAGACTGAGATTCCCCAGGTCTTCTGAGATGTGATGCTTTGTCTGGTGAGTGGTACTCATCATTTCAAAGGATCACAGGGCCTTCATCTTCAGGGGTAGTCTCCAACATGTAGGAGGGTCATGACGCCTTTTTCTTGGACTGCTTGACCGTTCAACCTATGACGTGTAACATCTAAGTATACCCAAATCTTCATCCCATATATATATATATACACACACACAGACACACATATACGTGTAACTTACAGATCAAACATTGACCCAACATAACTTATCTGGCCTAATCTGTCACTTGATCCAGATTTCACAGAGAAAAGCTTATTGTAAGAATGTGCTAAATGCAAGTGCGGATATTTTGTTCAATGTAACTGCGAGAACATTAAGACATGTAAGCAGAAAGACAAGAAATTTATGCACTGTAGACATCTGGCATCTACCACCGGTTTTGTTAAGTCACAGTGACCCATGTTTTATCATAATTTGAGGTTAAACATCCTATATGTCCTGTTTTAGATCAACTAATCATAAGTAAAGTGAATTGTGCAACAGGTTGGGGAATCCATGATTTCCGAGTTCTGTTGTGGTGTTGATGAGATCTGCCCTCTTCGGGGGTATTATGCATTGTTGAATGGTAAAGGTTTAAGGTTCACCATTCGATGCTGCATAATACCCCAGAAGAGCGCAGATCTCAGGTTAGGGAACACTGTGTCTTAAAATGAAATGCTATTCTGCCATATGCACAAACTCTGTCACTTTGCTAAATAGTCACGAAAACCTGGGAACTGACAAGCTAGACCAGGGAGCCACGGATTTTCTAAAAAACTACAAGCCATTTCTGAATTTCAGGTACCAAAGGGTGACATGAAGCAAGTTCTGTATTGAGGACCGACAGTTCTGAAGTGACCTGTGATCCTCACTGTTATGTGGCACTTTCTGCTTAGGCCATGTGAACTGGTACACATTTCTGTATGTAGTGAAAAAACTGCCATAATAATGCTGAAAATATTAGGTGATACTGTACAAAATTGAGTTACCTGGATCACCAAGTGCCTGGGATTTGTGCACCCCTGAACTGGAGTTTGTTGTTAGTGGTCCCATTTCTAAAGATTATGTAAGCAAATGTTTGTTGTGGCTTGCAACCTTGTAACTGTGCAATGTGTATTAGTCTGCCAGCGTGAGTTCCTGTGACACATTATAACAGGAAAGTTACAGTTTGGTTGCAGGTACATCTATGAATGATTGATATGTTCCAGAGTGACATTTTTGTTTTGAAAGACACAAATTAATACATGACAGAGTGTATATGGGACAGACTGGTATACGCTTATAAAAACAAAGTTTTGTACGTTTCCACGAGAGAAGTCGTACATTTGCAAACCATCTTTGTGAGACTGAACATGGTATATTACATGTGTTCTAAGAATATTTTTTGTTTATTCATTTATTCAAATGGCAGGGGTGTTGACAGCGTCACGTGCCCATTCAACCTATGCCTCCTAGTACCTTTGGCTTTCAGACATTGGAGATAAAGCAGTGCATCTCAACAAATGATGCTGGTCCATCTCAATCAGAGTTGCAATAAGGATGGGGAAATAATCCTATGTGATACAGATGTTTTGCAAGGCAGTCATGTCCCAAAAGTAGATGAAAGTTTGCAGTGGCCTCACTCCTTGACCAGTCGGGTGTATTTACAATTTAGTCTTTCCAAGGTTTTTTGCAGTGTTCTTATTGGAAGTCTCTGGGCCCTTATCATTTTGAAAACCTTCAGAATGTGGTTTTGAAAGTACGGTATCATATGTCCCCGCCTGTGGTGTGTGTGTGTGTGATCAAAGTGGCCTTCTTTGCTGAGGCATCAGCTGTCTTGCTTCCTGTAAGTTCACAGCAGCCTGAAATCCATTGTAAAACTATTATCTTATTCTTACTGTTAATGGTAAAACTTTTTGACACTTCGGAACTTCAGTTGTTTTTGGAGGTTCTAAGTTACTTATTGCTTATATGGCAGATTTTGAATGTGAAGGATTACTATGTAGGGGAATTTATTGTGTAGGCAGATCGTTTGGCTTAATGCTAATCAGATCACTTGAACGTCCCCCATTAAATAAATGCTGATCTGATGTGTCCAACAGGTACATAGAAGGAAAAGAGATCACTAAACACACCAGCACCTGTATGTACACAATCAGCCATGTATGAGCCATTGGTGTACACCTGGAGCCACTGTTCTTTGGGTATTTATTATTAATAGTTTCCAGTGCCAACAGTTGCATATGGGTTTGTCCACATTTTTCTTGTTTAGATGTTCTTTCAGATTGATACAGAACTTCACAGAATTATATTCCAGTGGGTTTTGTGGATGTGACAGTGTTTGTGGTTTATTTCTAATACACAACTTGTTCCTTGGGTGTGTTGCTTTTCACAGAAACCCATGTTGTGCAGACTGTGCGTTTTGTGTTCATAGGTGTTACAGTAGTGATCACTGGTAAGTCTTATGGATTTTTTGTATACATGTGTAGGTTTCTCTTCTATGACAGTCTGAAGTGAAGTATTTCCTGTACACAGCAGCATGGCAGCTCTGCGTGTTGTCCTTACACCTCCTGTAATTAGCCACAGAGTTCAATTATGTATCTGCTGTAGTACTTCAAGACTGGTTGCAGAAGCAGTAACCACTGAATCACAACAGTGTCACTATTGGCTGAATATAAATTTTATATGTTGTCTTTAACTTGAACAGGCACAACCCCACTTGCTACCAGTTAGGTGCTTCAGTATGTTTCAATCTTTTGTAGGCTCAAGCATATGTCTTACTGATATGATTCTTCCATGTAAATTTGCTATTGAAGGTCATACCCAAGTAAGCATATTCATTAGAGTGTGAGGTGTTTCTTCGTACTTCAGGTCTGGGTTATTACTCTGATGAGATGGTGAGGAGGATTGGAATGCCGTTTTTACTGTATTTATGATCAGTCTGTTTGTATCACACCACTTTGCTAACACATCAAGTGCATCATTAAGGGGTTTTTTGGTCTTGGCCTCAGCATTTAGTTTTGGGGTTTCATACCATAAAACAAAATCATGTGTGTAAATCAGATGCTTAGTACCTGTGAATGACTTTATAGCTTCAACTAGGTCACTATGTATATTTTGAAGAGGGAGCAACTTGTGACAGCTCCCTGGGGCAGACCAGTTTGAAGTAGTTCATTTTTTGAAAAACTGTATCTGTATCTAGGATCTTTGACCAGTGAATGCTTTGATCCAATGCAACATTTTAGATTGTATTCCAGTTTTTGATAATTTCAAGAGCAGGTTCTCATTCCAAACCAAGTCATAGGAAGATTTAAAGTCAACAAACACAGCGGTTAAGACGTTCCCCTTCTCAAGAGAATCTTTGATGTGCTGACTGAACATGGCCACATGTTGGTTTGTAGGTGGCATTTCATTCTTGTAACTACCATTCTGTCCATGGTTTTTGTGACAAACTTTGTGAGAGAGGTAGGTCTATAGTTTTTAATGTCCTGAGGGTCTTCATCCTTCTTCATGATTGGTATGATAGTTGCTTGTTTCCACTGGTAAGGTACTAAGCCAGTGTTTCATATTTGGTTAAATAGTGCCAGTAATATTTCCTTAGGCTTCTTCCCTGTGTGTTTGAGGAATTCAGGATGTATACTCCCCTAGAGAATTTTTTGTTCTTGAATTGATGTATTACAGAAGTCAGTTCCTGATTATTAAAAGGTTCAGAAAATACCTTGCATGTTAGATTCATATTGTCTAATTTTGCTATATTTTGTCAGTTCCTTCTTTTTGACTCTTGACATTTTCCTTGTAAAGTAATTTTTTCTTTGATTTAGTGAACAGAATGTTGCAAACACATTAGCTAATCCCTGCATCTGTGGTTAACAAATTATTATCAAAGTGTATTTTTAAAAGAAGTGTTTTGATATCTTTAATATGCAGTAGTCTTGAATGACTAGAGTTGAACAGAGATTGAAAATCTGATGTTATTAATAGATAGCAACATTATAATGCCCTCCAAGATGCCCATGAGCTGAATCAGATTGTTAAATTGAAAAATAAATCTTGATTGCAGTTTCACAAATCGGTGACGGGAGCGACACTAGTGCTGCTTGCTTATTGTAATAATCTGAAATTATATATGATACCAGTTCTTTGAGAGTTATGCACATTTCATGAAGGTACACTTTTGTAGAACATAGGGCAAGTGGCGTGGAAATGTTGTCATATGCATATCTTTCAGTTTCACGGCAATTTTATATGAATGATTATGTACACTTTTACAGACTATGTACAAATAATGTTATAAGTAACAACTACACACAAGGAAACTGAACAACTTCCAGGTTATAGCTCACAATCCCTTTGCCTTCTCCCCCACACAAATGGCAAGAGTAAAAATCTGTAACACAGTTGAATTGTACGCAGACAGTTTTTTTTTTCTTCTTGATTAAGATTTAAGCCTGTGGCTTTCTGCACACAAGCTAGAATGCAACCCCATAAGCTGAACTGGTTTGTAGGAATGGAAATTTATGCAGTAGTAAAATAGGCATTATGACTGCTGTCTACACCCTCTTGTTTTTAACTTACTAACCTTTGTTAATATAATTTTAAAAGTGGAGATACATACACATATAATTAGGCACTAAATAGTTTATACGTCTTTCTCGTGCTCCTTGAAGACTGCAACTTGCTTCAGGTCTTGGCTGCTTCTGCTATGCTCCTCCACTGGTTCCTGTCTAGCATGTCAGTCTTTCAGCTCTTGATTCCCAGGATGTGTATGTCTCCTGACATTGTTAGTTGGTTTGATCTCCAGTATTTGCTCTTAAAGCACATATATCCTTGACTTTGCTATATCTGAGTTTGTTACATCCAACAAACAGTTTGAAGATTCTCAAAGTCAGGTTTTTTATGGGGATGGGGTTGTGAGCCCGTCCCAACCCCCAACCTGGAGGACTGGGGTACCTCTTTGTCTGGCATCTCTCTCAAAACCTCTCCAGTGCATGGGCTGTCCTACCAGCAGCTAGGCTGCTGTTATAGATTTTGAGTTCACTGATGCACGCAAGCCTTGTCACCTGGCAAAAATAAGCCTCAAAGAAGGTGGCTGAACTATTGAGGGCTTTATACACCTTTCATGGTAGTTAAATCAGGGAAGTTATGAGTAGGTTTAACATGTGACTTAGATAGGGAAAACGAAGTGAGGGCATGCAGAATTTTGGAAAATTGCCAGGACAAGATACGCATGTATGAGGGATAATGATCATGATGCGGATTGTATTTAACTGGCTCGGATAGTGTATTCAGTAACTGAGAAAAATTATCCCTCTGGCTATTCAAAATACTGTGGCAGTCTGCAAGCAAATCACCCTTTTTGTCCTTTAGTGTATTAGTTCTGGGCTGTTGACCCTTCTTAAATTAATTCATGCCCCTGTAATATTCTTGTTCTTACTGTTATCAGTGTCTTGCTATTTACAGTACTGCTGCTTATACTGCCATGTTTTGTATTTGAACACAGCTGATTTTCTTCTAGCTTCAAATTGTGCCAGCTATCAAGAGTCAACTTCAGAAAATGAGCCATAAACCTCCCAGAAGTGAGAAAAATCCAAAGACAACTTGGAAGGCAAAAAAGCTTGTCAAAAGGCAGGAGGACACTTTGAAGGAAGTTCAACGGTTGAAAGAACAAAAGGAAAGGCAACAAAGGCAAAGCCACGAGAGCAAAAACACACCATAAACTTCACTGTCTTTAAATACAATTGGAATATTACTTCATAAGTAAGTAAGATAAGTAAGATAAGAGGGTAAATATGTGCAGTAGAGATGCTTCTGAGGCTGGTGGGATGCAGTGGTCAGCTGGCTGGTATGGGGTCCCAAAAATGAGAATATAATACTGTAATATACACAACTGGGATATATATACTTCTGCGATATTATGCTCTTTCTGAATGGTAAATAGTTACCAGGATTTTGAAGACACCATGATCCTTCACCCCTGTTGGCAAGCATTTATCAGTCAACATAGTCCACTTGACTCTATGGCAACAATGCTGTGAGAATCTCAAATGTCGCAGAAATACACTTCTTGGAGAAAGACATGAAGTTTAATGCGTCTGTGAAGCTTACATGTGTACAGGGCCTCCGTACTAAATTCAGACTATTTAACTTGGTATGAACAATATCTGTAAAAGCACTGCCTGCTGACAAGGAGTACATTTGAATTCAAATCTACTGCTGTTTGTTTGCCAGGGTAATTGAATTCATATGCCATATGTTGCTAGCATGTACACTACAATAAGCTATTTAGATATACTAAATGGCAGCATATTAGGTGCTAGAGCATTAACATGTAAGAATGATTGATTAAAGGGCAGTGAAAGATTTTTGTTCATAATGCAATTAAAATATCAGTCATAAGCTAAGAAACACAGACATACAGAATTAGACTTTTATTTATAAGAAAATTATACAATATGAAATTTGAGGATAAACAATATCGACTTAAAATTTCTATAAAATTGATCCTTCACTTGCTGTTTGTTTGATGGAGATTCTGACAGTATTACTATTTCTGGTGCCTCGCATGTCAATATAATTGCCTCTGGTGGAATGTCACCCCATGTGATGCTCTATTGCTTGAGTATTTGGTTCCTTACATATTGAGACAACATACAGGTCTCAGCTTCAGGGGTCTTGGACTTTTTGACTCTTGTAGATGAGACCACTGTTCCAGATCAATAAAGAACCCACATCCCAGAAGTGATACCTCATCAATACCATTGTGAGAACCTTAAAACTCATCTTTTTCTTTATTGCATTGTTTTTGTCATTGTTAAGTACTTTTGTGAGTTGTCTTGTGTAATTCCTACTTGTCCATTTTAATCTTCCACTATGGGAAGTTCATATCCTCCCTTACGAGCTGGATCACCAGTATTAATATTTGTTTGGTGCAAGTAAAATATATAGTTTTAACTAGCAGCAAACTGTGAACAAGTACTCACCACACTTTAAAATTAAATACGAAAGCACAAAACACATTGCTAAAAATAACATACAGTGAAGCCCATTTACGACAACCCTGAGTGCTGCATTTTTGTGCCAAAGATGTTACAATAATTTAGTATCAAACCTTTCCCATAAAATTAACACGTGCTGCCCCTTTTAAATGGTCCCCATTAAAAGTATTTCCTGCCCAGAAAAGCATGAAAAGTGCACAATGCAACAAATGTTTACCCTTTTAATATACCTTTTGCATCAAAACCTCAAACACTTTTCTAAAGTTGCCACTTATTCAGTTTATCCCCAACATACAGTTACAAAATAATGCTCTCACTTCATTTCCACCACAGATCTCAGATACAGATAAGCAACTGAATGTTAAAGTCATGGAAACTGTGCTGGGAAATCACACCACATTCTGGGGTGCCATGCACTTCCACATGCATTGTCACGTGCGTAATCAACAATGTGAAGAAGCACGTGTTTAATGGACCATGTTGTGACTGTAACCATTTTACTTTAATTTCAATATGTAATTTGCAGTATCCTGTGTGCAAAATTTATATTCTTTCGGTGTTCATTTCAAATTGAGCATGGGTGCATTTTTTTGCCCTGTAGCATGATTAATTATTGAACATGTGAACATAACTGCTACATCAAAAATTGGCATAAAACATCAATTTCTGTCTGTTCTTAAAAATCGCTGAAGTATGTTGTATTTCTGACTTGAGTTGAAATATGACAGACACACAGTACTCAGTCTGTAAATGAAGTGCTGAACCAGAAAAGTGAAAACAGCACTACACAGTAAGGTGGATTCCGTATTTACAGAATAGTTCTGTGAAAAATGGGCTGTTAATCTGTCAGTTGTGCTTATAAAAATATGTCATCTTCAGGAATGCATCAAAGTCACTAAAGAAGGTAAGACTTACTATGTGGTGTGATGTGAAAATGGATCATTTAACACAGAATTTATGTGCATAATGCTCTAGTAAAGTGAATGTCAATTTCTTTATAGAATTACAGATGGTATGTTTTTAGGCTTGCCATTTTAGGACATTTTCCTTCTTACTAAATGCAATTTGTTGATTTTTCCTAAAAATGTCTGTACTTCCAAAATGTGTAATATTAAATTAGATGATATACCAATACCTCACAAGCTGTTTGTTTCAGATACATAGGAGTAATCTTGATTAGAAGCAGCAAAAGCACAGCTTCATATGCTAGCACCGCTCTACACATAAAGCAACTCCCATTCCACCTCCTACACAGAGGGATGCCACACCCCGTTTTCCCCCTGTCCTTTGAAGTGCATGGAGCAATGTCACAAGTATGCGGGTACCTGAACAACAGAAAAATGTGCAACATATCTTAAGACTAAGGGAAAGAAAACAAAAAACAGTTTTATGACTGAATGTGATTGTAATTTGACTGTTTCAACATGGTGATGCTGTGTTCTGTCAATGTAGATACCAGATACATGGAGAACATCTGTCAATGCCTGCACATGTGCGCGCATGCTCATGCACACACACAGAGTAAAATCAACAGCAGCAAAATTCAGAAACTCAAGTTTCTCCTTTGTTTTTCATGTGGTCATTTCTTGGTTATAAGTACATGTATGGCATTGTGTCTTGCACAGACATAAGCTTTGCTCTGTTATATAGTTGTTCTTGTAGCAAAGTTTTACTGTATTCTGAATATAGTGAAACAACATATTTATGTCACTGAAATGTATATCAACTTGTAATTTACAGGATGCTTTAAATTCCTTTTTTTCTTCTACTCTTATGTATTTAATTCCCACCCCAAAAACATGGCACAAAATGCAATATATGCAATATACACTTGCAATTAGGTGGGTGCTCATTTCTGTGTGGGTGAGTCAGGAGTATCTGGCATACATTGTTTTAAAACAATAAAATATTATTTAAGGCTATACAGTAGCATCATTTTTCCACTGGTCAGAACTGCTTCATAGTTTTTTCAGAGTTCATGCTTATACCAGCATGCATCATAAGCAGTACAGCAAACATGAGAAACTTGAAAAAAAAAATTCTGACCTACCCCCATATTTGCATTCTTATAGAATATTAATATCACTGAAGAGTCCCTGGTTCAAGTTTCTGGGACTGAATTTATATGACTTATAAGGTAAACTATTTAGAATGTGTTGGCAATAATGCTGGCATACATACATACATACATATGTATGTACGTCCATATGTACATACATTCCATGGATCCATGTGTTACAAAGTCAACAGCATGTGGTACAAGTCATAAATACACAATTTTTACAGTGTAAAATACTATTAACATTTATAAAACCTTATTATAGATCATCTTTACAACATAAAAAATTCATGTAGAGTAAAAGGAGTGTCTGTTTAAGTATTTCCTTAATAAACTTAATATTCATCATCCCAGGTGGCATGCAGATACAGGGTTCTTTCTCAAGGAAGCAATCAGTCACAACCAACTTCTTCTGACTTATCTTTTATTTTAGAGCTACCAGGTTTTGGCTTTCATGAAGCCATTTTCAGGCTCTACGTTTTTTACAAGAATATAAGGGTCTCTACTTGATTTGAGAGAAGGCCTCAAATTAAGTAGAGACCCTTATGTTCTTGTAAAAAATGTAGAGCCTGAAGATGGCTTCATGAAAGCCGAAACCTGGTAGCTCTAAAAAAAAAGATAAAATCAGGTGAAGTTGTCTGTGACTGCTTACTTCCTTGATAAAGAACCCTATTTCCTTAATGTTCCTTTAAATTTTGCCTTTTCATTCATAAGGATTGCCAGACTATGTTGCAAACTGTTGAAGGTTTTGATGCCAGCATAGAATGTTCTTTTTTGAAAACAAGATATGTTGGCATTTGGTCCATGAGGATGGTGCTTATTCCTTGTATTAATATTAATATTGCCATGTCATGTATAGTTGTCTGAACCTACATAATTTTGGTATTTTAATGTATATTATGTGAATGAAATTTTATTTGCCACAGGTTTCAAGCCATCTAAGGGTACAAGGTGCATAAAATAAACTTCAAGGCTATTTTCTTGCTGTTTCTAAGTTATAATTTGTACTTGACCTGATTATCCTCTTCTACTATATTCCTGCCAAGATAATATGCTACATGGGCAAAATGCAGGGTTTTAAATCTTAAAGCAGGTGGTACACACAGAAACCCTTATGCTTGTCATGGGTTAAAAAAGCTGAAATTGTATGGTGAGCAACAAATACCATATTTACCAGATACTGTGTAAGATTCAAATATTTTTGTAATTCATCATCTGAAAAATTAGGGGTCACCTTATAATCATATACAAAGTTACACAGGTTCTGTGAACAGGGTGAATGTTTTTGTGTCTACTGCAGTGAAGTGCATAAAGAAAATGAACAGCTGCAATAATAGTACATGATATTTTATATTTCTGATTTCATTATTGATATGCCAACAGTGAGTGTACTTTGAGTCAGATTATTGACATGACAAGGTTTTAAAGTACAGTATTCTGTAAAAAATCATGGATGACTGTGTTGAAAGGAAAGGCACAACAGCATCTAAAATACAAGGGTACTTCAAAAAGTTTCCACATTTTTTTGTTTGTAGAGTACTGGTAAGTGGTGGGCCACTGAGACCTGGTGGCATTGTATACCATACTCTGGTTGTCTGACCTTGAATATAGCTGGTCCCCATCCTCTGTATGTGAGTAGCTATTGAGTGGTAAACATGTCAGCACATCTTTCAGTTTGCACCAAAGAAGAGCAGAAAAGTGTCATAAGACTTTTGTGGGCAGAAGGTGTTAAAGGTACTGAAATTCACACATGTTTATGTGCTGATTATTGGGACAATGCATTGCCATGCCGAGGTGTATATGAGTGGCTAGAAATGTTAAAAAATGGTTGGACAAGTGTGATGGATGCCAAGCACTTGGGACGGCCATCAACATCACCCACTGATGAGACGGAGGAAGAAGCCAGACCCATTATTCTCACTGACAGAAGAGTGACAACAGACGAAATTGCATTACAATTAGGCATCAGTCAAGGTACAGCCTATTCTTTAGTGCATGACATTCTTGCCTTCCGCAAAGTTTCCGCGAAGTGGGTGCCTAAACATCTGACAAAAAAGCATAAGCACAACTGCCAGCACACCTGCTCCAGTCTTCTGGAGTGGTACAACTGTGAAGGTGATAACTTCTTGAACCATATCATCACTGGGGATGAAACCTGGATTCATCATTATGAACCAGAAACCAAACAGCAGAGGATGCTGTGTAAGCACATGTCATCTCCTTTTTTTCAAAAAATTCAAGTCACTGCCCTCTGCCAGAAAGCTCTTGTTGATGATATTCTGGGACTCCCAAGGGCCTCTCCTTCAATATTATATGGAGAGAGGTGTCATGGTAACAAGTGTAAATTACAGCAACATGCTAAGTAATGAACTCAGGCCGGCTGTTTGCTCAAAATGGAGAGCACGGTTGTCACAGGGTGTTGTCTTGTTACATGAAAATGCACACCCTCATATGGCGCACCTCAACACCATTCAGTAGCTGAATTAGGAAGTTCTCGGGCACCCTGCCCACAGCCCAGACCTGGCCCTTTCAGATTTCCATCTGTTTGGACCCCTCGAGAACACTCTCAGAGGTCATCAATTAGCAGATGATGATGAAGTGAAAGAGTTCATGCATGACTGGCTTCATAATCAACCAAAAACCATTTTTCCAATGGCATTAAGGAGCTTGCAGATTGCTGGGCTAAATGTATCGAGAAGAAGCAAGATTATATTAATAAGTAATGTTCTTCTAATGTCTGTAATATTAAGATATTTTAAAAAATAAAGTACAGAAACTTTCTGAAGTACCCTCGTGTAATGCTAACTTTATAAATTAATGGTAATGAAACATGCAGAAAAAACTAACACCTGCAACTGAGCATGGAAATTTCACATTGCAGAACCAAGTGTATGAAGCTGGAGAAAATGAAAGAAAATATTATTAAAGGGATGTGCAAATTCAACCCGAAGAGCACATTGAGGGCCAAAGGAGGGGAACTTCAATGCCACCGAAGAAACATCACCAGAGTCTGTGATGGGGGGGGGGGGGGGGGCTTCCCATAACCAGAAAGACAATACAAATGAAGATACTGGATGTTACTACAACCCTGCAGATTCCACAGCAATATTTGAAAGCCAGTAATGGCTAGGCTATAAGATTTATGTGTCACAACTGGTTAGCTCTTTTCAGGGAACTACAGTCATGCAAAGTTTAAAACTACGTTTCAGTCACGCACAACAATTACTGTGAAAATTCTTCCACTTAGTCATAGTCATTTCAATAACAATCACTGTGACTGGAAATGTGTTGTGACAAATGTAAACAAACACAACATGATTCTAAAATATACTATCAGGGCAGAAGCTCCGCAGACTACCTTGAAGAATAAATAGTGTACCTGTGCTATGTAATTATCAGTGCCAAACAGGTAATGCAGAAGAAACCCTCATCCTTTAATATGCCAGCCAACACTACAATTGATGTAAAAGGAGCAGTATTTGTCAAAACAACAGGGCATGAAAAAACTGAGAATACATGAGTTCTTAAGTTTTTGCAGCAGTGTAACTGAGGACTCCATTCTGGGACACCACACTGTGTTGTGGAGTGTCCTGATATTTTAAAGGAGTGTACTGCCTTCATCTCCTTTAAGGACCTACTGACCACTGGGATCCAATTATGCTGTGACATAATGTCATATTGCAGAATCACAGAATTCTCACGTGAGAATAAGCGTGATGCTTTCAGTGCTGGCTAATGGGAGGAAACTGATGATATTTGATACTCTGAGTAGAAAGAATCTTAAAAAAAGAAAACTTCCTAGTGGTATTATAATTAAACATACTCAGAACAAGTGGATGACAGGAGAACTGAAGGTTGAATGGTTGAGACAAGTCTGCGGCAGAAACTACATGTTCTTCTAAATTGATAGGAATGATGGTTTTAGATGCTTGCCAGGGTCATGGAACAGAGAAAGTGAAAAATCACATCTTAGTGATCATACCAGGAGGCATTATCTCTCGGTTACAGGTTCTTGGTGCTGGAATTAACAAACCCTTCAAATTATATTTTGCCTGTATGGGGAATGGCTGCTACCTGGGAACTGCCCATGAACAGAGACAAAAGACTATCTGAAGCAGTGTGCTTGGGCAGTGGATTAAGACTGCTAGGAATGACATTTCACCAGAAGTCATTGTCAGGGGGTTTAAAAAGTGCTGTGTATCAAATGATATGAATGGAACAGATGACGATGTCCTGCAGAGGAAGATCATGATGAAAGCCTTCTTCCAGTAATGAAAGTGTTGGCCATGATCAGTTAACTCAGTGCTATGTTTGTAACTTCCACAGACACTAAGTGACACAAAAACCTGGAAACTTTAAATTGTAAAGGTGGGCCATCTTCTTTGCAGGTTATCTTACATTTGGGTAAATACAGTAAGTGTTGATAGCATTGAATTTTAATAATAATAAATTAATATCATCATTGACAGTCACGCTGATACCTTACAGAAATGATTGAAGGTGCATACCTGAAGCTGCTATAGGATGCCCCAAAGCAATTGCACCTCCACAAGTATTCACTTTATTTGGATCAATATCAAGTTCTCGTAGAACTGCTACAGACTGGGCAGCAAACGCTTCATTGAACTCAAATAAATCAACATCATCCTTATTCCAGCCTGCTTTCTTCAGCTGAAAAATAGTACAAAATTTAGTATGCTAACCATGATGACGAATCAGATTACCAGTAACGCAGGGTCATACAACAAATTCTGTTTAATTCTTCTGGCTACTTCACGCATTATGATATCACAAAGAAATTCAAGAACTTGTATTTGTAAAATATGCGCTCTTCTAGGGTATTATGCAGCATCAAGTGGCAATTCTTTGCTGACGTTTCGGGACAACGTATTGGTCCACCTTCAAGGGTCAAGAAGTCCAAATCTTCTTGTTGGACTTCTTGGCCCTCAAAGATAGGATTGATACATTGTTCCGAAACGTCAGTAAAGGATTACCATTCGATGCTGAGTAATACCCCAGAAGAGTGCATATCTCCTCAACATTGCGGTGGAAGCCTGAAATCACAGACTGTATTTTTAAGTTGGCAAACTCACAACTGAAGTTATTGCTGGAACAGGTCCCATCCCCATGTATGCAGGATCCACACCAACTTGGGCAAATGCAACCACCCTAGCAATTGGAGAAATACCTCGACTTTTGACTATATCACCACCCATGAGGACAACAGCAGCTGCAGCATCACCATATGTAGAAGAATTGCCTGCTGTCACAGTACCACTGCCATCCTGTAACATTTCAACCTTTCTTACTCCACATCTCATATTTGTTTTATACACGGTGTTTTAGATACTCATTTGTAAGTCTGTTGGTACAGTAATGACGTGGGTCAAGTATCACACTATTGTGTAGGCAGATAAAAGAACAGACTGTTACTCACAACTATTTTTTGAATAATACCTTTTTAACGTTTAAAACATGCTACAGCTTACAGCTTTTTTTGTTAAGCTGTTGTCAGGCACATGTAGCAAAAGTCCACACCTACTGGCATTTTATAAGTGCAATTGGTAATCAGCCATTCCTGCACAAGCAGACAAGTATTTTATATCTGTGTCACACACATTAACAGCGCTGCCTAGAAAAACAGGGTATGTCATAAATGTCTTAAGACTAATGTGACAAGAGTCTGGGGTGAACATATTATACCTCAAGTTAATGCATAATCTGTAACATCTCAGAAAACTATGGTATCTTTTGCAGTCAGAAACTAATACTCATCAAGGAAGAGTTTAAACATGAAGCCTTTATACACACATACACAACTGCTACTTCAATATGGCTTTTTAGTATACTGTTCTCATACATTTCTGACCATTTTAACTTTTAAATTAGTTTCAGCCTATTTTACAGAAAATAAATTGTACAATTTATATCTCAGTCCATTTGAATTAATAATGTTTTTCTGTACATAAAGAGCTCAGGTGTCTTGCACTTTTTGATGCTCGTGCCTCACAGCGGCTTTATGAAAAAAAGCCAAACATGAAGAACATTTTAGAGATTAAAAAGGTACTGTTTAAAAGTAGTTGTGATTGATAGTTCACTGTTATTATCTGCCTATTCACCCCATCCACAGACATACATGTATTTGTATGGAATTCCCCTTCTGCATCCTTTTAATTGTATTAATCTACAATTATTTTTATTTGATGACCATGTGTATTAAGCCAGGGCACATTTACATCAGCCTATCCATTAAAAAAGACCAAATAAATTGTAAGACCTTGTACTGTTCACAGAGCTAATCAGCAGTAAATATTGCTTTGTATTCCTGATCAGACTTAATGAACAGGGTACCTTCTGAGATGAATGGTTTTATAACTTGGATATAACATAAAAATATTACACTTTCTTACTGTTTAAGTTGTAACATAAAGTATAGTGTCATCTGTTATTGACAAACCTAACGAAAAATGGACATATATATTATTTGGTTTTGATTACAATTTACAAAGTTGAAAGAAGGATGTCTAACATGGCAGTCATATCTGTCTGTGACCTAGCATCAGCACTTGAACTGCGAAGACTTTGTTTAAAATTGAGCACTGGAGAATTCCACTAAAGACTCTTGGACAGCTTGAATTTTCATTCATACTGATCCATAATGAAATGCAAGTTATTGAAGGCTATAAGCGTACTTCTCCATGCTATACAGTGTATGTTTCAATTAATTACATATTGGTCAGCCCACCAACCCAAGTTCATGGATGACCTTGACTATCTATACAACAGAGTCTAGGCACAGTGTATCACAATCTAAGATGTCGAAAACCCAGTACATATTTTTCACCAAATAAGTGACACTGGTGTTTGTGAAATGTAAATCATGTATCTTATAACATAGTGTGTTTAGTGTACAGATTAATGTTTCTCTTTCATACAATTTATGTATCTATACAAGTATGGTATTAACAAAGACTTTTTTTGATCATATTCTATAACTGGCCACCTGGACGGTTTTGAACATATACAGGTTTCAATGTAATATGAAAAATGCATATGCTTTTGGTAAATTCTGACATATGTAAAGTTTTACTTACGTAAGAGTTCACAGAACCGAACCCTTACATAATATGGGAATTTTCTGTATTAATAAATATTTACAGATATTTCAAAGTAACCTATTACGATGATTAGCCTGTTATAGTGACCTTCTGAAAAGCTGGTTTCAATCTCTGGAGGATTTCTACTGTAGTACCATGTCGAGGAGGCTCATCTCTGTCGACTACTACTGAACCCTTCTTACCATTTACAGTAATTGGCAAGATTTCATTTACAAAGTAGCCAGCCTCCTGTGCTTGTTTTACTCTTCGCTGAGATTCAGCAGCAAATTTATCTTGATCTTCCCGTGAAATTCCATATTTCTTAGCAACATTTTCAGCTGAAATTAAAAGTAACATGCATCAATATTGAAAAAGTAATATGAACTTCAAAATTTCTGAACACACAAAACTCAAAATGCTTAATGTCTAAATATGTATATCAGTCACGTGCTTCAGTATGCAACAGAACACATGAAATGCACCCATACATTACCAACCAGTAATTCCCATTAGAACACCAACAAATGCATCTGTCAGTACATCATGAAGGACCGAATCAGTCAGCTGCTGATGTCCCTCTGCTCCTTGTCTCACAAAGATGGTGTGATGGCCTTGACTCATCACTTCCTGCCCACCACACACCACAATATCAGAATCATGGTTCATGATTGCTTGAGTGCCTAGGTAAACAGTCCTGTAAAAACCGTTGCTTGCATTCTGTTATCTAGATTCTAGCACACCAATCAAATTAAAATCTTTCTGCAAAGTGATATATGAGGGTCACTTTCAAGTCATAACAGGTATTTTTGTTAGCCAAAAATGTGTCAACACAGGAAATGCAGCGTGTATGTTTGAAATCGTGTCGTATGTACTTGTAAATTTTACCATCACATGTGGGTATATGTACAGCAACCACCAGTAAGAGGCAAGCAAACCACGGGCATTTTGTTTCTTTATTGTGGTGTACACAGGGAACATGGAAAAAAGAGTACAACACAAACTAGTTGTACAAACTGTTAACAATCTTCAGTGTAGTCCCAAGGTTGTGTGTGGTTTTCTGCCAATTGTGGGGAAGGGAGTGAACACCATCTGTGTCAGCTGATATGCTAATCTGTGCCACTTCATGCCAAAACACTGTTAAAATGTCCTCTCCATTTGCACACTGTTTCACACCCAACAGCTGCTTCACTTTAGGAATCAGACTAGTCACACACACTGAGGTCTGGAGCGTACTGAAGGTGCTGTAACACTCCCACCCCCAACAACAGATAACATTCTTAACAGTGCCTTCTGTGTGGGCAGTATCACACAGGATGATGGCACTGTGTTGCACAAAATGGCACTGACACAGGTTCTTCTACAAGTCCTTTCACTTTACCCCATCTCTATCATTCCACTAGTGTGCCACAATTGTTCACTCATTCATCGCCACTATGTATATAATCTTAGCGACTGAGACCACTGTTAAATAATATGCCTAAAATTTAAAACAAACTTTTGGTTTCTATGAAATCAAGGGAACTTACTGATCAGGTGAGCAACTGTTAGCTATTAGGATCATACACGTAGTATACAAATTCACCTGTAACGGCTCATGGCATAATTAATATCCAGCAGAAAATAATGCAACAATATATGTGGTCTTATTACAGCCCCGGTGTCTGACATCTCATGATTTTCCTCTATTTATCTCCACTATTAATAATCTTCTCCACCAATGAAATTTATTAATACATTTGTCACAGGATTTCTTTCTTGCGATGTAATTTGCAGTACAAAATACATGCTAGATAGTACTGTATCTCACCATGATTCAGTACAAACACGAGGAATGGCTTACAGCTGACTAGTAATTTGATCATGTGTGCAATGGTGCATGAAAATAAAATACATATGTATCACAGTGACAGTATTTCAACAATTCTTTCCTGTTAACACTCAGTATGGGCTGTCAACTGGCTATGTGACTACTTGAACAAAATGACATAATTGGCTGATAAACCTTTCTGTGTTCTCACATCATGATATTTTGTAGACAGCAGCATTTTTGAGGAACCTACTGTCTGCATCTTCAGGCTAGAAACGTAAGCCAAATGGCTTACGTTTCTAGCCTGAAGATAGAGGACAGGAAGTTCATCTGAAACATTAGTACCTGTCTTCAAAACTACAAGGCATCACGTGTCCAAAGATAGTAATCTTAATATTCAACACCACGAGGATCAAATTCCTCTATTCCTATTTTATACTTTTACTTGTTACTAACTCTTCCAAAGCAGAATGCAATTTTAATTTGGCTTTCAGTTTTACATAATTATTTAAGAAGTCAGCATCCATGAATAAGTACATACTTAATTCCACTGCCACAGAGCATATTAATGAGATAGGCTGGAACAGTGATTGGAATGCCAGCTCCAATTGCAGCTTGTCGAGCAGGATTTTGTCCCTGACCTGCTGTTGCTGCCTGTGAAAAAAGATACATTACTTCAGTGTGTTGGATTTGTACTGCTTATGAGAGTTACAATTTCAGTTTATTTTGCTTGTGTGAATTACTGTCTTGCTCATGCAAGTTATAATTATACTTTACTTTTTTATGTACATTCCTGACAGACCAGTTAGGGTACAAGAACTTAAAGCGAGTTACACTAATATGCAACTTTAGTTAAATACTTTGATTTAAATATATATATGTATTCAGTGACTAACCTTTGTAAAGGATGAGAAAGTTAACTGTAGGCTACACACATAGAGTAAGGTGCAACTGAACTTTCTCCTCTCACTTCAAGAATTTGAAATCTCACTCAGAAGAGAAATTCAGTGGACTAAGATCCAGATGTCAGAGGCCTTGCCTCCTTTATCATCCAACGTAGTGGCATCTGGTGTCTTCCTACTGCATAGGAGGGTGGGACAAAATTTTGTTCAGCCACTCAATATTTGGCATGCAGTTTAATAGTTTTCAATAGCTCAGAAGGGACACACTTTGGTCGTTCCATCCCACTTTGGAAGAAGTCTATACTGTCTTCTCATGTACGTATCTGAGAAGTTAATATTGGCTCAGTTACTTATTAAGCACTGGCTGCCTTTACCCCCCAGGAAATATTCCTGGTACTCATTTCTGTTACAGAGGCTGAGTCGACCACAGGGCCATAGTGCGGCTGGAAGGATTATGCCAGTGAAAAATCCCAAGTACACCATCAGGAATCGAACCTGTGACCTTCCAGCTTGTAGCACAGTGCCTCAACCAACTGTGCCACTGTGTGCCCCATTTAATATTGTGTGCAGTAACAAAATAGCTCAGTTACAATCATAAAATATGCAAAAGTGATATATAAAATTCAAGTTTCCTAAATTTTGAGTTTGAGAAAGTAGGTACTTGACCAATATATTAAAATGACAAGTCTTGCTTGATGTTTTCACGGATGGGGACAAATTTGAAATCATAATTCAAAAGCTATACATTTTACAGTCATACTATTTTATATCTTCTATACATCTATGAAACAAATGTGACATGAGGATATTTGTTGGAATAAGTACTAATACTCTACTTGTAATACTGTAAGCACAATACGTGTGCATGTGTGTGTGAGCATGCGTGTAAGCACAATACGTGTGCATGTGTGTGTGAGCATGCGTGCACGCACATGGGTAACATGATTCCTTATGTACATGCATGCATATCATGTTTCCTGGTGAATAAGATGCAAAGTAGTTTAGGAGAGTGACATTCAGAATTCTGTTTCTTTTTAGATTATAAAATGCATCTGATGTGGGAAATAATGTATTTAACCTCTCTGTACTACATTATTACCATGCACACCAACTGAATGAAATAATATAACAAACCACGTACACTTTAGAGGTATACGTAAGTTATTTACACACAATCTAATGCATTTCACGTCACCAGCCATCATCAGGGATGTTATTAGTGTTATCCCCGATGATAGCTAGTGAACAGAAACTAAGTGGATTGTAAATATATAACGTAATGTACATGTATAAAGAGTACCTGGCTTGTTATATTATTTCACTGTATTTAGCTACTTCTTTCACATTGGAACTTCTGTCCAAAACAAAGTAGATGTTACAAAACAGCTTAAGAGTTATTTCAAGTTACACAGTTCAACTACCTGCCCATAGGTCATAAAGGCAGCATTCAGCCTGATCTGCTCAGGAAACTGAAAAAGATGCCATCTTCAGCAAGACCTGTGTGGCTGTAATGCTACTAAATTCCAACCAAGAGACTCAGATTCTCCAGGGAGGTGCAACTAAAGATACAAGTCTTCTGGGACAGTATGTCCTGTTAACTGGTAAACAGTTACCAACATCTTAAAGCTACTATAAGCCTTCAAAATGTCAGCAACTGTTTACCAACTGACCAAAGTGTAACATCCCAGAACACTTAAATCTTCCTCACTGGAAACGTTTTCCACACTTTATTCTTGCCTTGTAGGTTTTCTGCATTTTTATCTGTATGTTCATCATAACCACTGATGTGGTTAATGACCATACTGCTAAGGGGCTTAAATTATTCATTGTTTGTAGGTAGCAGGAACGGGCAGATGCTATACTTTGAGTGAGAACAATTGTACCTGTCCCATAATAACCTCTGACACCTCTTCAGGTTGTACTTTAGCTCTGTTGAGAGCCTCCTTGATGACCATACTTCCTATTTCATGTGCTCTGAGAGCTGACAAAGATCCTTTGTATGCACCTGAAACAAGTTTTGGAATCAACTTTATAAAATATTATGATTTCCAGTACTTTGCATACAATTCAATGACAATACTAAAAATGAAACATTACACAGTACTATCCTTGAAATAGCCCTTAGAAACAATTAATGACAAACTGTTCTAAATATCATTTATTCTAACAATAATGAACACTAACTCATATGCGAATTAAACTATTCGAGCTACACGTACTTTGAGGGCCTCAGTTTTCAAATTTTATGGTTGGGGCCCACTGGTATCACCAAACCAGAGACACAGGGAAAATCAACTAGTTAAGAGCAGAAAAGTGTGCAGACAGTTTTCCAATTACCTCCACACTGACACCTACCAAACTTGTACGGGCTCAAGTAAACATACTGCCAAGGACAATGCAACATTTAAAACTGCTGTAGTTGAAAATAATTCAGGAAGGCTGTAAGTATAGAGAACTGGAACAACTGCATGAAATATGTCCAGGCAGCAGAAACTGCAATGAGGAAAGCAGCCGAATTTCAAGAGAATCTTGAGCCACCATCATTCGACTACTGGATCAACTGACTAAAACCACAATTATGATGGAAGTAATGAAAATTATAATGCAACAAAACCCACATTAATGTGATAGAAGGCCTGGACCAAAACTCCATTTCTTTCATCTGTTTTTAATCCAGCTTTTGTATGGAAGGGATAATGATTCTGCAATGAACTGGACAGAGTGGACATGTGATGCTAGTTACTTCCTCACACAGTAGCAGTCTGCCACTTCATGTTGACTTGTGTCACATCGCTGTGGTTTGAATGTACTTGGACCACTGCATTCTGCTGCTACATTCCAACACTGCTGCCACAGACAAGTAATAATGTTCACCCAAATTGGAACGAAGCATACCACGTTTACTAACAATAAATGCCACGGTTTTGAGTATGAATGCCTCTGTGCAAGATCTCTTGTATAAATCTACGCATGCTGTACTTGACTGAACACCAACCATAATTCTAATTTTCTTCTTCTCCAGAGGAAATATTTAATTGCAATTAGTTGGGTTTCCTCAGAAACTTATACCATATGACATGGCTGAGTGAATGCGAAGTAAAAGGCAAAAATCGTTTTGACATTTCACATTTTGGTAGACTACCCGGCGAGATGTTAGTAGGCGGTCCACCCGTTTTCACCAGTCCGCAACTGTTTATTCAACACTCTCCAACCTACGCACTTATATTGCTTTATCAAACGCACATTGCCACATGCAAAGCCCATACGAGTGAACACAGATAATTACCAGTGGGCGATCGTACAGCGGAGACGATAAAAACCTGTCTGTCACTCATTTTTTAAAGACACTGGAGCACACCACATTCAGATCACTTCGTATACCTCACTTCCTACCACACGTCCAATACTTCAACCAAAGCACCACCACCCTTATATACCTGCGCCTGCTACCTTACGTGCTTACGTAGCACATTCGTATCACCACACATCGCGGTGTTCCATGAAACAAAAAAAAATCTGCCAATCGCAGTACAGTATTCTTTTGTTATTACCCACAGTGCAGCTGTGCGAGTGATTGGTGCTAAAATGGCTGATATTGCCGAAGGTGTATCGGGGCTCCGGGAAAAAGCAGGTAAATGGACGTTTCTCATATCAATAATGTGTCAGTTCAGCACTGAAGACATTAATCCTTTTTTATAATGTGTGTGGTACGTACATATCGTGCTCCATATTTTCATGTCTGAAATAGCTGCGATTACGTCTTTTTTTGGTTGTGGTCCTCATCCCGTAGTTGGCACGTATGTATGTACGTACGTGTGTCTCAGAATATGTAGAAATGTAATTTTCAGTCAGCTGTGTGCAGCGAATTTAATGTTTTTCAAGTTATGTGTTAAATTTTGTTTACCATCAATTATAAGTGTGCAGTTCAACGTGTTATTACACATATGTGGCTTTCTTTGGGCAGGGCAGATGAATGCCTGACCACTTGGCGCCTATTCTTATACCGGTTCGATTAAGATCATTGAACATTGATCAAAATTCGCGTCCAAGGAGTGTGCTTAAATGAAGGTGATGGGGTGTGTGGTGATTAGTAGATAATTACTGAGGTTTTTGGAAATGTTGTAATCAAATACACAGGAATGGGGAACATGGATTGCAGTAATGGTTGACAAAATATAATTATTTAATTAAATGGGTTGTCAAAAATAATGATTACAGGTTGGTGTGGAAACTCAACACACTAATTCAAGCCACAGTGTTTTATAGAGCTGTACACTGCTTTGATAACTTACGTTTTTAATACTTTTAATATTTATGTGAAGCCTGTAGACAAGACCCATGATTACAGACCAGGGCAAAAGGTGCTATGATATGTACTGTACCATGCTGTGTCACATAAGACAAATATAGAGAAATAAGCTTGGGGTTTGAGGTCTTCACTAAGACGGTATTTCAAAAATTTTAGTGAGCACACTAATGTAAGCTTGACTCTACTGCATTATTACCCTACTATTTGTATGCTAGCACAGTTTGCAACACCAATTGTCACAGGTATGTTGTCATATTTGCTGTTTGTATGTATTAGGTTGTCAAATGTTGCATGTTGCCATGCTTTTGTCAGGTGCTGTTTCTGTATGTTCGGCCATGATTTCTCGACAAAATTGGAAAAAATCGCTTTGTGTGGTGTGTTGTACTTGGCACTCAGAGTTTGTGGTGTTTGATGGGATGTTTCCAGTTATGTTGTACATTAGTAGTATTATGTGAAGTAGAGGTGAGGGTACTTCCTGTCAACCAGGATGACCTCATCGTAGTTTTGTTGCTCTCCATGTGATCCTTTTGGCATATGTGGCATTCTGTTAACTACTTCCTGGTATCTTTTGCCATTTCCAAGACATCCTCATGCTACATATTTGTTGGCACTCTTCTGTTTTACTTTTTTTTGGGGCGGGGGAGGGGGTTGGTTAGTGACCTGTAATTGGAGTTAATATTACATATTTTAATTTTATGTTTTATTTAGGAATGATTGACATTACTTATTCCTTTCTATAAACCTAATGCTTTATTTTAGATACTGTGTTTGTAATTTGGCTTAATTTATGATTTTACTAGTAGCAATGAAACCACATGCATTTTGCTTTTTTATTATGATGTATGTAATATTGGCGTTTCAGGTACTTATAATACAGCTATCAGCACGATTCTTGTGATCTGATGATTATGTGATTAGTGCTTAAAGATTTCAGCATTCATTGTTTGACTCCTCTTGGGTTCTTCAGTTTCATTAGCTTGTGTGCAGTGTTGTTTTGGTGATACAAAGAGGTGTGGAGTGGTAGAGGTGGATATTCATATATAAAGGCGAAAGAGGTGAAAGAGTAGAACCACGTATAAGAAATTGTAGTATTATTTTCTGTTTCATATACCCTTTTCGTGTGTGTTGCCATCTGTCTCCTCCTCCTCCTCCTCTTGTTAAACTGTACTGTTGTGTTTGTTATCTCATTTGTTGTACGCTGAATGTGCGATGACAAATCCTGATCTGGAGTCAGGTCTAGCGGAAGGGTAATTGGAAGGCACTTTGTACGTTTCTGCTAGACGTGAGTTCCAGATCAGGATTTTTTGTAGGTATTTCTGTGCAATGGTAATAGTTATTTCCTTTGTTGTCTGTTGGGTATGTATAAGTCACTTTTTTTGGTTGAAATTGCTGTGGTAAAAGTCGATTCACATTATATGGCATGACACGACACGACATGACAAAATATTCTTGTATGATTTTGATATGCTCGAGTTCACGGTCACTGACAGGTAAGGACAAAGACAGACAAAGACAGTGTCGCTTGAGTTGGAAGAAAAGAATATTCTGCCTGTTTGTTAACTGGTGGTAGATGTGAATGCATGCTGGTTTTTGTCATGTCGTGCCGTATATTGTGAATCAACCGTAATGGTGCATCAAACAGTGGTCTTGAAATACAGCTTAGATGTGTAGAGTACACGGGTCATGCTCTATGAATTCTGCAGCGGGACCTCCTCATGTGACTTGGGTTTCTACACATTGTTTCCTAGGATCATACTGATGGAAGACACATTCAGTGATTCCTTTGCAACTTTTACTTTTGTAGCAGTGGGCTAGAGACAAGCAAAATTCAGGTGCCTTGTAGTAATGCATGGACAACTGCCAAAGAAGTCAGCAGCTGTAGAATGATGCATAAATACCTAGTTTAGTATAGTGGTGTGAAAAGAAAGTTTTGGGGCTGGGAAGTTTCCATTGCTAATAGGTCTTGGTATTTGATGTTCATGCCATGTTGATTTTATTATTGTACCAAAACAAAAAAGAGGACACCATAACCACATGGGACTCATTCATGTTTAGTGTATATTACACTTCTGTTTCTTAATGAGAATTTGCTCACAAGACTGAATTGTGCTACAGTTGTTACCAGTGTTGGGTTGGCTTCCTTTGTAGCCATGGAAGTGATGTTATTTTACTATTGTTATACCTTCAGATCAGTCTTTTATGTAGTCTTGGTGAAGGTTACATTCAGGCCAGGCAAAAATTGGACATGGGTAGCAGATATTCTTGCTGGTTTCCTGCTCCCCTACCTTACATGGACATAACCACCATGACTCCAACAATGGCAGTGGCTCAGATCCCCACCTTAGGAGGACTGAGATAAGTACTTCATTATTGTTAATTGTTATCATCAATCATTGACTTTTCTTTCTTTCTTTCTTTCTTTCTTTCTTTCTTTCTTTCTTTCTTTCTTTCTTTCTTTCTTTCTTTCTTTCTTTCTTTCTTTCTTTCTTTCTTTCTTTCTTAGTCTGACCTCTGTCTGCCTACCCAATATATGTGTAGAGGGGTATTGTTTTACCTGATCTCTCCCTCCCCCCCCCTCTCTCTCTCTCTCTCTCTCTCTCTCTCACACACACACACACACATGTGGTAGGACTCCTCTGGATGAGGCATCTGGCCATTGCAGAGATCTCTACCTGAAAACATACAACTCAAAAAACACAGACATTCGTGCCCCCAGCAATTCCAGCAAGTAAGCAGACACAGACCCACGCCTTAGACCGCACGGCAACTGGGATCAGCATCATTGTCTGTAATAAGATAAATGAATTTCGCAGCTGTCATCGTCATCATCATTATCACCACCCCAACCGTTGTCGTCGTCATCATCATCACCACCACCACCACCCAGTAGCATGATTTATCTCTGGAGTTCATAACAGACGGGGCCATCTGAGACAGTTGGTGGTATTGGTAGAAATGTGCTGTTAGGCAGGTAGGGTATAGAAGATTCTGTGCCCACTCTTTTTCTGCCCTGACCTTGGATGAATGTCAGCTTGGTGCATTTACATGAACTGGCTAACACTCTGGATAGCATGGACTTTAATTTTCCCTAATATCTTCATTTTGGCTTCAAAAGATGTGCTCGAATATTGTGCAGTTCTTACAAGATTCAGCTGTGATATTACTTCCATGGTGATTACACACATTCATTCTTACCAGTGGTTGCAGTATCAAGTTTTAAATTTGAGCCCTTGTAGATACATCACATAATCTTGATTGGTCAAGCGTATGGAGTTGTTGCAGCTGCGGTGTAAAAGAATTTTGATTCATTGTCCAAGTCAGTTAAAAAAGGAGACAGATATTTAGTGACATGAACGAATTGACTTGTTTATCTGCACCAGCAGGCTTTCTGACTTGTTACATGATTCTTGGCTAAAGAAACCTTTTGATAACGTGGTTTATTTAGCAGTGGTGCTTCTGATTCACCACCTTATGAACCCGAACTCATGGTCTTATATAATATTTGGTAATTTATTCAAATACAATATAATTTAAAACTATCCCAAGATGTATATATTGTTGACAGTTGTTGATATAGGTTTGCAAGTTAGTGTTTAGTTTGTTCCCACCCGCAAGATGGTTGATGTAAATATCTGACAAATATTGTCAGTCACTTCCTGCTCCTACTGCAGTGTACTCTGAGCTGGGGTTAACACATTGTAGTTCAATGTATTGCAGTTGAAATATCCATCTTCTTATTCGGTGGCACAGCAGCCCACATTGGGCCCTGGTGTCTAGTATTTCATGTCCAGGTGTTCCTGTCCTCTGCTAGCTTCCTGCATCCTCTTATATTCAGTGCCAACAAGGGGTCCCTTCTGATGTTGTCTCTGCATCTCATCTGTGGTCTTTCCACACATCTTATTGTGTGCAATTTTCCATTCAGTACTTCTTTCGGTATTCTGGGGTTGTCTGTTCACTCTATATGACCAGCCCATTGTAATCTTTTGAACTTAATATATTTTGCTGTATGAGATACATCTAACAATTCATAGGGCTTTTCATTATGTCTTAGTCTCCATCTTGCACTGTTTCATAGACTGATCCAGAGATTCCTCGCAGTATTTTCTTTCCAAATATTGCCAGCCTTTCTTGTGATGACTGAGTCATTGCAGTCGCATTTCAGCCATAGCTTAGCACTGGTCAAATTAAAGTCTTGTATATTCTGAGTTTATTTTTTCTCTGTACTAGTTGTGATTTTATGGTGGTTCATGGGAAAAAGTGTACTTCATTTGCTGACATAATTTTCATTTGTATTTCTGCTTCCTCTTCATTTTCTCCTGTTAATTCTGTTCCTACATGAGTAAAACTATTGATTGATACCATATTCTGTGTTTCTATTTTTTGGCAGCGTGACTGTTTTCATGGTATCGTGAGTTCTGCTGTGTTTCTCAACCTCTGTGTATATCTAGTCAACTGTCTGCATGGATCTTCCCATAATATTTATATCCTCTGCATAACCAACCATTTGACATGATTAGTTAAAGTATTAGAGTTATGATTAATTTTTTGTTTAAAGATGGTGGTGGAGAGCTTTAGTGCTGGATATTTAAGTCAGTACCATATTTAGTTTTACTGACCATATTTAAAGAAAGTGGTGGGGAAGTTTACCTTTGCTTCACAGACACATGTCAGGTATAACAAATATGTTGGTCATTGTATGTCAGAATTCTTCTGGTGAAATTGGAGGTACTATATCTGGAATGATGTTTTCAGAATGTCTTAAATTTGAGGATTATTACTGTACACTTTATCCTTTCAGGAGTAAAAGTACCGCATTTTTGATCTGGCAAACAGGAAGGCCACAACCCCATGCTTATTATTGAGCCGCCAAAACATTCTGTAGATAATGCATAGAATTGTTTGCTGTGTGAACTCTTGTACTATCTGTGAAGGAACGCATAGGTTCTTCCATAAGTGGACAGGTGTTGAAAAATATATCAGAGTGTATGCAACATATCAGTTTGAATTTATGGTCGCAGAAGAAAAAGTTCTGAATAATCCAAATGGCACTCATAGCAAACCACACACCTTCTGTAACATGTAATGGCACTTCATGGATTAACATGGTATTTTCCATGGCCACTACCTGTTATTCTGACAATTCATGTATCACTGAGATGACACCAAGTTTCATCACCGAACAGAACAAGTGTAGGGTCATGAACTAATAATCACCATGACGAAAATACGTGGTGTGAATAATGTAAAGTAGTACAAAGTGTAGGGTCATTTTCTTTGTCCTACACACCATGTAGGTATCGCTTCACAAAATTCACCTGAAAGGGAACTTTATTTTATATGTATGTCATTTCAGAAACACATGATATTGCAGTGGGTTAGTCATTATGACTAATTACACATAGATCTGACAGTCTGTCCCATAATGTGAGCATAGGTCAGGGGTCAGGGTTATCAAACTCAAATCCAATGTAGGCCATTTCTGCAGTTAAAAAATTATGGTTGCTGCATGTCATGTTCAGCAGTATAATGTTAACTGTCTAGTCAAAAAGCACCACAGTATCAAGAATACTACATTGTATCATAATCATCATCATCATCATCATCATCATCATCCATCAAAATTTTAATTTCATTTGAAGTGATATTGTGCTGTCTCTTCATTAATGTCTGTTGTATGCTACCTTTGCCTTCACGATCACAATGCAATCACAATTCCTTCAGTGACGCGTTAGGGACAGTCTCGGATTTTATGCCGCCAAATTACCAGACTGCTAATTGTTCAGATCTCACCAGAGCTACTTTGTAGGTTGAAGACGTGGCATTGATTGGACCGGGAGAAGATTTCTGTCTTCAGTGCGATAGTACTGGAAACTGCCGTCGTTGCCTTATTATTGTTTGTAAAAAAAAAAGATACGGTCGCGCGTGGAGTTGCTGTCGACCGACGCCATCATTCTTAGCCCAAAGGCTCTGAGCCCAGGAGATTTTTCTTTTGGCTGTTATGTATAAGAGTTTTGAATTTCTGTTTCAGAAGACTACAGGAGATTTTAGTATAGCGTTGCAAATTTATTCCCTTTACAAATCTAATGAGGCCATATGAATGCGTGTCTTTAAAGTTAAAGCAGACTATAAAATCCTGGTTCCATAATTTTGAAGTCCTCTGATCGTTTGTCCAACTCTTGTCGAAATAAATATTGGACTGACAACGTTGTTGAATTCTCTCAGGATAAGCAGTATCAAGAGATTTCAGGTGTGGAAAGTGAACAGCGTTAACACAGTTTTAATTGGTTTTTCTACAGTCGAAGCTCGACTTCGAAGGCTGTGATACTGTCGTACATCTCGATAATGGTCTGATCTTTACCTTGTAGCTCTTTCTTAAGATTATTCAGGTGACCAGTCACAACCACAAGAAACGCTAGATCGGTTATCCATTCGTCATTCGGTTCTTCAATACTTCTGCCTTTCTGTTCCGTCAGTCATTTGATCTCATTCGGCAAATCAGAAAATCTTTTTAAAAGATTAATATGATAAATTGTTTCATTATAGGACTTACTTTATATGCTTCTTCCAGTAATGCTACACATTCACGATGGTGAAGGGCACTTGCACGAATAAAATTAACAGTTTATATTAGAGTATCTAATACTCAACCTTTTCGCACACAACGTAGGCCTATGAGGCAACTGGATGCATGGGAGTCACGTGTTTCAAAACCATGCATGCCCTTCTGTGACAATGAAATGATCCATTTTAATGCTTCACCCTGAACGCACAGTTCTTGAAATCTTAGGAGAGCAGCAACCCTCTGCACAGTAATTTGGCGATATACAAGTGCCTACCCAATAGTTCCTGTTTTTAACTAAAAATAAAATTACAAGCAAATAATTAAGCGGACAATTAAAGAAATTGTTTAGTTGCTTGATGGGGCACATTCTGTAAGGAAAATAAGGTCAGTGCGCGGGCTGCATAAAATGAGTTCGGCGGTTGCGTGTTTGACACAGAGCGTTGGGGTTTCGCTGAGTGTTCCAGGTTGTGTGTGTTTAAGAGAGCTGACACGAATTAACAAACAGTATTCATTAGGTAAAATAAGGCCCCTGTATTAAACGTTGATTAGATCTTATACACTTCCTTGTGGGACTTGCATTTGACATGTGACAGTTGTGTGGTTAACACCCGTGCTGTATATTTGCGAGGTCCCTGTTTCAGAATTCATCCAGAGGAACAGCTGTACTCACTGAGGGTTTGCTTGGTTTCTTTTCCCCTTCTGCCCATGAAAATGCGAGAAATCACCAGATTAAGCCAAAATCATTACACTTTATTATTTATTAGGCATGTGTAGCCTTAGGTATTGAGAGTGTCATTCAGTTAAATATGATAACGCCAAATTTGTCCCATGGGTAGGCCTCATTCAGAACCGTGCCATGAAGGTGAAGAATGAAGTGGTGATATGGCACAAGCCATTGTGAACATTGGCAGTAGATGGAAGTGAGGGTTCAGTTTCAAATCATGGCTGCTTTACCCTTGGGGATAGAGACATCGTTATCCATAGCTTTGGTGAAGAAAAAGTCTGTTGTTCCTTACGGTAATTGAACGCCCATTCGTCAGTCGTGCAGCATTTAGGCTAGTTACTATGCCGACAGAGCTATGCGATTGCTCATTTGGTACAACTGGTAACTGGGAAGTAATTTTCATTCGTTGTAACCCTTGAAAGACTAAACGTGTCTGTAGTATATAAGGACTCACTGTGTACCGTGCAGTAAATACTCTCCACCGCGGTTATACAAAAGCAGTCTGTTAATGATGTATAAGGCAAAAGTCGTCGTGTCTTTTGAGATCCATACAGAACACAGTAACGCAATGTGAGCACCATGTAGAATTTTTGAATGTTAAACCTGATGGTAAGTAAAGTAACCGCTAGAATTTAAAGGGTTAAGTTGTGTAGTTAGAACACTGTGCACTAGGAAGGTAGGCTTCATGAGGTCTGCCCGGGAACTGGAGTTTTAAAACAGATTTCCGCATCTTTAGTGTTTGTAAAATGGTTTTTTACTGTTATGCGGCAGGAGGTATTTAACCTCCCTTCGGAGTGTGTACCCTGCAATCCCCCACCGTTTTACCGGAGCGCGTGGGTGTAGTTTTAATTTTACACTGTCAGAATGTGTGTGCATATCATTCGTGCGTCAGACGACGCGAGCTCTAGTGAAGCACAAGCTGAATGTGCGCGCCTCTTTCTCTGTGATTTTTGTCTAGTGAAAGTGCTCATTCAGGACTATTTGCTGTGATATCGATGGAGGACTTCACAGCCTACAGATTGCCAGGTACATAAATGCCTTAATTTTGTAAGTCTTTTACGTGTTGTCAGTGAAGGAGTTGTAATTTATTTTGAAGTGGAATATATTTTACTTGGCATGTTGGCTGCACCGTGCCTATCTATCTGCCCGTCTGTCTGTGTTACAACTTGAGAATCGCCGAAAAGATTTTGATAAATTTCATATTGGGAAGTTGACGTAAATTTGCCGAATTGTACTAAGTGTTGTTGAAACTGGGCAAGAATAGCGGGCACTTTACGTACAGGTCTGCATGCGTTTTTGCGCGCATCGCGCAATCGTGCATCGCATTGGGCAGTATGCCTGCGACGAAAAGCAGAGTTTCAAACAAACGTTATAAAAATGAAAGAGAAATCGTATGCACCACTGACGCCTTCTTTCCCCGTAAGGCTTAGCATTATAGAGGTAACTAAAGGTGAGCTGTACTAGACGTACATGTAGGCCTAGTAGCTTATTAGCGAAAATATGCAGTGACGTAATAGGTGGTAATGCGAAAGCGCTAAGTGGGTAGTTTGTGAATTGGGAAATACGCGACTTTGGTAGGAACGTGGTCTAAAAATGTGTGAATTTTGTGTGTAACGTTTCAGCTGTTGAAAAATAACAGTGATAATCGGATGACTTTCTGTAGACCAAATATTAATTCTGTCGTTATGAGTTGGAATTAGTGAGCAGACATGCGAGTGAGTGCATAGATACGTATAGGAAACTAAGATTCTACAGTCCTTTTTTGAGGGTGTGTGGCCGACTCAGTTACCGGTAAATACACATATTATCCTGTTGACTGAAGTGTATTTTAGACTATTATTTGAGTGATAGTTCAAGTTTGCTGCTGGTATCCTGTGAGTTTATTTTGTGCACGTATGCAAAGAAGTAGAGGCGTAAAGCCAGTTTTTTCTAGATAATCGGTATTTCCACAACCTTTCAAGTTCGCAGCTTGCATATGCAATTAAATCGTAACTTCGGTGTCTCTGAAGGGCTATAATGCAGAATAGTTACTCAGTGGAAGTGAGACCGTAGCTAGAAATGGGAATTACCAGTTTTTCCGGTTAGAATTTCAGCGGGCTGTATGGGGCCTAGTAGTGAAATACAATACGATTTTCTTGGATTTGACAAAAGACACACGCAGACCTTTTCCTGTACAAAGAACATGTAAGACTGTGTAGGCCCTTAAAACACTTTCGGCCTCTGACAGTGCGTTCTATTCGTTTGTCATCCGTGGTTGCAGCAGCAGAAGTAGCAACAGCAGCGTATGCCACGGAGACTTGTTTGTTACTTGGCTTGCCTCCAGAAATATTAGAGTAGTTACTGCTTATTTCGAAGACATAAGCCTGCGACGGAGATTCCAAAAGACATGAAATGCGTGGCCTTGGACGTATGTGGATGGCCAAATACAGGTGTAGCATGCGGGGGGTCAAGCCATTGGTATAATGAGCAGTCGGTTTATAAGAAGAATAGTGGTTTCAGGCGTGTGACATCATGTAAGCTGGTAGGAGTTTACCGGCGTTCTGAGGAAGCTGCTGCTTCCATCTTTAGAGTAGAAGAGAAGTCTCAAATAACTTCCTAGTTTCACTTCAGCCTATGATTTTGGAAGAAGCAGACGTGACGCGCAATGCAGGCGACAAGGAAAGTAGTTTGTTACGTGCTGTGTGATGTCTGCGTAACTGTGTAGGCCTGTATTGCACTGGAGGTTTGTATGCAAGAAATAAATATTCAGGCAGCGAGGTTTGTGAAATATGAAGGAAGACATGTGGAAAATCGCGTTTACCACTTTGTAACCCATAGGAAGACATCGTTTTGTTCTTGTTTCTCGGTCTTCCCGGCGTTAGGGCACAGTGTCTGTTGCGGTAACATGAGTGCTTTTGATTCTGGTAGGCGTTTTAATGAAGAATTTCTGTAATCGGTCAAGGTCCAAGGGGCAGCATTCATGAAGAAGTGAAAATACCGCAGGTACGAGGCAATTATACGTTCGATGATACTTCTTTCTAGTTTGACACCTCAGTTTCTTTGAACGCACGTACGCTGTTGCGGCAACATGCTATGTAGACGTTATCTTTCAGTGCTCTAGGACTGTTGTGAAGATGGAGGCATTTACCTGGAACTGTGGTACATATCCGCTAAACTATATGGCCTGGCATCCTGCAAGACCGTAATTTTAATGTCGCTTTGAGAACGCAAGTTGATACAATAGTTTTCCCACTTTCAGCTATGCCATTCATTTGAAGTCTGGCGTTTGTAAGCACGGTATTGAGCCTTCGGGTTGCGTGACACGTGATTGGTTTAGCATCTCCTGGCTTGTCCATAAGCACTCTGCACAATGGAGTTAGTAATGCTGAATTTAAGTTGCTTCTTAGGCTTTCTAAGAGATTGTTCTGGACAGTTAACGTGTTATGTGGCTTGGATTCTGGCCCTGCTTCTCTTCATTACCAGCACTTGCGATACTCTTGTGTTGCTTCTCTTCAGTAGCTGCTGCTGCGATACCCTTGTGTTGCTTCTCTTCAGCAGCAGCTGCTGCGATACTCTGGTTGTTCCCTTCGTTAGCAGCAGTTGCGAGTCTTAGGAGCAGGTCTGCCATTGAGTAGTATTGCAATGATCGTTTACTTTTGTCGTACTGGATAGCACGTTTACAGTTATGAGATGTGCTGCCAGTACCATTATTGCGCTGTAGTGTGTGTGGTGGTCTTTTGGGTTATGCAGCCGTGGAGACTACGCGGTGTCATAACCTGGGAGACCTCGGTATGAGTCTTTGCCGCTGTGCAATCTTCATTTCTGATAGAGTAGACCATATGTATATCCACTTGGGCAACCACCTTCAACCCCATCCCACCTCGATTCACTTATCATCAGTAGCATTGTTGTAAAATTTAAAATTACGTCAATTAATGCAGGAGCATTAAATAACCAGTATTGTGGAACGGTACCAATAGTAGAACACCACTGACCGCCATTACTATTTGGAAAAAGTCAGTGGCGTCTTAATCATCGTGAGTTTGATTACCTTACACATTGATATTCTGCCTTGGTGTGCCGCTACGCAGAGTTCGTAGTGGTCATAAATAGGAGCAGAAAATGTCAGTACCGATAATCTGTAGTAGACAGTATGCTTGAGTCGGTATTGCAGGGTCCACCTTCGTCGAAAGAAATACATCAGTAGATCAGTGATTGTTAACGTACGGTGCACCAACCCCAGGGGGGTGCGAAATATGTCCTATTTTTCTTAATTTTACTGTCAAATGAAAATAAATGCTTAATTATCTTTTTTATTTTATAGTTACGCCGTATGTTAGGTTTTGAATGCTGGAATGACTTTTGGTATTGGTTCTAGAACTTATGTTGAGAACCAGAGTTGTACGAGCTGCAGTAAAGGTTGAGAGGCACTGCTGTTGTTGGTACCACTGCTTAGTGCACAGTGTTCCGACAAGTTAGGTTAATATAAATGTGGCTGCCTTTGTGGAACTTTTCGTGTTACTGTGGTTAGGTATTTTTGGCATAAAATGTTCAACTTGCAGCTAAGTTCCCTGCTGTTTGTTTATTACGCTTCTGCCTCAGTAACGGTGTTAATAACCGCAACTTTTTTCCCTTGAAATTTCAGCCGTGTTTATGCTGGTATTGTGCAATGTTATGGGGTAACCACCATAGGCTGTGTGAGAAACCCATCACCACGTTGTCTGAGAACTTCATTTTATTGGCTGCGCTGCTCACCAGAATGAGAAGGCTGGAAAATAACGACGAAATACGTTTTTATCTATTATGTAAGAGTTGCTCGTCTGCTTAATTAAGCACCCTGCAATGGAGATAGTGCTTCACACAGTCTGATACTCGGCACGAGATGGTGAGTGGTCTGCTTTATGCCTCGACCTTTCCTCCACCCCACCACACCGGGGCTTCAGTAACCATTGTGTAGGAGGCCGGGAGGGTTCCGGAGCCGTTCTGGACACTCCGGAGAAGAGAGAAATCTCTCAATTTCTTGCGTCTGTAGGGACTCGTTCAAGATTCCTCTGTCGTCTGGCCTGTATTCTAGTCACTATACCAACGGAGCTGCCCTGGCATTCTGGACCGCTACTGCCTAATTGCTGGGCCCGGATAGCGACTCGCTGCGGGCTGGACGGTCCGGAGATCGAATCCCGGTAGAGGCGATATTTTCCGTATCCGTCCAGACCGGCCCTGGGGCCCATCCAGCCTCCTGTACAATGGGTACCGGGTCTTTCCCGGGGGTAAAGCAGCCGGGGCGTGGGGCTAGCCACCTCACCCCTTTCTAGCGCCGAGGCTAACGAAAGGGTAGAGCTCTGCCTCCACTCCCCTTGGGCCTTAGGCCTGTATAGGGATCCCTTTACCCTTTTCTTTTACTGCCTAATTGCTTGTTCAGTGACTGTGCATCTTTAAATAATTCGTGTTAGTGGAAAATTGATTACGATACCAGACAGCTATATCCCATCGCCTTACACTCGACAGTAGGCCTGTTTATGTAAAATGTTCCTCAATTTTTGATTCTTAAACTCTTGAGTATTGTGTTGTGTGCGCGACTGATTCGACCTATTAGATAAGGGAATCGGTTGCTGGGGAAACGTACGTGCAAAGTTTCCATATCAGAGCTTAATATTTTAGATTATGATACGCGTATCACACGCACGCTGTTCACGTTTTGTCACCCAGCTATCTACCCCACAGCTTTGTTAGAGTTGGCGTCACAAATTGAAGGTCAAAATTACGACATTTTGTCTTCGCAAGTGTTATCTAAATACCCGAGAGCGGAAACTTTATCTGCTTTGAGAGCGTGTAGCTTATCTCCCACCCTGTGGGAAGAACGTAGATCGACGGTGGATTTGGAATGGGATAATTAAGGAATACAGGTGAAAGATGTTGGGAAGAAGACCGAAAAGACAGGAAGTGACAGGAGGAAGGGGTAAATTGCGTAAGCAGGTGCTTCATAGTTCGTAGGGTACTTGTCACAAAATACTGCTGTGGTGACGAGATCGAGGAATATGGGGAGGGTAGGGCACGTAGCACCCGTGGGAACGTTGAGGGGGGGGGAGATTGTGTTTTATTTAACGACGATATCCCTTGCTAAGATTACTTACATAGCGTTGTTGTTAGAGAGATGGTGTAAGTATGGTGCGTGGATGGGATGACATTGACGGGGAAAACTGAAATAATTGGAGAAAATTTGTTCTACTGTCACTTTGTCGACATGTTCCACGTGGACCGGAATCGAACCTTTTGAGAGGCTAGCGACTAACCGCCTGAGCCATAGCACGATCTGGGAACGTTGAAAAGTCCATACAAAAATTTTAGTGGGAAAACCTAACTGCACAGAGCACTAGGAAGACCTATGCATGCCTGGAAGACTAGGCCTACTAGTAAGGAGGATTTTACAGAAATCGGGTGTGAGAGTATGGGATTTATCTTACTCCAGGCGGAATTAAGAGGCTAGGCTTTTGTAAACGCACTAATGAATTTCAGTTTCCATAAAAGGCGGGAATTTGTTGTTGAGCGGAAAGAGTAGTGGCTTCCGAAGGGGGATTCTGTTCGATGAAAGCGATTACATTGTGTTTGCTACAGTATAGTGCGCGGTTGCACAATGACTTTACACATGTTCATTTATGTTAAGCATTATGCTAAATATCCAGAACTGTTTCGTACTGTGGTCGTTGTTTTCTGTCCGTCTTTTGGAGTCTGTTGAAGATGCAGTATGTTGCTAAAAATAGAACAATTCTTACGTCATTCATATTCAACTGTGGAAGGTAATTTACGCACACATTTCCCACCCACTTTTATTGTTACTGTTCGTGTGTTTCCTTCGTTACTTCTTGCGATACGTTCTCATTCCATATCGGATTGTGTGCACTTTTATTCGGCCACTGACACCGTGTCCGAAACGAGCTCATTTAAGCTCCATCTGTGGAGGGTCTTTTCTCTTTCAAGGGTCTATGTTCAATGTTTGTGGCTGCTGGACCAGATCTTCATCTCGTTCAGTTCAGTTTTTTTTCCCACAGTTCTGTATTTGCAGGATCATTTTTAGGTGATTTCCCAAAATTGCAAAAAGCGCCCCTTAACTTTGTCATGTCTGTCCGTCTCTCTGTGTGTCTGTCCGCTTGAAACAACTCGGCTCGCACTGTTCTGATTTTAATGAAATTTAATGTTTGATTATTTTTCGAAAATCTGTCGAGAAAATTCAACTTTCATTAAAATGTGACAAGAATAACGGGTACTTTACGTGAAGACCTAAGTGCGTTCATGATCATATGTCGCTTAATTCTTCTTCGAATAAGAAATGTTTGAGACGGAAGGTTTAGGGAAAGTCAAAACGTACATTTTATGTTCAATGAGTTTTTCCGCGAACATCGTGCCGTTTATGAGATAATGTGGAAAAATGTGGCAGAGCCAGACAGACCACGGATGACAATATAATACCGCGCATGCGCATTGCATGCTGGGTAACTAAGGCTGCAGACACATTTGGAATATGTTATACTTATTGCTTTTCCACGGCAACAGTGGTTACGCGGACGCGCCTGAATGTTGCGTTTATATTTACACTGCCTGGCTTGTTATTACTTTCTTCCTCATAATCTTAGTGATTTTCAGGCCATGTAGCGTCTTCTGGATCCAAATGTGACAACTGAGAAGCCGAATCGTCCATTTCTATATTTTCGCTAGGTGTATACAACGTTATCAATTTCAGCGAGTGTACAGTTTAGTACAAGCATCTGTGGGTAGTCCAGGTTGGCACAGAATGCCTTTATTCTGACTGATGATAAGTGGGCTTCAGAGGCCAGAGATATTAACAACATTATGCTAATGAACAAAGGAGGTTCTGTTTGCTGCGGACGAATGGCGTTAGTGTACAGCATGTAAGCTCAGGTATTTTTCGCATGCTTAGTCCATATCAGCTGAAATTTTAGATACCCTATTTAAGGCGGTAATTGGAATAGGTCATATATGTATGTGCTTTTGTACTGCCTCTCCAATCCACTGAGGGAGTCAGTTTGTAATTGGCTTTTCATTTCGATGGTAGTAAGTGTAGTCGGTCTCAATTCGGTGGCGTTAGATCACGGATCTCCAACCCGCGGCCGGAGGCCCACGGCTACATTTGTGAACGAGGTATGTACTACAGAAATTCCACAGTTTGGGCACATAGATGTACCAGTTACTCAGTTTGGGCACATAGATGTACCAGTTACTCTTAGTTTTCCACATGCGGCCCGTGAACGATCCCACAGTGACGGGTGTGTGGCCCTTAGCTGTAAAGGGGTTGGAGACCCATGCGTTACATTGTCTCTTTTTCGCTCAGTCCATTCGACTTCCTGTTCCTCCGAACACAAAACCTGAGTTTGGTACATGTGTTCGTTATAAACAGATTTGTTCTTTTCGTTCCTTGCTTGGTGTTTTACTTTAATCAAGTGATCTGATGCATGATTCATCACATGGTTTATCAGGGGAGCACATACACCGTATATGTTTACGCTTGCAGTGGCGACAGAAATGATTCTGTGGGCGGCCTGATGTGTAGTGCAGCCAGTGGAGGCGACCAGCGTTCGAACTTAGTGGGAACCGCAGTCCTTTTTGGCAGGGAGACCATTATTTTACATGCCGGCAACCTCATTAACGGGTCTGCTCACATGTACAAAAGTTGTCTGTGTGCACACCGTGAAGGCTACAAGGGGAAAAGCGGCATAGCTACATTCATTTTTAGCCTCTGCACTAAATGGGAGTGATTGGGTGGCTTTACGCATCGATTGCTTTACCCCCGGGAAACAGCCCCATTACCCATTGCATAGGAGGCTGGGTGGGCCTCTGACGTTTTTGGAGACGAGAAAGTCTCTTGCCGCTGTCGGGAATCCAACACCTGATCGTCCAGTACGAAACATTTTCGCTATTCCGACTACGCTATTTCGGCTGCCCCCTACTTTGTACTGTATCTGTTCTGTTCGTTTTTAAGGCGCGTTCGTATCCTTGCGGAGCGCCAGTTAAAATCGCTGAGTTTGGCCTTAACCTACGCATGAAAATAACCAGAGAACTGAACGAGTCTTCGTGAAATCTGAGATTGGAGAATTATGTGGAAAATCGTGCAGCCATTTCAGTTTTCGTTTACGTCAGACATTATAAATGAAGACCTACCCGTGGTTTACCCACGGGCCGAGTGTTGACATCCCTGTTCTGCTTATGCGTGGATCTTACCGGGTACTGGACACGTGCTTAAGTTTGGAAAATACAGTTGGACCTTGTAGCATGTAACGTAAATTGAGTGTGTTAACATCGTATGAATGACGTACTAGAAACTGTGCATAGATTGTAATGCTGTTGCGACGATTTTCAGAAGAGCGAATGCGCCATGTATTTAGTCACGCTAGTGGTACGTTTTCTAACTCCGTGGCATTTCATTTCTGATCGTTGATATAGGTAAGGTCAGAACAAAACTTACTATATGTCGTGTTGTCTGTTATGAGCATTTTACTGTGTCACATAATTTAATACGCTCCTGGGGTGGGGGTTGTCACGTGTCTTAATATTTTAGGGGGCTAGTGTACTCCCCCTTTCCCATAGACTCACACCACCAATTCACATTTCGTAATGCTGTTAACCGGTCGGTTTCAGAATGCTAGGTTAGAGAAGAGATTGATTCTACAGGCGTTGTACGTAATTTGAGTGTGTTTTCTGTTCTGCCTAGATATCCTTTGCGACTGTGATAGCTCTTCTCAGTGGAAGATTATTCTGTCTAATAGAATCTTATCACCATAAGCCGGAACAGAACGGACAAACTAATAAAGCCATGCCCCGGACAGAAGTCGGTTCGGTGCTGCTTATGGCTGTGCGAACCTTCAATCACGTGATTGACAGAATCGCCTTGTGTAAATACCGTTTTTGAAACAAGTGAATAAATAAATGAATCATGCTTTCATATAATATTTTTCTCGCATGTTTTTCAAATATTCTTTTTTCTCGTCTCCCCTAGTTGTTGATTCCGCCCGATCTTGGTCACACCGTTCGCTGTTGGTTTGCTTACAGAATCGTGTTCCTCCATCCAGCCTATACTGTACGAGTATCTTACCTGCTGTGCCTTAGCACGTGGCTTTCACTGCTGTCGTAAACATGGTGTTCCTCCAAGATGTCTATTCCGAGATTACACCCGACTACATCCCCAAACATAGTATTTTTTCCGAAGCCAGTGGCCGCGCGGTCTAAGGCGCACGCCTGCGGCCAAGCGTTTGCTGGGATCGTGGGTTCGAATCCCACCGGGGGCATGGATGTTTGTCTCTTGTACAGTGTTTGTGTTGTCAGGTAGAGGTCTCTGCGACGGGCCGATCCCTCGTCCAGAGGAGTCCTGCCGACAGTGGTGTGTGTTTGAGCGTGATCAAGTGAAAATAAAAACCCTCTGCACCTACTGTGAACAAGTAGGTAGAAGAGGGAAGGACTACGAAACGAAACATAGTATTTTTCGTAGTCACCGCCGTGATAATTCTAGTCTTGTAGTAAATGGTGTATTTGTGTAATCACGCAGTTCTAATGATTGTATGAGAGCCTCACAGTCAGACCCAGCTAGCTCCATGACTTTTTGAGTACAGCAGAAAAACTGTTTCCTGTGCTTGCCTTGTTGATAAGAGTCTTATTTTTTGCGTGTGGGCTTAATCCACACTTCACTTTCTTAAAAGGCACAAGATTTTAAAAATCCTCAATATAGATATATGTGTGTTAATTATTTTAATGTAAATAGTGGATGTTGTATTTGATTCCAAAGGCTGGTGCTTGTTTTGAGAACAACGTGTTTTGAGGTAGCGATATTTTAAACATTTCTGCAGAAACATCGTTTGCTGTTGTTTTGAGTCGACGTTCTGAAGCCCCTTTTTATTGCTTTTTAAGTTTCTATTACTTGCATGTAATAGGCTACAATAACAGGTTTATCTAGAATTTATACTACTAGGTATATTTGTTGTTATATTTTAAGCAGTGACGAAAGTTGCATGTAAAAGGATTAGCAATGTTTGTGTTTGGAAACCAAAGACTACAACATTTGTAAACACGAGTATGTAGCCGATTACAAAATCTTAAACAAATTTCTATGCTAGCGAAAGTATACAATTTGTGTAATTATTGCCAGGAAACTTGAAAACAAGGGTATATCACAGTATCCCAGCCATTTTAAATCTGAATGTTGTGTGTCCCTGATTTTGGTAATATAGTCGTGACACTTGAACTAGAAGTGTTAGTAGTCCATATGTACCATCCATTTTGGATCAGTATGCAATCACTATGATAAATTATACTCACATTCAACACGTGAAGTACACGTCAAACAATTACAAAAGCCAAAAAATCTGATTAAATTTGAGCCCTTGTGCATAGACGTAATGGTTAACTTTACCAGGTTTGTAAACAGGTGATACGATCACGTGATGATGTTCCATCACCTTGATTAGTCAGGCGGAGGTTCACAGATTTGTGTCACGCCTACAACTGGGTGTGGTTAATGTATCGTCGGTGATGTTACAGCTGATTTTGGTCCTTTTGAAACTGTGATAATTTGATGGCTTTGCTAATACTCAGATATACAGCCTTATAGATATTTCTGTGTAGAATGCAGTGGCAGACATAAGTTAATTTCAACAAAGAATGGAAATTGCTGGGTTTGATTTCAGGGGTATGAGACCTTCTTTTTCACTGTCGTGTTTTTCACAGTTGTGTTTATTCCTGCGAAACTGAGAAGAATATGATACCGTCGACTGTAGTGGAGATAGGTATGTGGTATTTGTGAAAGTTATGTTAGTTTCCTGCGTTATTGGCGTTCACGGTTGTATAATGAACTGTCATGCTCTGCTTAATGTCACTAACCCCTGTTCCATTAATCATTCGACCGAAGCTCAGTGTTGAAGTGGTACATTTGCCGGTCCTATAATCTGATATTGTAACCATTTCCCACCATTCCACTGTAAATTAATTGACAAAACAGTAGTTATTTCTTCCTATTATACTAAAAGTAACATTAATTGTGGGTGTCTTTAGCCTTTAAGACGTGAAGTTTAACTAAATACACGTACTACTTAAGAACTCAGTTTATATGTCATAAGAAACGTGGAGCCAGACGTAGCGCACTTAGTATTGTAAATGGGCAGCGGACGGCCAGGGAATCGGCGGTCAGTTCCTGATCTTGAGCAAAGTTATCTTATGTTCGTCACCACCTCCATATCGGCTCTGGGGCGTACCCAGCCCTGTATCGACTGAGAACCGTGGTTTCGTCTGCCGGGTTAAAGCGGCCGGGCCGTCAAACCTACCGCCCGTCGTTTAATGTCGAGGTTAACAAAGGGCAGAGCTGTACGCACTGTATTTTAATGGCGTGGTGCTAGTATAGGGAGCACTTTTCCTTGTCTTAACCTTACCTCACCTCACAGAAAACATACTGTCCCTCAGTTATAAAGTTCAAGTGGATAATATGCGAGATTTGAGTTTTTCACAGCGGCAAGTATATAGATTACCGTCTTCTGGAATATGACGCCGTGTGTTCTGGTAGAAGTTTACCGATATTTCGTGGGGACGTACTGAGTACAGGGTAGAAGTCGGCGCTGAAGATGACGGTAGATCATTCCTCCGAAGCAGTTCAGATTTCTACGAGATCCTTTGTCGTCACATCCAAGAAGGCGGCAGTATTTAACTGGTTGATGATGTTCGGGGTTGTAATTGGACTTTAGCCTGCATATCATATAACAGAAATACATACACTTCGGATAAAATACAACGATGTTGTATGCTTAAAAAGGCGGTGCATGTACAGTAACTGCTTTACTCTAAAGGGGTAATTTGCCATTGTGGCTTTACAGTGTGTTCAGGTTGATGTTAATATACGCTTAAGAATCCCATTCACTCGCTGCTAGCGAGGGGTGAATGTTCCGCATGGAAGGTCGTCGAGACTTCGCTCGTAGGAATCACGTTGAAGAGTTTTCACAGGTAGGGAATTACGTCTGTGGAATGCGCCCGAAGATTCCTTCGACCTTCCCCCCCTCAGCTCTCGACTGCTGTGGAAGAAAGCAAAAAAAAAAAGGAGTGACTAGACTTCCGAGTCACTGAACGACCGTCATGTTTGGTGGGTTGCCGGACACGCAGGCGCATAGTACGGTGTTTGGGCGTGACAACTGTGATTTTTGTTAAATGATGGCAATAATATCGTCCACATAAAACATCTTGGTGCTTGTGTCACTTTGGGATGGTGACAGTCCTTACGTCATCATTTGAAAGTTGCTGGATTGTATAGGCTAATCAAATTGTAGGTATTCACACTCCTTTTGGAATGTTCTGTGGTATTATTATGGGGCACGAAAAAAGACAATGAAAGTACTTTTATGTGCAATGACCCCCCGATATATGCAACAGCATTTCTCGGTTTGAAGGTTTTCGCCCCTCCCCTTCTCATAGGCGTAGTATTACGATGAGCATTGAGTGTGGAGTGTTTGTGGAATTACACTGAGAGGAGAAAACCTAAGTACTTGGGAATAGACCTGTCCCATTGCCATTGGATGTACCCGAAGTATTACATGGACTTAATTAATGTACTTTTCTAGCAAGTGCTCCGCGATTGCCAAAAGAGCCTTACTTTTCGAAGGTACCAGGCTTCGCTTATTTGCTCTTCTGCTAAGAGCAGCTTGTAAAAGAAGATGAGAATGGAGCATTTATGGCATGATATTGACAGGAGAAAACCGAAGTGCTCGGAGAGAAGCCTGTAACAGAGCCACTTCGTCCACCACAAATCTGACATAGACTGGCCCGGGATGGAGCCCCATCCTCCGCGGTGAGAGGCCGCCGATCAACCGCCTGGGCCGTAGGACGGCCTGCATGGAATAAGTTCATGGAGCAGATATTTGAAAAATAAGTTCCTGCCTCATAGTAAACATGCAGGGTGTCTGTTATAGCTACGAGTCAAGTAATGCTTTTCGGTGAAACATACGGCAAATTTTCCATTCAAATTTGAATGGAAAATTTGCCGTATTGCCTCGCCGTTTATAGTTTCAACCGATTCTTCTTCCAATTTTATGCTCTTATAAGTCTACGTTTTAGCACTTCAGGTACACATCACGATTAAATTGCTGTGCAGGCGGTGTACTTGAAAAGCTCCGAAAAGACGTAGCGACTGAATAAAAAAATCAGTTGTCTTCATGTATCCTTCTGAGCAGAGAAACACTGTTCTCGTATTACTCTCTGATCCTTCGTTTCATTTTGTCCTCTGAACGCGCGTACTACTTTAACACTTGAACACGTAGTCATTTAAATGGTGTAAAAAGAGGTTGATAGAAAAAGCAGCGTTGTTGTGTGATCTGGATGTATTTATTTTTTCAAGGAATGATGAACACGGTAATACCAATTAAGACATGCATTCCAGGAGGCATTGCTTTCTTACTACCCGTTGTAGGAAGGTTTACTTAAAATTACATTTTTTGAGAAGGAAGGAAAATATACTCTTTAGATAAGCTTGCTTTCATTGTGTCCGTCATTTTAAGTTTTATATCAGCTGACATTTTTTACGAAACTTGGTATGAGCATTATAGCAATAGAGGACACCACATCGCCGTACATTTTGATTTCGTACAATAAGTAGTAATAACAGCATGGTTTACACGCGAACGTGTGAGGTGGGAAAGAAGATAGCACCGTTTTGGACCTGAAATGACATTTGTGGTAAGAGGTCCCGGAAAGTACGCACCGTTCAGTGCGGTGCGCGGTGTTTCTGTCATGGCCATAACTGTGGAGTTTGTACGGAGATGGGCCATAAACATGCTGATCAAACAGACTGGTGTAGCGGTCACGCTGTATACTTCTGTTCCGGAGGTGCCTGGTGCACGCTTCCACGAGGGTTTGTGTTTTTTCTCTCCTTTGCAAATGCGGTATTACTTGTCATTTAATCATGTTGCCATCGACAGTGTATAGTCTCTAAGATATGACGTTGGTATATAATCCGTAAAGTAAATACCCTGGATATCACGTGTAATAGCCTACAATATTTGTAAGTTGGTAATTTCATACGATGGGAAACTGTGAGGTTAGCGACCAATTTAACGTGTACTGAACGTGTGTTCGTGAAATATTCTGTAGAAATAAATGATAATAGTAGAAGAGTAGTAAAACGTGACAGTGGTTCTGTAGAATGTAAATCCATTTCGTAGTTAAGTGGGCTTCATATGTTTTGCGCGCAACTGAGCTTATATATTCATTTCGTTGCAACGACAGGAATTGTCCCCGGTGACGTAAATGGCCTTGTGACACTGCATGTCAACGGACGAAAGCTCCGACTTTTTGAAATCTAAATATAAAATGAAAGGTCCTGGAATATTTAGCTCAGCGTCGTAGATTTACATTATGAATTGGCTGCCAGATTCGGAATCGCACGTGCGGCCGATCCGTCTATTAGCTGGTCCGAATTTGTGAGCTTGACAGTCATTTAATGCCACTTTAAGTTATGACATTTACTGCGTGCTTTCCAGATAAGATAAATGTTGCCTTATCTGAAATCATTGGGTTTATTGCGTGCTTTTCAGATGAGGTAAAACACTGCCTTATCAGAATAAAATTACATTTACTAGATGCTCTCTAGACGAAGTGACTACTGCTTTATCTGGAAATATTAATTTCACTGCATGCGGTGAGATTTAATTAAATGCCCAGCTGAATACGGCAGACGGAGGGCCATCATCGGTCGCTCTACAGCAAGTGTCCGCTCAGCTGCTCGTAGTCCGTGTTCGCATGGGACTGTCGGTACTGACTACCGCAGAGTGGGCGAGGTCGTTAGTCTTTATACAGCAGTGCAGCTCTTGAGCAGGTTTCTGCATTGTATGGGCGAGTTCCGCTTTCAGCTGGATACTCTGTACTTTCAGATGAGGTACATACAGCCTTATCTGTAAACGTTTACGTTATTGCATGACGTTTTGAGTTAAGGTAAATATTGCCTTATCTGAAAACATCGGGCCATGAGCAAAGTACGGCCTTTGGCTTACGTGGTGCTATCTGATAATTTCTGGACGTAGTCAGATGACACTAGTGCTGCTAGCACGAGTTTTTGCAGTCAGGTGTGGATAGAGTCTGTTGAGTAATACCCTGCTTGGAATGAGGCTGTAGCACGTGTGATGCTTGAGTAGTGTCTTATTACAAGTGCGTGTTGTCCCGTTTGTAATTTTGGCGTAATTAGAAAATGCGATATTTGAGAGAACCACGTGTCTGCGCCAAAGGTTGCTTTAAATTTGAGAAAAATGCTACGGAAACTTTGTGTTGAAAGTATCTTGTGGAGAGCAGATACTGGGAAAAACACAATTTTTAAGCGCTTTTCCGAGCTTAAAAGCGGTGTGACTTCAGCTGAAGATCCCGAACGCTGAGGACGTCCATCGACAGCAGACGAGGTGAAAACGTGGATCGAGTGACGGAATTTGTCCTGGAAAACAGCAGAAGTACTATTCTTGCAATTTGTAACATGTTGGGAATTTTATTTGGGTCAGATAGAGCATTCGGAAGACGGTATGAACACGCTTCGATTGGCCGCAAATTCGTCCACCGCTTGCTGCGTGAGAAGCAGGAGCATAATCGTGTCAACGGGTGCCAGGTCCGTCAGGAGACACTTGAAAGAGACAGTGGATAGGAATTCTGGGTAATCACAGATAATGGGACGTGGGTATGTGGATGCGACCCAGAAACCAAGCGGCAGTCGTCTCAGTGGAACAGCCCACTCTCTTGCGCCCAAACAAAGCGAGCCAAGTTAGGGCAAATGTGAAGAGCATGCTTATCCGTTTTTTGACATTCACGGAGTTGTGTATTGTGAATTTTTTCCACAAGAACAAACTGCAAACCGGCAATACTGTATGCAGGAAAATGTGGGTCGGAAACGGCTTGGGAATGGGAGTTTGGGGGGTTGGTTTCTCCACCATGACATCGCAGCTCCACAGTCTGCTTTTTGTGTGCGTGAATTTGTGACTCAGAATAAAGTGAATGTCCTACACCTCTGCTTACCAAATGTAGCGCCGTGTGACATTTCTCTTGTGCCAAAAGTGAATATGGCTTTAAAGAGAGGGTGACTTAATGCCATTACCACGACTCGGACAAGGTCGAGGGACTTGCCTGCCGAGTTCCAGATAACGCGCTTCAGTAAATGTCTCGAACGGCGACGCTATCGCTGGGCTGGCTCGATGACGTCCGGAGGAGACCACTGTGACGTGGACAACGTTGATTACAAGGCAGGTGTTAACGGAGATAAAAACTAGGTCCAGAAGGCGTCACCTACACTTGCCGTTCTGCTAGTAAGCGATTAAACCTCCCCGCACCCCGGAGCTGGCGAGTACCCAATCGACAGAAACCGTGGTTACAGTTTCGTGTCGGCTTTGTGAAGCCCTTATGCAAACGTGATGTGAATGAATATCTGCATAAGAAGCTTATCTTTGTGCATTATTTAGCACAATGCTGTGGGTATCTGCATAAGAAACATATCTTCAGTTCATGCAGTGGCGTGACCTGATTTTGCATTTATAACAAGAAAAATGGCGAAACATGATGTGCCTGCTGTTCAGGTATTTGCACAGGGGACGTATGAGCTTGGGGGAAAAAGGGAATGTGTGAAGGAAATAAACTGAGAGGGAAATTGGGAATATTGAAAAATCTCTGTAATCTGACATTCACACGGTGTTTTTACGTTGCCGTTGTGCCATTTCAGTACACTTCTTGAAAAATCATCCTATTCATTCGTTCATGACGTAGATTTGTGAAGAGTGGCGGGAATGTAACTAGTGTATGCGCTTGCTGTTCGACGGTTGACCACTGGATAGGAGTTGATTTGCGTTGTAATGAAATATTATTAATCCTTTGACGCACCTAGTTTTAACACTTGAAAACTTTGTAGTTTGTTCACATACCGTATTTATGTGTTTCGTATGAATCCAAAAATGACGATTGTCTTTAAACGTAATTCACCATTTGGTGTTCGTAGTGGGAGACAAATTTTTAAATATTTCAACGAACTTAACGCCTTAGAGAGGCGATTCTCGCCTTGCTGTACTGGCAGCGAGCGACTCGGCCGCCCAGGGACCGGTTTTCGCCCAGCATCCCACCAGCGACACTGCCCCCCCCCCCGGGTTTGCTTGTTCTTCTCCTAATCTGTTTATCTATTTTTATTTTTGCTTATTTTTTGTTTTTATTTTCATTTTATTTATATACCTTTATCCTTACAGTTTCCTCCCGTACTTTTACTTTATTAGGCTATGTTTTTTTCTGCACCCACCCTTTCCCTACTCTGGTTCAACGCTGTTGGCTGTCCTCACGCTTACTGATTCCCGCCGTGCACCTTCCCATTTAGAACCTACGTTACAGGTTGCTTGGCTTTCTTTTCTTCTCGGAGTTTTGAACCTTGAAGATGGGACCAATACGTCGTCCCGAAACGTCGGTAAACAATTATCACACGACGCCGCGTAATATCGCAGAAGAGCGCAGATCTCATCAGTATCGCGTCGGAAGCCTGAAATCACGATTGTGAATTGTTTCTATCCCGTTACTGGCCTGGACAGGCTCTTAGGGCTCAAGGAGATTTAAGCTGCCAGAAGTTCGGGACAGTCAGCACATAGAGGTGGTAAGGTTGTCAGCCCCACGCACCGGCTGCAGGTGTGCAGTTAGTTTGGAATAAACTTGCGTTTACACCGGGGCTGTAGAGTCAGTACACAAAAGCTCCGACTCCGACTCTGACTCTTCGATTTTTGAAACTCCCGACTCCTTCATAAAAGCTCAATATGTATTAATGATGGTAAGCCTAGAAGACGTTTCATCACCACCACGTAAATTATCAGGCTACTGTTTGGACTTATAACCTGTATTTAATTATAAGTCTAATGGTTACTGCAGCTATCAGGGCTCTGGTGTTGGAGTATCTAGTTAAGATTTTAGATTGAGGTCGGAGTCGGAGTCTGTACATTTTTACCGACTCCGACTCCACCTAAAATTCCTTCCGACTCCGATTCCGACTCCACGACTCCGACTCCTACTCCACAGCCCTGGTTTATAAGCACAGTGACTTTACTGTTACAACACAAGCTGTTATCTGATTCCGGCTATTGAAGGGGGTACGTGTTTTACTGCTGTCATGGATCCATAATCTGTAACAGAACACACGTAATAAAATTGTGTGCGACCTGTGCCCGTGTTGTACGCAACACTTGTGAAGTTGTGGTAGTTACATACTTGAGTGAAAGTAGATCTTTGTACTATTTGTTTTCGTCGAAATCTGATTTTTTTTAAGTTGTTGATAGTTTATATTACTTGCACTCTTGCTGTGAATGGGCAGTATATTTCATGTCTAGAAGTAGGCACCTCGCAAGCGGAAGGAAATGTGTACGCCTGATGGAGTCTGTTTGTTGTATTTTTAAGTTTTGTTAGTCGGAGCTGGATTAGAGAAAGAAGAACACGTGCAAGAGAGACGCTAGGTCGGGGAGCATTTCCTGTTTGTACGCCTTCCCCGACGTAACACGCACTGTTCGGATCCTCATCATCTGGTAGTTATTCTTGGAGCCGCCATGCAGACAAGACAAGGCAGCCGTTCCTCACGTGGAGTAGGCTCGCTGTTGATTGCAGCTTACACGTATTAAATTAATGTTATTCACGTCTTACTTGTGAATGTTACTCTCCGAATAATGGGCCTGTCGCATTTGGTGCACACGTGTCTCATCTGCACGCAGGCTGCAGCTTCTCTTTAAAGTTTCACAAGGAAGTTCCAAAAAGTAATGTAACAGACACGGATAACGAGAACTTTATTCTGACTCGATGTTATACATGGCACATGGGCAGCAGGTGACACACATCAGACCTCGACGTAGTCACCATTGACATTTAAGGATTTGTTCCATTGTGGCATTAGACCTGTATATCGGAGTAGAAATCGGTGTCAAGTGTCAGGCCAGGAGGTGACAGCTTTCTTGGCGTGGGCACCTAGTGGAAATCGCTTGCCAGCCAGGTGCTTCTTAAGGGCTCTAAAGAGATGGAAATCACTGGGTTCCATAATGTAAACCGGGCTCGTTATGGCGCTAAGGCTGGAAGAATGCGGACTAGGGCAGTAGACAGGGCGTCTACCGCACCGATCTGGCATCCAGTGACTTCACCTCTTTGGACCTCTTAAGAAGCTGTGCCTGGCCAGCGATTTGTAAGAGTCTCTAACGTGAAGTAGTTGTCACCTCCTGGCTGCAGGGACCGATTTCGTTTCAGCCGGGATAAAAGCGTTGGTTCCGCGGTGGGACGTATGCTTAAATGAAAATGGGGACTACGAGGAGGTCTGGTGTGTACAACCTGCTGCCCACGGGCTGTGTGTACGTGGAAATCAGAGTAGATCTTGGCATTAGAGTGCTGCCTTATTTTTGAAACTTCTGTACTTCTTGTCATCATCCAGAGTTGAATGTGGGAAGCTTTAATAGGTGGAATCTTCTGTGCTTGTACGAAATGGTGCTAAAGGACCCAAAACTTACTTGTATAACAGCTCAGATTCTACCTCACAGAACACTGTGTCTCCGTTATAAAGACGAACCGGTGAGTACTGTTTGGGGAAATTATGTTTTCCTGAGAATTGTAGCCACATACAGGTACTTTTGTAATGTTAAAGTACGGAGCACATACGTATGCAGTAAACGTTGACCTTTAAATTCTTAGGGCAGCGGTGGACCCACGACAAAGTGTAACGTTGTGTTCTGTGTTTAACTTCCTTTCAAGCAAATTATTTACAGTTTTATATCGGTACAAATTGTATTTATTTTAAGAAGGGAGAAAACGATGGATAACCGTAGATATCAAGGACAAGCTTGAGCAAGCGCTGAGACGCTGAAATCCATGTTATACCCTTCGAGGTTAAGAAACAGGTTTGGTGTATCTCATGGGTGGTGGTTAGATTGCATTTGCAGTATCAGTTTTATCAAACTTAGATCAATTCGTCTAAACCAGAAGATCAACGATTAAGAAATTGGGCGCGGATGTAGTTGGGAGTTCGCTGCTGTCTGCTGATTCTTCTGCGGCGAAACATAAAGGACGTCTCAGAAATTGTTATTAATATGTGCTGATCTGGAAATGCCTTCAGAAAGATAAGCCAGGCGGGTACAGAGAACCCTTAGTTATATGTGCACGAGATGTAGTAACTGTCAAATAGTGTTTGCCTAAACATGACCAAGAAACGTGAATGCAGAGAAGCGCCTCGCAGTAGTTGAGTAACGGTGTGTCATGTGAGTGGTGATGATAACGCAGTTTGGACAGAGAAACATGGTATCTTCCAAAGACTGGGGTTCTTCGATGATCGTACGGATACCAACGGACGGTGGATGGAATCACATGGCATTCACAAGTCACGTCTTGCGGCATGATCACCCGCGTGTGTTAATGCTATGCGCATCCGCCCCTGCTACCATATAATGTTCTAAAATTAGTCACGGCTGCCGGGAACGGCGGGTATTGCAGACTGGGTGGGGAAACGATGGGAGGTAAAGGTGCACACCATGAAGGCCACAGGGGGGACTAGACATGTAGCTTAACACATTCTTGGCTTCGGCACTAGATGGAAGTGGGGTCACTTTAATGTCCCAGCTGCTTTACACCCGTTACGCATTGAAATGGAGGCTGGGTGGGCTCCAGAGTGGGTCCGGGCGCTTTGGAGAAATGGAAAATCGAGTCGAACCCACCTTTCCTTCTTGGTCGTCCAGCCCATAGCTTGGTATAGCCTACGACCTGCGTTATCATATCGTCGGGAAGACGGTGTATAGTTCATTAAACGCGGATCCTGAGAAGCGAGTTTCGCGTGATGCATCTGTATTTTAATCCTCATCGTCATGGATTTGGCCTTAAAGCGTGTTTTCATACATAATGAATTTACGAAATGTGAACCTTTTTTAAATATTTGGTACGTGTTGGACCGGGGGATGGGGGGATCAGGCCGTCGCAGGATTGTTACCCGATACGGCATTAACATTGGGTTTTTAAACCCAGACTGTTTACTGTGCGGTACGAACTGAATCTTGTGTAGGTTAATCTTAAGCCCCCCCTAGACGGTTAGAATTATTGCTTTTCCCCTTGAATTAATATTCTCTCAAGATGACTCAGTACTACTGTGCAATAATTTATTTTGCTTGTGAGTCAGGATGAGTCAACATGTTGAGTGGTACTGATACTGCTTGTGTGGCCATTGCTTTTGCCCTGTGTTTAAAAAGGAAGAGGAATCTTCACTCGACCAAAGAATGGTAGAAAAGCAGACCACAACACACCCACGGAATTTCATGAGAGACTTAAAATTATATATATTTATTGTTCTGTGTTTTATGATAAATGATGAAAAAAATTACAGATGAATACAAAATTCAAGCACAAGGGCTTTGTAACCGTCCATGTCGAACTGCCGACTATTGGTTGCAGTAATGCTGGATGCTCTTCGGTAGAAATGGATCCCTGCCGAGGAATATAGGGGGGTTTTGAAGCCACTTTGATAGTCGTTATAATATTATGCGGTCACACAGTTCGTGTTTATTTGCAATAAGTATTACAACATTACAGCAACTGTTTGCACAGTTCGAATAATCGGCTACTACCATACAAAACTTATGATCGTTTTGGATGAGGCTGGTAAGTTGTGTGTGCCCACTCGCGTTTGCTTTTTCATACTATCTCGTGAAACCCAAAATTACAGTTGCCTCAAATTCTGGAATGTCTCCTCCTTGGACAAGAAAACAGCCAGCAGGCAAGCCCGTCCGAAAATCTCTTTCAGCGCAGAAGGACTGCTTACCTGTATACAACTGCAGGTCCTATGCCAAGGAAGAGAACTTAAGCTTTTAATGGAAATGAGGCGCGTTAGACCTCTACCCATCTTAATGCCATACAAGGCTAAGTGCGAAGAGCAATTAGAAGTTTGAACTGCTAGACCCCTCCGCCTATTCCAAATTCTGAATAGTGCATGGATGATTTAATTTAAATGTCATTACATAACCTGGCTGATGGCCAACAAGCAGTTTATCGCCTCATCTTCTTGAAGCTCAGTCCGAGACTTGAACTACGGACCCTGGCCGGTTACAGCTTAGTTACGCTTTGGACACAAAGGAAAGCGAACGCAGCAACATAAAGAGGGAACTGGTGAATTTGGCGTTTCTGGCACTGAATGTAGGCTGATTCTGAGTTCCCTGGTTTGTGACATCTTGTACAGTCGTAGATATGTTTCACCATTACAGAGGATATGCTGTCTCCATCTTCAGGGTAGCTGTATGCAGAACATTTCTGTGAAGCACCGTGTCTGCCACTCGGCACGGCGTTACGTCGCACAGGGCCGTAATCTTAATGTACTCTTATTTCATATTTTCCACAGTAATTGCCGTTGGTGAAACCGAAGTTCCTTTTATATAGTAGATCGCCTTTCATTGGCCACCCGTTATTACCTGAACCGAAAGTGGGAGGTATTCGAGTGTACCCGCTCAAAACGGTTTTTTTTTCTTTCTTTCCTGCCACTCGCGAGAAACGATGTATGGCATCACGCAGACTCGGCGTCTCCCTTGTATCGACCGACGTTCTCTACCTTCTTAGCGCACTGGGATTGCAGGCAGAACAAACGAGCATATCAGTCCCAGTAAACAATTTGAAGGTACTTCGTCCGTGGCATTTATGTCTCTTCTTTCACTGAAGGGAATTTCTGTGATTCAGATGAGCAGAGAGGGTGGGGCATTTACTTGCTAGCCTGAGTGCAATGTGGTGCTGTAGGAAGGTCGCTTCTGCGGATGTTCCACCAATTACTGCTATACTGAAAGGTAAAGGTAAAGCTTGTGGCGCACGCACAGTAATGTACATCGCATTGCACAGCTTTGCTTATTGTTGTTGTTATTATTGTGCCTCCTATGGGAGGAATCAAACCCGCCTGCATACCTCGCCGTTCGTCGTTGCTTAATTTGCAGGAGTTCTAATATCGGCATATTTGTGTGCTTTTGTATGTCTCTTTGTATTTCCACATGCTGGCTTCTATCGCGTACACATTACATATTTCATTGTGTGCACTTTTGTGTGTACGTAAATAATCAAAGCTTCGTTTTTATTGCATATTAGCTTTCTTTACGTTCTCCGTTTCGATTGTCAGTTTCCAGTTTAATGACAGTACGTATTCCTGTCGTTCAAAATAACAAGGGGCTTTCCTTGTACCGCTGTATTGTGTCGTATTGAATGTACAAGGACCTAGGTCTTTCCGGTTCCAGAATTCTGATTGTGATAAGTGGTTGACTTCAGCCTTCGGTATTTGAAAGAGTTCTCAAAAATTGCTTTCCTGGAATGAGGTAGTGTCAGTGTTGTGTCATATGTTCTTAGGTGTGTTTGATGTAACGATAGCGTCAGCAGCAAAGACTGTATGGCATCACATGGTAGGCTCATAGGGAATAACGAGTTGGAAAGGATGTGGAAGGAAACAGTCGTGTTCTAATTCGAGGTACTGTCTCAGAATTTGCTTGGAAGGACGGAATATTACGAGAAATCTCAGGACAGTGGTTATCCCGGCTGTGGTTTGAACTAGGCATCTCGTCAGTACAAGTTAAAGTGTTAACCGTTTGAGCCAACCTGCACAGTATTGTTTTAAGCAGTAGATATTTCACTAGCTTTTCGGACTTTCAAATACGCTAGGTTTATGTGTGAAGAGTCGTTATGATGGTAGCACCCCGCGTTAACCGTGGTGCAGCCTTAAATTTCTTCAGAAAGGAGCGGAGTAAAACATCCAGGGAAATGGAGAAGGATTATGATATAGACAGAAGCAAAGTGACTTGCCTAAACTTCGTACTCTTCTGCCCTGAAGATGCAGGAAACCCTTTCCTCTGTAACGTTTGCACCTGCCAACCGGACTCCATGGCCTAACATGCTACAACGCGTTAGCCTTTTAAGAGACACCAGCGTGAGAATTTTAAGTCTGACAGAGAGATGTAAATACTTGCTCGACATTCGCCTGGCATTTCTGAGAAAAGGTGCTACAAGCATTCGAAATAATCGATCCCAAAAACAGAGTCAAGGTTCTTCACAAAATCAAAACACGTTGCCTACGTAGCAAGTATAGTCATGAAATAAACCGAAGATATGAGCACTCCCACAGCGGCTCTTCGTGCGCCACAGAGTCACGAACTTGGTCAGTGGGAAGACAGGTGGCTCATTGCGAATGTGTCATGCCAGACGCACTAGAGAAAAGTGCAGGATGGAAACGAAATGTTAGGTGTAGTTGTACGATCGTATTGTGTGGTAAGTGATTCCCAAAGTTTTTCATTTCGTGGAGCACCTGGCCGTCACTTTGCTTTTTACGGAACACAAAGAAAGTTTCCTTCCTTACTTTTTGTGCCAGAATTCGAACTAGGAACGGTATTATTGGCGGATAGTATGTCGTACTGTATTATGGATCCGTTCCAACGAACGGTGTTTACACAAGGTATGCGAGAAAATGGGTAATTGAAGGGATTCTCTCCACCACTTTTTTTTTATATAATAAAGGACAGACCACCGTAACTGTATTTCACTAGAGGAATAGCTCGTATTCAGCTCCCCACAGGCGCAGAATGTTGCAGCCACTAGCGCAGATAATGTTACAAGTTACGTGTACTTGCGAGGTCAGCATTATCTGTCGCATGTTGGTCTCTTGTTTGAAAGGAGCACATATGAACAGAATGTTTTTGACATTAAATGTCCATAGTTTTAAGGGCTATAACAAATTCTCAGAAACATGTTTATATGAGTGTTGCCTGATTAAAATATAGCCCATCTGCAGGTGTGTTAACCCTGCCTGTTAGACCAATAATTAGTGCCAAAACTACAATGTGCCGATCTGTCGAGGATTCTTACGTTGAAATTTAATTAAAATGCGTTAAGGCCAATTCGCAGTCGTTTCTACATGCGCACAGACGAGCGGGTACAGCGCAGACGCACTTGCCATGAATGCCTACGACAGCATGAAGAATAAAAACACAGTGCCACACCCTTTTGGTGGAGTCGGGATACATTTGTTGGAATAGTGACTAGGCTTTGGGTAGAAAGACTTAGTATTCGGGGTTCGAGTCTCAGGATTGGCAAGAAATTTTGCGAGGTCTGCTCTCTTGTGGAATTTTACGCAGCGTAGAGTGGTAACTCCGTACCGTCGGTTGGGAACAACCTATCGGTCCAATTTTCAAGGGTCAAGAGGTCCAAGTCTTCTTGGACTTAGTAGTTTCTGAAACACGTACAGTGAGGTAGGATGTTCATTGATCGTTAACTCATCTTCTGTTTCCCGTGACAGGAATTGTCGACCGAATTTTCCGATGAAGAAAGTGTGAAGAAACTTGGACAGCGTTCAGATCATGAATCGTTGGTATTTATTTTTAGAGTTTATCTAAGTCGGGCTTAAATTTAGTTTTGTCAGAAGTGACTTGTCAGAAGTCGGTATTGTGAGGCAGTAAGACATGTGAGGGTAATATTATGCGAAGAGCTTAATGCATGCAATTTTTGACATTACTGATTCTTATAAATTAATTATACCTTAATGTCACCATCATGAGTTACGCTGTTGGCCTTTTCCAGTTACAAACTGTTTTCTCGCATCGCTCTGTTTGGCGTCCGTGGTGTCTTTATGTCTTTGGATTTATATCGATAGAGCGCCTCAGGGATGAGGTTATTTAAGATTCCGTGTCTTTGGTGGGAGGGGTTTTATCAGAAACGAAAGGCGGCCGCTGTTAGGAAAGTAACCGTTGAAGTGTTGTCGAATTGTCTTTGTAGGAGAGCGGCCTCAGCCTGTGATCTGGATGCTCTTCTGCCTCTAAGGGGGGCCGCGGTGGCGCAGTTGGTTGAGGCACTGCGCTACAAACCGACAGGTCGCGGGTTCGATTCCCGATGGTGTCAGTGGATTTTTCATTGACATAATTCTGTCGGTCGCACTATGGCCCTGGGGTCGACTCAGCCTCTAACAGAAATGAGTACCAGGAATATTTCCTGGGGGGTAACCGCGGCCGGTGCGTGGGGCTGACAACCTTACCACCTTCAAGCGCCGATTGTCTAGAAATCTGGGAGCCTCGACCTCGTGGAACCCTGTGGGCCTGTCCAGGCCTGAAGTGGGACTGCTTCTGTCTCTAAGGCACTGCTGAGTCGTAACTTCTGTGTATCTTGTCGTGCAACCAAAGTGTGATCAACATGGTCCACCGTCTTCTAGTTTCGCCTGTAGTATTGCCAAAGTTGTTCATGAAAACCGAGTAGGTTGGTGTTCGGTATCGCAGGCACCTCATTTTCGCAAAAGTTGCTCTGTAGGATGTGACAGCTGAAGTAACCTAGTACGATGTAATAACCATTCTTAATAATTTCGTACATTTAACACGCTCTCCAAATTGAGGTGATGGTGTCCCACTGTGAAAGGAAGCAACGGTGAAGTACGTAATTTATGCTTGGTACCTGTTTGCTGTGTACGTATAGCTTGTGTGTATACGTATGTGGCATTATCGTTTTGTAAGGAAAACACTTCAATGTGCTGTGTTGGTAATAACAAGCCCATACATACACTACACCCACTGATCTTTTATGTGACAGACAGAAGTATCCTTTCTTCCCCCGAGATAGTATGGTTGTTTACCTGTGATATCACATAGTAGTTCTGTTATTATAGTAGTGGAGACTTTGAAAGGAAGAATAACGTCCGCATTATTAAGTTAAAGTATTGACATACTCGTATAGTCGAAGGTACGATACGAAGATGCGCAGCGCGTTCTGAAACTACGACGAAACTACAACCTCGCTACTATGCACATCTGCTCTGTCTATTAGGTTCGTGGTAGGAGACTGACAGGAAAGTTACTTTTGTTTAGGTAGGTTCATAGATGTTACGACTGTGGCCATCAGTGTTCCCTCTAAGCTGCGCGGGTGCGCGTCCGCGCAGTAACTGAAATGCTACCGCGCACACTGAATTGTTGCCGCACAGCTGGAACTTTTCAGTTTTCATTGTAGGTATTCTTACTATGCATATTACAAAAAACTTGTAAAGTGCCACGCAGTGGTCAGGTCGTGAAAAAATTTTCTGCTCAGAGAAGTAGCAGGTACGCGCAGCTGTAAAAAAATTAGCGGGAACGTTGCCCTCAGTAAAAGTGACGTGTTTGATGGATTAAAGGCTATCCATCGGACTTTTTAGAATACGTGAGATTCGGCTGATATGTTAATCGAAATAGGGTGAACACATGAAATGTAGACAAATCTAGTGCACTGTTATTCAAGAAGTATGTGAGACACAAGACTTAAAACTATACGTAATTTGATAGGTTATGTGATCAAGTTTTTGTGACCTACACCTGTCAATTTTCAGCTATAGTAATTCCGGGACAGTTGCCGCGGCGGGAGAGACGCCGCATTTTTTAGTTTGGTGGGTTCTGGCAATCCTGTGCCGATCGCAGCACATGTGCTTATTCAGTTAGTCTAGAGAGGTGTTGAGAGTGACCGTAATGAATATCGGCGCTGTTTTGCAAGACTTAGGACTGATTTTGTGCGGTGAGTTTATATATTTTATGCGGGAACTTTTTCTAGTGCTCACAAAATGTTTCGTAACTGGTTCCAATCGAAATAATTATGCAATCATGATACGTTAGAAGTTGCCCTTGCCTTCACGTCATGTAGTCGCCATGTTCTTCATTCCGTTTGGCAAGTGGGAGTGCGGCTTCTCTCCCTGATTAGGAAAGACGCCGCAAAAAATTAAGGGAGATATGCTGCAACTAAACAGTTCCACATACGTTCAGAAACGTCGTGCATATACATTATAGAGTACTAAAAGCTGTCTGTTCTATTGCTCTTATCTTCTTACCCCCAGGGTCAGATGTGTACATGAACCGGTAATAGTCGTACATTAGCACCCACTTATTAATCAAGTGGTTCACACAGCATTTCCTCAAACACGAAACTTCAGGGAAGGTCGTTCTACTTTTAGGTGGCCTCAGAGCTCATTGCAGCTCCCCTTTACTGCTTCTGGCTGTTGTTGAAAATAACGTCACTCTCAGTTGTGTACCGACTCACTGTACTCATGCCTTACAGCCCTTGGATAGGTGATATTTTGGGCCTTTAAAAAGTCATTTCAAAAACGAAGCCGCAGCTTGGATGAAGCAGAATCCACAGAGGAAAATCACTCGATATCACATGGCGCGCCTTATCGGGTGTGTTTGGAATGAAGCTGCTTCCGTGGGTATTGATGTAAGTGCTTTTGAGTCAACGGGTGTTTATCCTTTGAACCGCAACAGAGTGCCTGAATATTTCTTCTCCATTTATGATACCAGCGAAACTAACTTATGGAAACGGCACCTCCAGATATGGCTCCGCTTTGTACACCCTGTACTTCAGGAACCCTCTCTCAAAATATGTTACCTATCTTAGCAGGATCTTCATTAAGTACCCTGCTTACTACACTGCCGTCTGACACTTCCCATGAAGTCCTTCCAGACTTTAGAAGATCAGCCGAGTACCGAAAATACTGAAGAAATATTCTATTTCAGAAAAGCAATACTTTCGTTCATACTGAAGAAGCTAATAATACCGAGGAAAAGCGAAAAAATCAAGAAGGAAAACAGGCCAAAGAGTAGAGGAAAATCGAAAGTATGACAGTCCCAGTACTTCAGGTCTACAAGATCAGAAAATGCATAAAAGGAACTCGTTAAAACCAGATATTCATGATCTGAGGATTCTGACACGAAATGCTGTAAGTGTTGGGAAAACTACTGCAAGAAACTAAGGACGGTTACTGGGTCGAACGTGTGAGCTGCAGAAACTGGCTGCTCAAGAGTGTTCTGCATACAAGCAAATGCGTCGACTGCGAGAGGAAAACAAGATGCAGAAGAGGATGTAGAGTGTTTCGTTCACTGAAACTTAGACTCTTGAGTTTATTGGGTTCAAATATTGTTTACTTATGATTTATTTTCTATTTTAATGCTGATATTGCTTCTTTACTTTGAACACAGTGCAGCAGTTTTCATTTACTTAACCTGCTTCTTGAATTCACAGGATATTTCCAAAGAGTGGCATTCTCTCCCTACATAACGGCGTCTGGCCCTGCCAAAAAGCGGCGTGTTTACCGGCATGCCCGGGAGAGACGCCGCAAAAACAAACTTTTTCGTTGTCCTGTGTCCCAGAGAGCTTCACTATGCAGATACTTTGCACACAGTGTATTAAAGTAGAAACCTTGAATATAATGCCTCTGAATTTTCAGCCGTTTGACGATTTTCGTTTTGAGTTACAGGGAAAGTTGCGAAAAGCGTAGCGTCTGTCCCGGCATTACGCTATTAATGAGGGCACCGTGAGTAGCCCGGCACGTATATATGTACTTAAGTTCTGTCCACACATTTGTAAACATGGCTGATATAACTAGCCGTAGCACGTCGTATGATATCAGCGGGTTTGGCAAAATGGTGGGGAATGTTGGAACGTAAGAGCATATTTTATGTAACCTATCGAAGCAGAAATAAAATAATGTATGGTCAGGGGAGCAAGGTGGCGAAGTGGTATGGCCGCCTTTGCCAAACAATGTCTGTGGAAACGTTTGGTTCAAGAAAGCCAGAACTGGTGCGCCGCTGCATACCGCAGAATTAATTCATTGTGGATTAGCGTGATGAGTGTCACGTTTTTGTGCAGTTGATGTTTCAAGTGTGTTTGTGTTGAGTGCGCTGTGTGGTCGGTATAGACCAGTGGAATGGCAGACGTCAAGGAATAGAATTTGCATCCAGTTTTGTTTTAACCTTGACAAACCAGCCTCTGAGACTTACGAAATGCTTTAAAAAGTCTTTCGTGATGACGCCATAAGTAGAGTACAGACCGTTGAGTAATATTCACGTTTGAAAAGTGGGTTTTGTACGTTCAGGTCGCCCGTCATCAAGCTGGACTCATGAAAGTGTAGAAAAAGTGCGTCACGCCTACCGGGAGGACAGACGGCACATAATTAACGATTTTTGTAACAGTCTAAGCCTTAGACTGTAGGGCGTGGGCACTTCAAACGCGTACCGTACGATAAGCCCAAATCATACGGCATATGCCGACGCATTTTAGCCGAAGATTTAAAACATGAGGCTGATTGGTGCAAAATTTGTGCTCCTCTGCTGAATGACAGCTGGAAACAATACCGCCTTCCTGTGTGCAAGGACTTGAAAGATCCAGCCGGAAAGGACAGTCTTCATTTCTGTGTATGTTAATTCTCAAAGATGGAATTTGTTCGAACAGACGATTCCAGGATAGCGCGTAGATGCAAGCTAACGTAGGCGATTTCTGGCCAGCATCACGAAATAGAAATTTCAGAGATTCTTCCATCAATGGAGGAAGAGCTGGGCTCAGTATAGAAGTTTAGAAGGGACTACTTTGAAACGTACAAGACCGACTTGTAACTGGGTATAATCCTGCGCGGAAAATTTTGGTTCGCACCTCGTATGTAATGTTTCCGCACGCTTGAATATTTTGTGTGAACATTTACGTAGGAAATCGGTGTAAACAGGTGAAAGAGGTGACACTGATAGTTACAACAGGAAGTTGAAACGCGTTTGTCCAGTTCTGTGTAAATGATTGTGCAATGGAAGTTGTAGCTTGGCGTCATAGTTGTTGGTTGTTACGAGAGCTGCGCTGTAATGCATTTATCGATTTCCAAAGCTACATCGCACACGCGTGTTTTCCTGGATGCATTACTTTACTTAAGAAGGTGCACCTCCCCTCCCCCACCCCCTTTCCAGTATGGCGACGGTTGACTTGGAATTGTGATTTGGAAAGTTGGAAATGCGGACGTGCGTTGACGGTATGGTTGATATTAGTGGTTGTCGCGGGATCATCATCTCTTCTCGAAATAAGTGGTCACTGCTGCAGACGCTGACGTGTGAAGGAGGCTGCCTCCAGCTGTTTCCTTCATCCCACTCGTTCTTCAGGGCTAGACGGCTCCCTGACTGAGTAAATCAATACTCGTAGGCCAACGCATGATTTGAAAGTAGGGTTCGACTCCATTCTGTTACAAACCAACGCATTACTTCATCCACTGACAGTTTTATTTTAACTGGTTCCTAGCAAGAACATGTTTTGCACGGTGTTCCATGATCGGAAAGCGCAATGGACTCCTTTGTATCTGTATACACTACGTCGCAGTGATACCATGCCATTCCTTGGCTCTGATAACGAACAGAGTAATACATATCCTTCTCTTTATGGCGTTTCATATTTAGAGGTTTGTTTGATTTTCTTGTGCATGACTTATGCATATGTCATATGGAAGTATACTGCCGTTCCTAACTAATGACGATGTTGTTACTGCTAGAAATTACTGCTGGAATTAGTTGTTTTGGAATGTAAGGCATGAATAGATGACAGGGTAACGTGTTCTGAGTAAAATGTTTCTGGCGTCATTTTGTTTTACGTTTTAGCTGCGATAGCTCAGTGCAGAAATTAGGCTACAGGCTGGACGACCGGGGAATAGGGGCTCGACTCCCATCCGGAGCAAGGAACTTTTTTCATCTCCACGGTATTCAAACCGGCTCCGGGTGTCGGGCAACCACCTGTTTAGTGTTCACCGCGGGGGAGGGGGGCTACTTCCCCGGGGCGTGAAGTTTTCTGCTCGCTTATACTAGTGCTGGAGTTAAGATTGAGTGGAATTATACCTTCATTCCCTCGGTATAACTTAATGCCGTGGTGCCTAATTAAGTATGGGGACAACTTTATCTTCGATGCCTGAATGACGAGTGAGTGTGATAATGTTCGGGGGAGGACGGTGATCAGAGACGCTACATTTATTACGCGAAAAGTTTACGGCTCCAAACGTTTACTTGAAGTCCCTGCTTGTTCTTCTCGTAAAGGTTGGTTGGAAACTTGAAGATCTACTAAATAATTTTTAAGAAAAAGTTCATATCTTACGAAAAACAGCGCGTCTCCGTTACGGAGACGACTCGGTGGGCGCTGCTTGGTGAAATTATGCTGTTGCTGTCAGAAGTAGGCGAAACGCGAAAACTGTCGTGGAAGGATGGGGAGTCGGTCATGGTTCGGCTTGTACTAACAACTGTGCTTTAGAACAGCATGGTCAAACAGTTTCATATTCGTTGGCCGTCTGGACAGAAGATTTGAAAGTTCAGGGGCATCGGATGATAATTTTGTCTTGTAAGACCATGTACACCTTGTGAGGGTATTGGGAAATGTGAAGGCTTGTGTGTGTGTGTGTGTGTGTGTGTGTGTGTGTGTGTGTGTGTGTGTGTGTGTATGCAGACATTACTGTTGTACGTTTATACGTGGCGCTAGAACCGCATAGTCTGTCATTTATATCACAACCCCCCCTTCCCTCCCCACCCCTTCTTCGAGTGTGTGTCTGTCGCTATTAGCGGGTCACAGTCGACTCGCGGGCCCGCATTTAAATCCCCTTGCTTGAGAACTCTTCCTGTTTGCAGTATTTGACACAAGACGGATTGTTACTTATTCTTGTTTAAGCTTACAGTAAATTTCGATGTTAGAACAAAAATAAATTATGTAGTTTTGTCCCGCGAAGATAATTCATGTAGACAGACGTTCGCGCAATGTTGAGATATTGTTGAAGCAGGTAGATATAATCTGCTTAGCACGCATCCTGAATGAGATGCCTCTTTGTGTCGCAACACTGCACTTGGGATGGGGCTAGAACCCCGTTCGAGCAATAAGCAGTAGTAGGAGCAGTGCGTCTGCGTCTTTTATACGTGTAAGTGAGGCCTGATGAAAGCAATACTAATTTTTCTGTTGCCCCCTTAACATCGGCGTTATGCTGTTATGTTATGTTGTGATACCAGCAAAACCGGAAAAATAATTTTGGAAAAAGTGGGAGGAGGACGCCTTCCACAGCTCTTCATTCGTTAAGATGCGAGGGGACGACGCGACTTTGACTACTGACAATGCTGTGGAGAGACCAACACCGTCTTGGGATTCGTCCCAACATGCTTGCACAATTTGAGCCTACAGTGTTCGTGCTGATGACTGACAAGGGTAGGCTTACTGGATTATGGAGGACATAATAGGTTTTCATTTTCGGAAATTTTAATTGTTTTAAAAAACGAAAAATAATGCTTCTTGAAAGTGCTGGTAATATGGAACCCGTTTACGCAGCGTAAAAAGGTGCTAATATATAGCTGAAACGTTATGGCGTTGGTAGGTGGCTTTTAATTAAGGATATTACCGTTGGATTAAGGGAAGTGTTCTGTTCGTATTGTAGTCTTACAGGTTACGAGACGCGTGCCCGTGACATGATGGGCCAACATAATACACGCTACTCCATGGCCTCTTTCATCGGTCGTGTCTTTGGTGTTGGAGCAAACTAAGCGTTAATTTCAACCATCGGATTGCTGCCTCCAGGTTATTGTTCATATGCACGATGCTGAACTCTTTCTTCACCCTCTCATACCTCTTAGAGTACACAGTCTGTCCATTTATATAGTAATCATCGCACGCAGGGCGTCACTCATTCCCTAACTCAGTCATTCGCACGCAACGTATTACATAAGGTAGGTAACACCGTGTAGACTGGTAGGTGGTTAACCTCCTTGGTTTTTATCCTCGAAGTACCATATTTTCCGGGACGGGTAAGAATGTGAATTGCGTAATTGAATTTGTTACTCTGAAGAAGCAACTTGTCCTCTTGCTGAAATGTGGACGTGTTCCCTTCTTGTAAATTCTTCAGTTTAAAAGAGGTGAATACCAAGGAGTAACGGAATGAAAGGTTTGCAAACTGCTGCGATACGATTTTTTTGGTCACTCTTCGTTATGTCTTTGTCATGGTCCGCAGGAGAGATGGAGACAGGGACACTGGACCTAATGACAAGACAAATGTTTCTCTTAGGCGTGGTAATCGGCTGCTTGTTGCTAAGTGAAAATACAAGGAGAGTAGAAACAGCGTGATAATTTAGATGATGTTATTTTTAGTTCTGAGTTTTTTTTTGGGACTCTAATTGTGAATGAATGGTGTGAAAATTCATATTGTGGTCCTTTGGGGTATGACACCATGTAGTCTGGCACATGGGTAACTAAAGTTTAATTACGCCTTTAGTTTATACTTAACTGTATATGAAAGTCGCGGGTATGAACATATGTGATCTCAACAGAAAGCAGTTTTCGCGCCGACGTACCTCGATGTTCCGGTAACTAGGAGACGCAATGCAGGTGACACGGCCGCATGTAAAACTGTATTTTCAAATGCGTCGATATGTGGAAATAATTCATGCGGATGCTTCGTTAGAATTCTGCAGATCTGGATGAACGTAGGTTGCAGGTGGGAACGAGCAACATTCCAGGAATTCCTGTCATTGCCAGTCAGATACTCCATGAAGATGACTGTCGCCAGCGATGCACTGTGATTTGTTAACCAAGGTTTTGGAGAAATCCACTGCCTCCATCTTCAGGGCAAGGACCTTCAGATGTAGTGCAGTAGGTACAGGAACGGGCTGGACAGCAGGTTTCTTCAAAAGTTCCAGTGTATCTGTCGACCAAACTGTAGATAATGTCACATGCCAGTTCGTAACCTTCATATTCACTGCCGTGAGAGTGCCAGATGTCAGCAATACTTCGCTGTGATACTTACAGCCGTTTATGCATGTATGTTTGAAATGGGTTCGTGGACATACTGGAAATGCAGGAAATGAAAGAGTGAACGAATTGGCGAAAGAAGCAGCATGCTCCAGAGCCCCGTGTTCTTTTGATAAGTGCCCTTTATCCTTCCTTAAAGACAATGAAAAGTAATGTACTCATTTCTTGGAATGCGAAATTGTTGGGAAGCGAGAAAGCCTGTACTAGGCCGTGCCATGGCTCAGGCGGTTAGTCACCGGCCTCCCACCGCGGGGGCCCGGGTTCGATCCCGGTCAGTCCATGTGGGATTTGTGGTGGACAGAGTGGCACTGGGACAGGTTTTTCCCCAATTACTTCGGTTTTCCCCTGTCAATTTCATTCTACCGGTGCTCCATTACTAGGAAAAGGACAAAAAATAATCATCATCGTCATCTTCATCACAGGGTTGCACAAGAAGCCTCATGGCTGCGGTGCGTCCGTAGCATCTGCTGCGGGGCCCTTCTCCACTAAAAAAAAGCTGTACTACTAGAAAACTAGTTTTTCCCCGATATAGACACGCGGCTGCAAGGCTCATATATGCGATCTGACTTTGTGTTAACACAGTTCGTAACCGGTCACGGAAAATTTGGTGCCTACTTTCACAGATTCACAATCCAAACAGAGAAACAGTATATATGTACGTGTCAGGAGAGTTCTGAAACCGAGAAGCACATACTGTTTGACCGTCCAGTGTACGAAAAAGAACGATGTGCATTAAAAATTCACCTTATCTGTTGTCACATAACCTACAAACAACCACTGTATGAAGTCTTCAGACGAGCTTGTTGTAATAGTGGCTTCCGCAGATGTGTTTCCTATGTTTATAAGAAGTTATGAGACTAAGAACACACATCGGAAACTGTAATACTAGATTCACGTTATTGGGTACTTTTTAGACGGCATGCTTTTTATTAGAGCTATGTGTTATATGTATAAATGCGTAATTATGGACTAAACGAGACCTCTAACATACCCATAAGGTACAATAGGGTTAAATAAAAATCGGATATTAAAAAAAAGCATTGCCAACACATTCATGTAGGATGGAATGTAATGCACGCTGTATTTCTACACGGCACTGCGCTAAGTAAAGTGCGTATGGTATTGAAGTGCACGAAAACGGAAATCACCGGTTTGAATTTTTGTGCTCGGAATGCAGCCTTGTGTGATAAAGTTGTCCTATGTCATACTGTGATAGCAGAGCCCATGCGAACCTCTCGTCATAAGAAGCTTCGTTTAATGCTGGTTCGTGAAACCACTGCACTAGACGGGATCTTAGTACTAATCCGGGTGTAACGCCGAGAAAAATAAAAATTGCAATGCAGTTATTTGTTCGTACGAAGGTTCCGAAATTCATGTTCCTTTTCGACATACATAAACCTGATGACTTGGGCAGTATACGCATAGTTTAACAGTTGTGGCTTGTGTGTGCGTTTGTTTGGTCCACAGTTTGTTTTTGAACGCTAACTTCAGGTTCTCAGTTGCAAATAGCATGAAACCTGTTTCAAGCAAACATATAAGTGCGAATATTTTAATGTAGGTGATATAATTCAAAGCCGTACAGTGTGCGCAGAGTAAAGTGCCATTATTTTAAATGTGTCTTCCCACACCTCGCGTAACAAATATAGCTAGGCTATCAGTAAATTGTACTGCGGTTTTAATTATGAAGTATTAAATTTACACACAGGCATTCACTGTTAGTGGAAACGTATCCATATTCACGAAAGTAAAAAAAAGAAAAACTGTGTAGTGAATTAATGAACACTCACTCCACTCTTTACTTACACACACGAATGCAGAATACATATGTACATATATACAAACCTCGATAGGGCGCTTCCCTGATACAGCGCCAGTGTCACTTAATGTCCGTGAAAGTCTGTGGAGAGAAATTACCTGTTATAAAGTATGTCGATTTACTGCCACCCTCCATATACCGCCGCATTCGATTTGCCGCCTCAAATTGTGGTAAAGAAACGCTGGCGCTATACGGTATGTGGGTTTGACTGTGCATGCATACATACATACATACATACATACATGCGTACACACATACACATGCATACCTGCACATACACACAGACTCACACACGTGTACGTATGCCATACACATTTCTTGTACTCTTCAAAGTTGTGTTGCAATAGTCACTTTTGAAGGGTAAAAGTCTTCTGCGCAGTGTAAAGACTCTGTAGACCTTGTTCTCTTTTTCGTGTGGAAGTGTTGGCAGTCATTGTTGGATCGTTCGGTATGAGAGTTCGGAAATGCACAAGTGCCGTCCAGTTCCCGTGTCTTGACACTTCGAACGTATTTGTGGAATGCGGGGAGGGTGGGGTAGGTATTTGCCTTGCCAGTGTATATGACTGAGCAAATAGCGCCAATTCAAAAACACGTATCACTTACATTACGGTCACTGTGCCGCCTCCTAATGTTGCAGCGACCGATGTATTTGGGACTGGTATTGTTCACTGATATCTCCTGCCATAAGGCAGCTGCCATCTTCATACCATGCCCCTCCCTCTCCATCCGTCTTTCGCCACTTTCTCATCCTGCAAGTTTCAAGATACGGGAAGTAAGTCCCGTTCTGTTTAAGTATATGGGAAACTTCTTGACTTGCGGGGATAGAACTGTGCCGGGCATAAATGTGAGTGTATCAGTCTTTTGTTCGAGTTTTGTTGGAGAAATTTTCTTTGTGATAAATATGTAGTGGGTTTTGCTGGAGGTGCGCAGGTCTTCCTGTTAAAGTTTCCGTTGCTTTTGTCCGAGTTTAACCAAGGTTTCATAATAATTTCCATTATCAGATTTCATGAAAATCGGTTCAGCTGTTCTCGAGTTACTCGCGTACCGACGGACAGAATATCCATAAACGCTCTTCATCGGCGCGAACGCACTGAAAAGTGGCACGTGTAAACGACATGTTGCTAGGAAATGGTATTATTTTAGACAATTCTCATTACTCAGCAGTAAGTATAATACTGTTTCTGTATCTAATGTAAATGAATTTACATGTAACAGCAGTAGCGGTACATTTTTACCAGTCATTTCGAGGTTACGTCGCCGGCGCTGCATGGCCTTGCTCGCTTATTACAACTGTTAGGTTGGCGAAAATTCACGTTCCGAATGCCGTGTGATGAAGACGTTACACAGCTGCTGGATTTGGTTTTTGAATGCGAGTGTATACGGTCGCTCTCTGCTGGCAGCAATGTGGAACAAGCTGCGACGCAACTCCCAACTGCTGGTCGTACTTGGAACTGTTACGGAGACAGGGCCGGTGGGATCGTGTTTTGAAGTTACGGCTGCAATACCCGCGTCCCGCCGCCCAACCTACAATCGGAGGTGAGCCTTGCAGCGCGAATCATCGTTAGACACATTTTAGAGTCGTTCTTGTGTCAAAAATGTAAAATACATGACGGTTGTTAGCAAACCGACTTTATGTTCAGTCGAATTTTTTACGACTTTTTGTGTCCGTGAATGGAATTATGGCTGTTGATTTAATACTCCAAGATGGCAGCAGTAAACGAATGTGGGGCGTGTATAATTTGTTTGGTACTTTAGTGTCTATCTTGGCCGGAAAGAAGACAGAGGCGCACTTCTTGTTGTATCAGTTTGTCTGTAGGCCACCTGAAGGAGGTCATAAGATTTTGGTGTGCGTTTTGTAGACAAAATGAAAATAAATTCAAATTAAGTGGTAAGGAAAAGAAAAAGGTATTTTTAGACTACCAGGCCAATTATTATTATTATTATTATTATTATTATTATCATCATCATCATCATCATCGTCGTCGTCGTCGTCACCACCACCGCCGCCGCCGCTGCCGCCGCCGCCTATATACGTGACACAGGTATATATAGGGTAGGTATAATGTTGCAGCTATTCTGTGGTTACAGTATAGGTACATGTAATGCTGTTTCCCAAGATATAAGTTGTGTACTTTTATATAAGTACTTTCCGGAGTACGTGCCTAATGTCCAGTATGTACATATATATTTTCTGTAGTTCGTTTGTGTCATACTTTTCGGGTATTTTGTTCAGATATTTTCTGAATGTCGCTGAGCTGGTTCCAGTCGCTGTTGTTATTACTAGTATCGGTTGGTCTTTACCTTCAACATACGCTGTATTTCTCTTATAAGGTCTTTATATTGTAAAATCGTTTGGGCTTCCTGCTTGATGACATTTCTATGTGCATTGTGTATTGGCAGACATGTTTCTTTTTCGTGAACACGGGTTATGATGTCCGGTTTGTTGTTAGGGATGGTTCTGCCAGTTTTCATTTGTTGAGTCCATAGTGTGGTTACCTTACCTTTATGACTTGTTTCTACTGATTTAGGCACAGTCCATTGTAAGTGTTCCTTGTTTAATTTTACCACTCTTTCCTGAAAGTGTTAAAGCGTAATTGAGCGCACACACTTTCGTGTCGCTGTACGTAATGTTGTTGTGCGAATACATAATGTGTATTGTCTCCTCGCGTTGATATAGTGTGCATTTGGCGTCTGTTACTGTTTTCACGATTTCTGTTGCTTGATATTTTGTTTGTAATGCCTTGTCTTGTGCTGCTATTCACTTTCAGTTACTGCTTTCACATATCCCGTCGACAGCCATACGGATATGTCTTCGCTAATAATCTGTCTGTCTGTCTGTCTGTCTGTCTATAATACTTACATACTGTCCATGATTTACTTTTATTTCACATTTTTTCTTTAAAAATTGTTCTAATCTTGCTTGTGTATGTTGTATGCCTTTTTTGTGTCGCTGCTTTCCTGTGATTTAATTCTTCTACAACCTTTGCTTAGTGTTGTTATTATTATTATTATTATTATTATTATTATTATTATTATGCGTTTAGAGTTAATATCGTGCATATTCACAGAAACAGAACCTTCCTGGAGGCAGGGGTGCACAGATCCAGGCCGGCAGGTCTCCGTGGTGACTAAATTTTTGCACAGTGGAGTCTGCTGTTCGTAGCTCAGCACGGGAAATTGCTTCGTGTCACCCGTCTGGCACCAAGAATTCTGAGGAAAAGATCTGTCATTTTTGTTTTGTGTTTGTTGTTTGTTTTGATTTGGGAGGTAGCCCGCTAATCTACTGAAGTACCGATTTGCCCGTATCACGTTGTTGCTTGTTTTCTAGGCATAGATCTGGTGATCATTGCAGTTCTAGTATACGGAAAACAGGGTACCGTTTGACTGTTTTATTGTCGCGGCGGTTACTGCTTCTTCTTCTTCTTTGTCGTCGTCGTTTGGTTGTTTTTGTGAGGTAACATTTCGGATGTGATAATTTTGTGCCGGTCGACCGACTTAGTTGCTGAGGCGGAGTAAGTGGAATTCGCTCTCATGAGTGCTGGGTGTCAGTCTGATACTTTTAAGGAAGCAGATGACGTAGTTTCCTTAGCAGTTCTTGCGGTTACTCCGAGAATAATTGTGTACAAGTTGTGAAGCGTCTGTCGGACAGTAAAAGAAATCTTCTCGCGTAGTCGATATTGTACAAGGGGTTTCCGCCAGTCATTTACACTAAGAGGTGAAAGGTATATTTAAAGTTCTGAAGCACTAATCCATGAAACGTGTGCGACAGTGGAAGTTGTGCTCCACACAGTACTAATCCCGGCACGAGATATAGTCTTCACACATCACCCGCTACACGCTAGGGGAAGAACATTAAGTACTTATCCGACATGGGGCTTACAAATAGTATTTTACAGGGCTACTATATAGGGATGTGTATGATACATCTTCATTCAAAATTTTATGTGCATATCTTGGTGGTTTAAGTAATTTCCATCTAGCCGAAAGTTAGTGAAAATTTTTCGCACGGTCGACGTGTTATTTGACATTCTGAAAAAGTATTATTTGGAGGAAAGTTGCTTGTTTTCCAGACTTCGTTACCCCACCTCGTCTTAGGGCCTTAAGTAAGTGACTGTAATGTCGCTTTCAGCTAACAAATACGCCGAGCCATGCTACTGCCAATACCGGGAATGAGGAAATACGGCCTTGAGGTTGGGCTCCAGTGGCACACAGTTGGTACTGTACCATGTTTCTAGAAAATTGGCCACTGAGTTCGAATATGGAAATGGGGAAGCAGCGTGGTGTTCTCATAAGCTTTGCCTTTTAACGAAGGAGCGAGTAGACAAAGACAGAATTAAGTGTGTCTGTGGGTAGCATCATAATGTCAGCCTGCTGAAGGAACGTCTACCATTACTGAATACTGACTGCCCTTTAAGTCGCTGACGTCAGAACTTAACCTTTTTCATTCTGATTGTAGTGTGAAATACGAAACGATGTCTTCTCTTAAATTTTGTCATGCTTTTAAAGCACACAGCAGGGGTAGTTGGTACACAAATGTTACGTGGGCGGTCTTCATTATTTCGCAGTACTAATTACGTTGGGTTCCGTTTGCGTAACAGTTTCTAAAATCGTAAGCGCTACTGAAAATGGGTATAGGCATAACGTTTTTTATTCTGTTCTGTCTAAAAATTTTGTTACGAACATTTTCGCCCCGATAGATATTTATCGAGTTACGCACGAGTTGAGCATGAAATATTTGCAGAAACCGGTTCAAGTCTACGTGTTAAGTGCCTGTAATTTTTGTCTAGTTTCAAAGAAATTTTAATTAAATACTCCAGTATCGAATACAAAACCATTCAGCGGTTCTGTGGTTCTGTCATGCATACAGACGGACTGACGGCGGAGCCATTTTGATAGGTGTTTGGCAGGGACGCAGGCGCGTCTCTTAAGATGTCACAAAAACGTGTACCGCACTTGTAACTGTAAACTACTAGTAGAAAACTGTTTCCTGATGGCGTTACAGACGCGTACTCTAAAGGCGTCTCTCTGTTCGGAAGCCAACGATTTTTCCCCGCGTTCACACAAAAACAACGGATGCGTAAAGCCAGATACTTTGTTAGGAAATACTAGATGCAAATTTAATAGGGCAGATGCTTGAAATCTGCGATTAACAAAGCCGCGGTTGGATTGGCATTCTTATACGTCAGGAGGCCGTAGGGACACCCAGATGTCAGGGGGTTGGAGGTTGGATGAATGAACACCAGCTATCTTGAAACTGATTGTTGTTGGACAAAGGAGGCCCTACAGTTAAGTATCTATTTAGCGCATGGGAAGTGTTAGGTGCATAACGGATCCCCCGCCGTGTGCACTTAATATGGCAACGGCAGAGCAGATATAGGCGTCGTGGCGGTGTTATTCACATCGGAAACAGTTTAACTTCAAGCGCCCTCCATGCGCTCCGCCACCTTAGGTTTCCTGTTCGCCGGAGGCACTTGTAGGCCTGGTGTTGCGATCACAGGTTTTGAAATTACTAGACAGACGTACAGATATTGCTGGTTTGAGATTACAGTCTTCCAGGACGTGGCGTTAAGCAGTTCGGCATGTAGGTATGTCCTAGCGTCTTGAAGGAGTCCGCTGCCGCCAAGCTTCGCTGAAGATTGTTGCACCAGGTGTCTCCAGAGTAGGTGCACGTAGGGATAATGATTTGGATACCGTCGTCTGGGATAAGATGCCGTAGTCTGTTAGATAGGGGTTTCCGTGATGTTGGCGCGTATCCACCAGAATACAATGAGTCATGTCAGAAGACGGTAATCTTGTGACTGCAATGAGAACTGTGTATCCGATACTGCATTTAATAAGCGTAGGTGTGTTTTGAGAGGCGAGTAGTTACGAAGTAACGCGACCTCGCATCTGCCGGGACAGCAGTAGTAATTGCGTCTACTCTTGCTTTGTTCGTGGCAGAATGTAACCTGTTACCTTTTCGCAACGTTGAGATATCTAGGAAGGAAGCGCGTCACCATCACGGGAAGTCGCTCGTTTTCCTGGCCTTTTACTGCCATGGCGTGACTCATTTACGTTCAAGAAAGTACGTTTCTGCATTGAATTAAAGTGCTCGATGAGGTTATGTTACTTTAAGCCTCTTTTTCTTGTCCCGCAACACCCCTGCAATTTCGGATTCAGGAAATAGGATTTCAAATGGTTGGTCCTTACTGAAACGTTCTGTTCGTTATTGTAAGGAAACTGAATTTTGTGTAGGCATTTTTAACATTTTCAGAAGAATAATATATGAGCTTAGGCCAACTAGTATTGTGAATGGGAACATGTATGTCCCTTTAATCGGAAGCCAATTACCCACTCAAGGTGCTGTGTGCAGCACCTTCTTTTGCATGCACTAAACTCGGCATTTTGACCACCTGATAGATTCGTGCATTTGGTGGTTACGATTTTGATAGTCAACATATATTATTTTGAGGATTGCTGTATTCTGGAATGTGAGTTCAAGTAGTGTCGTAGAAATTTACCAACGTTTTGAAGGAACTTTCTGTCCCCATTCAGGGTATATAAGGTACAGGCAGCAGGTTTCTCAGCGTCGTTGGTGTCAGTTAAACTACACAGCGTTAAATGCCAGTAGACAGTAGTTTTCGCAGTAAATTCCGTGTGAATCTCAAATGTCACATAGCGATTACTTCTCAGAATATCATTAACTGGTTGGTCTTTGTAAGGGATATAAAACGTGTTTTCTGTGAGTTAGAAACTGGATGTTTATTCATTATGTGGATGGATTGCAGACTTCGAGAGGTTCATTTTTATCGATTTAATTCCTGTCATTAAGTGCGCGGCTGTTTACTTATGCACTGGCTTAACAAAACATACGATCCCATGTGGCCGTGTTGTCATGCCATTCAGGACTGTTAAAAGGATACGGATTGTATATTCTTAAGTTCAGCTTTATTGCGTAGGAGTTCCATTGCACAAAACTAGGCCATCTCCCACTTGGAAGAGATTATGGCATTCCTGCTAACACTGTGATCCTGTTTCAGCCAAACTTTGAGGCATTAGGGGTGTAATATCAACGTAAAAATAAATGTACAGTTGTCCCTTTACGCGCTATGAAGGCATAATCGGGGACTAGAGATATAGTTCCACTCACTCCTAACCTCAGCACTAGATGGAAATCAGTGGTCGGTTTCACGCCCTGACCGCTTTACTCGCGGCGAAAGAGTTCTGGTACCCATTTACTAGGAGGCTGGGTTGGGCCCAGAGCCCGTCTGCACGCTTTGTTGAAGAGGAAAATCTGTTACCTCTGTCGGGAATCGAACCACGATTGCTCGGTCGTACAACTTGCAGCCTGTATAAACTATGCTTACAGCATCAAATATCAGGAATTTGTGTAATGACTCATTTGAGAAGGGATCCCAGGTTTCGATACATTTTGTAAAGGACGAGAATGGTGACTTAACTGCACGTTCGCAGATTGTTATAATAGTCACGTAATGATTTAGTAAACCATACGAAGGCGTATCAGAAAGTTCCCGAACGTATCGCTGGGACCAAGTACGGCTAGTTGTGCCTCTAGACACCGTAGCAGTGCTATTTTCCAGTCAGTTTATTGAGTTTTGCAGCCTTAACTCTCTGCGCTGTTGCTTAACGGATGTTCATTGTTGTACATTTGCACTGCGATCAGCGATTTTATAATGGCTGGTTTGAAGGAACAATGCTGTTGAGTTAAATTTTGCTTCAGCTCGGAAAAATTGCATCGGAAACGCATAAATATTCAAAACAGCTTTCCTGATAGTGCCGTGGGGAACTTCGGTTGGAGGTTGTGAGCATTCAGGTCGTCCCTCAACAGGTCGCACAGAGGCAAACGTGGAGAAAGTTGGGAAGATCCTCAGCGACGATCGACGGAGTACCATCCGTGACCGTTGGCAAGTTAGGCATCTGGTATGGAGCATGGCAGCGAATTTTAAGGGAAGACTTGAATGTGCGGTGGCTATCCGTCACGTTTTGTGCCTTGGTTGCTCACCGACAAGCAGAAGCAGCGGCGCTGTGTTTGTATGATAGGAAATGTTAGATGAAATCAGGAACGATCAGAATTTTTTTCTGGAGATCCTAACAAGAAGACGAAACATCCGTTTACGTTACGACTCACACATCAAACATTTACTCCTTTCCGCGAAAACAACCTGTCGTCTCCACGTGCGAAGAGAGCGAGGCTGTCTGATCACCAAAACCTTTGTTTAGCGTCATTTCCTATCGTGTAGTGACTGCTTTGTGGACAGTGCGTTTTCATTGTCATTTGATGGTGCGAGATGTGGGTTTTTGCTGTTCAGAATGCGGAGACCGATTCGAAAGAATTACCTACATGCCCAGACGGCGAAAAATTATCTGGGCACTAAATTCCATGTTGGCGCCTAGGCCAAAGGAAAAAAAGTAATCTGTTCTGTTAGAGCCACATATGTTTCGTGTTAATCAGAGACTGAATGTTCTGAAACACGCAAGTTGTGTTCGTTGCGTTGCAAGTCATGGTTCTTGCACCCGCAGCAACTGTATATGGTAGCGGAACGTGCAGTTGATGTTACCACTTAATTTAAAAGGAACGATTGTATAGTACGTTTGGACCGGTACATTTTTATAGCAATTTCTAAACCCGTGGTAAATGCTCATAATGTTTTATTGTGTTCAACAGCATATTCCCGTATCTGATAAATAACCCCCTCAAGATGGTAACTCGTGTGCCGGAACATATGTAGGGGTCGCATATGCATCTTCTACATGTCAGTATCTTGTCCATTTGTTGGTTGATTTAGACTTACGATAAAATACACGGTATGTACAACATAGAACTTCCACAAGATATTTCCGAACACGCAATCGTAGCGCAGTGAGAACTTTCGATCTGAAATTGTATATATTATTGCAGTACGCCGAAATGGATACAGTCCCATGTGCATGATGTTTAGTTTTTCACAGTCCAAAACTACACATTTGAATCTGCTGATTTCATTTAACCCATCACACTACTGTAGATGTACAAATTTATTTATTTTTCAGATTATTTATGCTAGATATTAATGAGGACGTATATAGAAAAAAAACTATTCACAGTTAAATACACACTGTTTTCTGTGCGGCAGGAACTGATTTTTAAATGTGCGACTTACTCGAGTATGCTCTACGTTCCAAACGTTAACAGTTTTTAACTATTTGGTGGGTTGAAGTAGAAACTGGGTGTGTGTGTTTGCACGTGTCACAGGAGGACACCCCACGTTTATACGTTCTGATTTATTGCCTGAAGTTTAAACCACGATGGTTCTCTTTGGCCTTAGGAGGGACACTAGCACCACCTTGTGCAAGGATTGGACATTTTCGTTGTAATAGGCATGGATCATGTAGAAAATGCAACTTGTAGGAATGTCACACAGGAACATGGCGGCCGGCTTACCGATTCCGTAGCCTCGCGTAGAGTCTGAAGTCGGGGAATTAATGCCATCCGGTGGTACTATGTACGTTTACTGGTCTAAGTAATGTTATTATCCTGTGATCATGTACACGTTGTTTTTCATGAAACGCGAATTAATTATGCGAAGGTAAAGGTAAATGCAAGGTAAACTTGTTGCTGTGCACGCTGTGAAGGCATGTGGGGGAGTAGATAACTTCGGCAAGATGGAGGTGATTAGTGAGCTTCCATCCCCCTCCGCACCCCCCCCCCCCCAAGAAAATAACTCTCAAGTTTTTCGTTTAATAGGAGGCTAGGTGGCTCGCGGAATCTAAAAACTGACGGCAGGACGCAACTGCAGGTTGAGTATCCCTTATCCGAAATGCTTGGGACCGGAAGTGTCTCGAATTTCGGATTTTGGAATACTTGCATATTACATTGAGATAGCTTGGGGATGGGAACCAAATCTAAATGCGAAATCCATGTATGTTTCATATAGAGCTTATGAATGTATGGGTTTTATTTAGGTTATAACAACAAACTGAGCATTGAATTTATTTGCAAGTATCCACATCTGTACAGCATTGTGTTCATGTCGGCGCGCAAAAAGGTTCGTATTCCGGAATTTTGGATAAGGGATATTCAACCTGTAGTAAACCTCACGGAGCTATTTGGGCGTTTTGGAGAAGAGAAAACCAGGTTTTTCCTGCCGGCGGTCTAATGCAGGACCGTACGAATGTGTATGTATATACTATGAATTGAGTCTCGCGCTATAAAATATATAATAGTGAAATGCCTCGAAGCTGTTCGTGGAACTGGGTAATATAATCTCCAGATAGTTAATACAGAAAGCATTTTTTATCGCCGGCCATCTCGGCACCAAGCAGGCGGCGACGTTGCAGCGTAGCTCCCGATGATGCCGCCTGCTCTGCAGCGTTATTTCCGGCAATAACAATTGTCTCTGTGCAAGAACATTTTTACACATACAAAACAGCATTAATGGGGTACTAATGCACATCTCTCAGTTAATAAGAATACTCAAGTCATAAGAAAATGTTTGTATTTCTGTTACAGGTGAGTGCAGACCGAATGCAGCAACTTCTGAGAGTAGAGGAGGCAGTTACTGAGTTTTTGCAGTTGTTAAGTAAGGAAAATCGTTTGTCCAGGAATTGAATTCAAGTTTGTGAGACCTTGTTTCTTCTAAACACGCCGTTTCCCTCCTTCTCCTTCAGGGAAGATAACTGTATGTGGACAAACTTGCACAATTTACGCCACATGTTTCTTTGGTAGTATTAGATGTGCCAGCAGTATCTTTTTGTGTCTGCTGTTGTAACTATAGGTTCACTTTATTCTGCCTGCCATAATTATGAGGGTAGAGGTTATAAGGATAATGTTGACCACAAGGATGACGGTTCATGATCTCGTGTAATGGATACTTCCTGGTCAGTAACGGAGGCGGTAACTTAAAATTACTGGTGCAATTTCTTGAAGCAGGAACAAAATGTAGCCTACGCAAGACTGTTGCATGCCTATTCTCTTTAAATGCGATTTACAGGTGTAAAAACGAACATATTCTGGACGTACCAGGTTGGATTTGCGACCTGTACACAGGCTGTTCCGACAGGATTTTTTAGGGGTTTTCGCATTCCCAGGCAAATGCCGTCATAAAAGAAACCACAAAACGAATTCCGTCCTTTTGTTATAATGTCTCGTCGGGCGATCAATAGCGTCAGTTCGGAGCACAGGTCCAAAGCTTCGAAGACCCCTGTGTCCGTCGTGAAGGAATGATTGTGACGACAGACAAGTCTGAAACACTGGACTTCGCTTCAAATTTGGACGCGTCTGGACCCTTAGAAGATTGACTCCTGCTCGACTCGGGAGTTTTCGTGTCCTAAGCGTGTTTTTGTTTCTGTTCGCAGTTCGGTATAGTGTTATATGTAAAAACGTGCGTGTGTAAGTGCACCGTAGTTGGTCGTGACGTGTATTGTGTAGTTATTCGTACCACTCATTGGTGTTGACTTACTAATTGCCGTTGCGGCTTTTCATATTTCCTCGCGATTGAAACGACATTTGGTCGTTTTGACTATCCTAGTTATTTTGTGAGCGGGGCTGTGTGCTGTAATGCAGGGTTTTCATTATATGGCGCTGCGCAAACGCTGACCTGGTCCGGGCCTGCTTACTTTTATAAGCATGTTCGCAGCATTATAATCCGGAAACCCCGTAATTGGGAGTTAATTTGACGTTTCGATTGATATCAGAATAAAGGAAATGGTTGAAACGCGACAAGCATTGGTCAAATAAATTTTCTGTTAATCTTCTGAAGTACAAGTTCCTAAAACACGTAAATATGAAACATACGGACTCAGTTCTTACTTCGTAGTCACTACGCGTAGACCAATCTGTTAATATTATTTATGCAAATAATTTAATTGTTCTGAGAATGAAATGAAACAAACTCTGTGTGGAATGAATGCACTGATTTTTAATGTTACAGTGGGTGGTATACAGGGCTGTGGAGTCGGTACACAAAACTTCCGACTCCGACTCTTCAATTTTTAAAACTCCAACTCCCACTCCGACTCCTTCGTAAAATCTCAATATACATTAATAACGGTAAACCTATAAGACATCTCATCACCACCACGTGAATCATCAGGCTACTTTTTAGACTTATAACCTATATTTAAGTATTATTGTAGCTATCATGGCTCTGGAATTGCAGTATCTAGCTAAGATTTTAAATCGAGGTCGGAGTCGGTACATTTTTACCGACTCCGACTGCGAATCCACCTAAAATTCCTTCCAACTCCGATTCCACAGCCCAGTAGGCCTGGTAAGTGCTTCAAGAGGTGAAGTAAGACATATTTTTCAGGTTTAATGGGCATGTCTTCGATTGATCGGATTTTCGAATTATTTGTTGAACAGGATTGGGAAAGGTGCGGTGGTTACCTAATGGACGTACTCTTCCTATATTTTCCTGGAGGAACCCGGGATAGCCGCTGACTGCACCGGGATTCGAACCCTGATATTTCCCGGATGCTGATCTAGAGCGTTACTGCAGCACCAACCGTTTCGGCTATAGCCCTAGTAAAAGAATGTACATAAATTACGTGTAAATTTATGCTTCATGATAGAAGCGTAGCCACATTGTTTAGTTTCCGTTTTCGCAGTTACAAATCAATACGGTACGCCAGCAGGTGATATGATCCTCACTTAGGCGGCTGTCACACTGTACGGTGCATGAAAGTGGACGATTGCGCATAGAAAACTAAGGTTTTTAAATGTTCACGTTGAAGGTCTTCTGGGCGTGGGATTTGTGGTGGACACCGTGTGATTGGGACTGTCTGTCTCCAAGGTTCGTCGTTTTCTTCTCAGTTATTCAACCATTGCTCCCTATTAACCTTTTAAAGCCTAGCGGTAACTTTACATACGGCCAGGTTTAATGTTAAAAAGTTCCACGTGGTGCCCACCTTGCATTTATGTGCTTTGTACGGGTCTCAGAACAAACAGCAACTTTTGCCTTATAAAACCTTAAGAGACTGGTTTTTATAACCGAAGTGGAGAGTGTTTACAGCGCGGTACGCACTGAGTCCTTATATAAAACAGATACGCTTCGTCTTTAAAGGGCTAATATTCATGTACCATTGACACATTCTAATCGAGATACTAACAGTGCCACTAAATCAATTATAGAAGATAAGTACAGTGTTTAACTACAGGAAGGTCAAGGTTTGTGGTCTTCACATCTCTTGTATTCGATTCTGTGTTGTTGTTGTTATGTTGAAGTCTAGAAGAAAACTTGCACGTAACCTCTGCATATCTGATGAACGCAAATATATTGTTTGCTAAACGCTGGAAGCGGGGTAGCAAGTGTAAAGCAACGTTCGGATTTTCACTGCTGTGTGGGCTTGCGCGCGCGCCTCTATAGACAATGACTTTACCGTGCATGAGCTCATTTTCTCGCCCTTTGCGTTCATGTCTTGAAGGTTCAGTTGCCGTCAGCAGAGTGCATTCACATTATCATGTCTAGACTTGTCCGTCGTATTTATTTATAAAGGTTATACGAGAACAGAAACAACTTTTCAGTTTTATAACCTCGCATACAGTTAATTATTATTAGGCTGGTTTTCGTAATTAAATACGCCGTTAGGGAATTACCTGCGGAACTGCGGGTGCTTGGAGTTATAAAACTGCGTTTTCGCTCCAGCACGTCACGAAGACAATCGTCCGCGTTGTTACGCCCCGTGTAGTTTTTTTTGGGGTAGGTGCAGATGTTTCGGAGGGTCCTATTGCCTCAGTTTTAGGGTAGTCCTGAAGGTGGAAACTGTAGCTTCTTCCTTAACCCTGGTATGCATCTACCAAAATATACCGTATTACATGTTTTTTCCTTTTTATGTGGCGGAATAGCCCAAATCGGGCCTAGGCCGCCTCCTTTTGGAAGTTCCTAGATCACACTCAGAGACACCACACTCGGTAGGACTCCTCTGGACGAGTGATCCCGGCCGTCGCAAGGGTCCTCTACCTGACAGCACACAACACAACAAGAGACAAACATCCATGCCCCCGGTGGGTTTCGAACCCAAGATTCCAGCAAGCGCTCGGCCGAAGTCCCACGCCTTAGACCGCGCGGCCGTTGAGATCGGTCAGCATTACATGTTAGCAGGCTATAATCGTAATAGCCCGTCTTAAGAACCTCAAAGGTTGTAGGGAGCAGGTGTTTGACTGCTTCTGCAGACACACCTTTACCCTATGCTTGCTCACACAGGAAGCGGTTCTCAGTGTCTTGAAGTTTTGTGTGTAGGGTACATTATAGAGTGGCCAAGTAATACGTCTAATTGATAATATTTTCGTGAAGGGTTATAAATGTGTACTATAGTGTGTACTATACGGAAGTGAAGGTTCACATAGCATGCGCTTTCTAACAACCGTCATGTTATTCTGGTCTGATAATTCCTAGCGGTGACATAACTGGAAATTACATTTCTCCGTATTTTGTATTAGAACTGTAACTGGGTTACGGACGCATGTTGCATGTGACTGGCTTATTGAAGCGTTAAAGCAGATTGCCTTATTCACGTTGTCTGTAGCTTATGACATAGTGTCATTTGGCAGGTGGTTATCAACGTGTGGGAGGAACATACTGCCTCCATCATCTAAGGCGACACTACCATAACCCAGCACAGCATCCCTGAAGGTGGAGGCAGTATGTACCTCCGAAACGTCCGTGTCCGCCTGCCAAGTTAAGAGGTTTCTTAACAAAGAAGACCACAGTATGGACCTGTATTTATGTGAAAAGCTCATATTTTGTACGTACGTTATCTTAGATATTAAATTGTGCATGCAAATTAATCGTAACTCATATGAGCGGGGTCTGTGAATGTTGTAGCTATTCACCTAGTGAAGAAAGTGTCAACAATATATGAAATCCGAAGATTCGTTACTCACGCAACAGGAGTCCGTCACGGGTCCCTGTCTTGAGCCAGATGATTCTAGTCCGCACCTACCCATCCTATTCTTGTAACATCCATTTTACTCATAATGTTCTCGCACATATCCCAAGGCTTTGAAGTGCTCTGTTTTCTTTAAATTTATCCGCTTTAACCCTCTTGTGTATTTCTGTTCTGTATTTGCGTGCCAAATGCCCTGACCATCTCACCGTCTTTGAAAATTTGAACTGTTGGGAATGATTTGGTTTCTAAAATCCAGTACTTGGAGCTATTTTTTTTTTTTCTTGTGAAATTAACACATGTAGTTTAAATGAAGCCGATCCCAGTGGCCGCGCCGTCTATGGGCGTGGATCTGCGGCCTAGCGCTTGCTGGGATCGTGGGTTCGAATCCCACCAGGGGCATGGACGTTTGTCTTGTACAGTGTTTGCGTTGTCAGGTAGAGGTCCCTGCGACGCGCCTATCCCTCGTCGAGATGAGTCCTACCGACTGTGATGTGTGCTTGAGGGTGATCAAATGAAATTACAAAAACCCTCGACACCTGCTGTGAATAAGTAGGTAGAAGAGGGAAGGACTAAGGGAGAAAGTTTAAATGAATTGAACTGTAAGACAAACGTCTAAGAAAGCGGTTGACCTTACGGTTCAACAAAATATATCACATGCAGACGTGAGGCCTGTGCCGCTTCGTCGCAAAATTGAGCGTAGTGGAAACCAAGACGAGTTACGTCTACGTATTAATCGTTTCCATTCGAATATTTGTTCTCAACTTTACCTTTAGCCCTCTCCGGCATCCTTTTTTAGTGAATTAATCGTATCGATTTACGTAGGGCGGTGACTGTAAATATGTCCCATCGTATAGCATGATAAATATGTTCCGCCTCAGATTTTACCGTGTCAAAAATTCCTCGTAGTCCCCTCCATATGAAACAGTTGTAGAATGACAGGCGTACGTACGGTAATTACATGTGTCCCGTTATTCGTTGCGGGTTGCATATCTCCTTATATCCGGGTATCTGAATTAAAATTCATTATCTGTGAGCCCCGGGAGGTCGTGTACGTGCTGTACGAGTCATAGTACCTTACGAACGAGCTACCCCGGCATCCTGTCTCCGACCTAACTTTATCAGTAAAAGGGAAACTGTTCACATTATGGGTGTTTTACTTTCTTGCCGACGTACATCTCCAGTTTTTCTTAACCCCCAGCACTGGATGGAGATGAGTGGTTGGCCTCACGCACCGCTTTGTCCGTGGGGGAAATAAAACCCCGTGCACATTGGATGAGATGCTAGATAGTCCATAGAACCAGTCTGACAGATGTTTATTTTGAAACTTGATTTTCTCTGTATGTAATCTGATAAAAGTTAAGTGAATGCCGTGCGCATTCTGTTTGGGACTGTGGCTGAGTGGAGGTATAGCTTCACATATTCTTAACCTTGACAACTGCCGAGGAAAAATCCCTCGCTGTCAATTGAATGGGAGGGTGGGTAGGCCTTAGGGCCGATATGGTCACTTTGGAGAAAAGGAAACCTCTAGTTTCTGCCGGGAATCGAAGCATAATTTCTCTTTTCCGTCAGTAGCCTAGTCATTATGCGAGCAGCATTATCTGGGGTCCTGTATATAAGCTGACAGTTGCATTGTTCCAGGGAAATCTTGACGTCATAGTAGTTTTACTTGGAGATTCGAATAAGGATATTGTGGCAGAAATTCAGAGTTGATACTGGCGGAAGAATCCCTCAAGTTAGAACAACATGCATTACGAGCAACTCGTACACAATACTGAAGTACAATGTAACAAACTTTGTAAGACATGTGTCGGTGTAACATCGCACCATCCTCAGGGGAGACACACAGAACACTTTAAAAGTACACAAGCCTAATGGGTTAGGTTGGTATTTTTAACCTTTTAAAGGCTAGCGGTAACTTTACATACGACCAGGTTTGACATTAAAAAATTCTACGTGGTGCCCACATTGCGTTTATGTGTTTTGTGTGGATCTCAGAACAAACAGCAGTCTCTTAGACTGGTTTTTATAACAGAAGTGGAGAGTGTTTACTGCGCGGTACGCACTGAGTCCTTATATATATGCTTGTATATATATATATATATATATATATATATATATGCTTCGTCTTTAAAGGGTTAAAGCTTTCTGTGTGTCTGTCCTGAGGATGGTGCGATGTTACACCGAAACGTGTCTGGAGTCTTATAAAATTTGTTACGTTGTATTTTAGTATTGTGTACGAGTTGGTTGTAATGCATGTTGTTATAATAAGTACGTACACGGTATGGACAATTTTAAATTTTCGAAAATTAGAGTTCATATTTGAGGAGACAATGCTGATTAGGTATTTTGTTGTATAGGCTTAACGTACTGTAATTGTGTGTTGCATTTTTCGTGCGATTCTTGTACATGTTTCTCTACTAAGGAACCAGGTCATGCTCCGGACAGAGGCCGAATGTTTTGCAACTACATGGTGTTTGCTTTCGTTAATATTGCCTGGGTTTATGTGCTTACACAGAGACCGTTTGCTGCTAATAAAATTTTGTCTTCGTGTGAAATTTGATGTTCCTGAGGCGGTGACTGAAGAATATTGTATTCTGGGATATGACGCCGCGTAGTTTAGTGGATGGTTTCCTCTGAAACGTTTGTACGTGTCTACAAAACTACACGGCGTCACATCTCGGAAGACTGTGTGCTTTTGTCTGTGGTAGAGTGCGGAAGGGCCCACGTACGCTGCAAATGGAACGTCGTTTTACTCTAGATGATGACGCACTGCTTGGCTATGCAGTATATCATCTGGCTGTCGCTCATTGACACCAGAATCAGATTTTTTTTTTGTCACAGATCCCCTTGCCTTCCTGCCCCCTCGTTTGACGTCATCCTCGTTCTCTGTGTCGGCTCGCCTCGGGTACTGTCGGTACGTTAACGGGTTAAGAGGCTGGGCTAGCTGATAGTTCGCGCTCCTTTGCGCTTGGTGCGGGCTGTTCTCGGCCAGTGTTCGTGCGGTAATGGTAACACGCGTGTGAGTGTAATTTTTGCTCGTCCTCGTGAGGTGGGTCTTGTTGAGGATGCTGGCTGCATCTAGGACCACTCCCACTGCCACGAGGAGGCACCAGCAACAGCAGCAGGGCCCTCAAGAAGGGATTGACCACCTTTTCCTGTTGCCAGAGCGTGTTCTGGGCATGGACAGCGCGCAGCTGCGACAGGACCTTGCAGGTCTCGACTTCAATGTCCAGCTCCTGCAGACTGCGCCTCAGGGTAACGTCTGGCTATGTAAGTGCAGTTAGGCCAGCTAGGCGAGAGTGATGTGGGTTGAAACGTTCGGTTTGCGTCAACAGATATATGGTGACCAAATTTTGGTAAAGAGGAAATATTTTCTGGTGGAAATGATGAGATGTGTGTATATAGTGTACTGCAAAGATAGTTTCACTGCCTGATACCAGATTTTGAACAAATGTTACCCACCAGTAAGAGGTATTGCCATATGCCCCCGCTTCTCGAGTGCCACCCGATAAGCCTAGTGACTTATGACGTACTATTGCCCCATTTTTAGACAGTTTCGCTTCTCGGCCTGTGTGGTTCGTTTGAGAGCTACTTAAACGACACTTAATGTTGTTTGTGAGACGGATTGTGATATTTTAATATGTATTTTGCGGTTCACAGCGACTGACAATGTAATACAAGGTGCGTTTTCCTGTCGTCTTCTGTCGTTTTCTCGGTACCCAGTGCTGCTCGTTATTCGGGCGAATATGGAAAAAATGAATCTTAAGAAAAAATTATTGTTGCATGAACTGTTGCAGTGCTCCAGATATTAATCCTTTAAGCACGAAACGTAAGCTTTTATTTAAAAGACCAGCTCGTGCCACGCAGTAAACACTGTCTCGGTTAAGGAAACCAGTTATTTCATTTTGTGTAGGGAAATAATCGCTGTTTGTTCGGAGATCCATACAAAACACATAAATGCACTCTGTGGGCTGAATGTAGAATTTTTGTATTGCTAAACCCGATGGAATATGAAGTAACCGCCAGGCTTTTGGAGGTTATATATATATATATATATATATATATATATATATATATATATATTCCACAAATGTTATCACCCGATGTTTTATTCTGTACTAGTGGCTCGCGACGTGTGTTGTAGGCCTTCTCGATTTTGCTAACAACCGACATTTTCGTTGCAAGTGTTGCTGGCTGAGTTCTGTCGCGCAGTGTGAATGCAGGTGAAAATGATTTAATCTGCGAGAACAGGATTTCCGAAAATTAAGACGCCTGGTGTCAGTTGTGTATCCCTTTTGTTCAAAACAATCTTCAACATTTGATACATGAAGTTTTCATGGAGGTGTGAATAACGTTTTAAGGGATGCGGCGCCGTGTAGTCTGGTAGATATTTGCCGATGTTTGGGAGGAATATGCTGCGTACATCTCCAGTGTATCTTACTAGGCGGCATGGCGTCATGTTCAAGAACACGGTATTCTTCAGTTGACACTAAAATCGCAGTACAATCTATGACGCGTTATCAAGCTGTGAGGTTATCTCGTGACATTTGAGTGCCGCGTTTCCGTATGCTCCCGGCAGATATCTCGTTTTGTTGTAGTCGACATGGCGCTCCGATTACCAACTGCAAAGCAATTTCGCAGGATGTGTGTAGAATACTCCTTCTCAGGTGAGGTGCTGCGGTTCTGCAGCATCGTCTAACAGCATTGGACGTGTGCCAAGGGAAATGTTGGTGAAACGATTTCCTTCCGAATAACCCACCTTTAAAACGCTGTTGCTTTGACGTGATCGAACTGCATTTTCGCCACAGAGTATTATGTGTTGCATTAGGCGGAATAGACCACTTATTTATGTATGCCCTGTTGACCGATTTGTCTTTGAAATGACAGTGGTTCATTTTCTTTGAAGCAGGAACGGAATAAATTTTGGGCTTGAAGGGATTAAAACTGTTTTGAAAATCGAGGGTCAGAACCCGATAATGAAGTGCAGTGTCGGATTTTAATGATAAATGTTACAGAAGCTGTTATTCTGATGATAATGGACTGTGCAGTAAGTTCGGTGTAGTAGAATCTTAACAGAGCATATCCCGTTGTGTTTCTTAATTAAGGACCAAGAGTGAAGTAGGCAACGTAAGTAATGTAGGTCTATTATGAAAACACTGTTTATTTTTATATAAAACTGCCACGCGATTCAGCCCCTAAGGGTATTTCAGACAATGTGTCAAAGATCGGTGGTGAATACATGAGAAGTGTTAAGTGTACACCACCAACCTTTCACACATACTTGGCTGGTGATGATCCTTAAGGGCTGAAACATGTAGCAGTTTTACATAAAGCAGTGTTTTAATATTAAATTGCTTGTGCTGACTGCTTCACTTTTGGTACGTAATTCCGTCTAGTAGGTAGATTTGTTGCAGCAGATATCCAGGTTACGATTACAAGATGATTTGTAGCGGAAGTCCGAGACTTATTTTGGTCTCGTCAGGTTTGTGAAGAAGGCTCGAGGCACGAAGCAAGGGAACTCAGGACTGTTGAGTTTGCCCAGCGCTAGGCTGTTTGCATTGTATCCTTCTCTGTTTACCATTAAAGGGTTCCAGTTTCGCTCGACTTGACCAGTGTCACGCGAAACAGCAAGCCGGAGAATAGACGCGTTATAACCTCGCGTTAAGGAATGTGTAGAAATTGCGACGTTTTTTAGGGAGCATGAAATGTGATGACAAAGAAATGTGGAATTGGAACAGAATGGCCGTAAGTAAACGTGCTCAGCGGTCTTCGTCACATATATCGCGAGTTTGCCTATTACAGATGAGTCAGCTGCACAGTTGCATGGCATCAGATGGTTGTGAATGGTTGCTTAGGTATTCAGACTAAACTGGGAGAATGGTAAAGTGATTGGTAGATAATGAATATGAAGGACAGTAGGAAGCGCTGGATACCTGATTTGAAGCACTGTCCAGGCCGTTTCGTGGAGGGTTTAGGACAACCAGTCTCCGGACCAAAAATTTGAACCCGGGACCCTTCGAATGAGAAGTACCTCTATCCATTCGAGCGCGACCCTCTGTAGTGAGTATAAGTACAAGGGTTTCCTTAAACGACGCAGCGTTAAGCCCTTCAGAAGTTTTTCCCCTATAAACTCGGTTCATAGCCGAGAAATTGCCAGCCATGCTTGCCGCTTGTAACAGCGAACTGTATTTTTCGGCACTACTCAAGATCATATTGATGGTTCTTACCTTAATCACAAAAGGTGTTCGAAATGACGTCCCTCTGCAAATATTCGCTAAAACGCTTTTTGTAACGTGTTCGAAATGATTCATCGATATTTTTCTTTTCTAACTCCTACCGTCTGCAGATCGTTGTCACAAACTTTCACCATTTTTCTTCTGTCAGTTTACACGCCTCCAACACTCCGTATTGCGAAATGCTTTTGCTAAACATTGCCTAAATGCTAAGCACTTCAACGTCAGAAAGTTGTCGGTTAAATTTACGGCTTCATTTAATGTAGGACGAATAGTTAGCGTACGATTTCGATCAAGAAGACACATTCATTAACCCTTTGAAGTCTAGTGGTTTACTGTATGTACGACCACGTTTAAGATTCAGAAGTTCTACTTTCTACCCACAGAACTCATTTGTGTGTTTTGTGTGTCTCTCAGGGCAAACGGCGATTGTTTTAGCACATGGCATTAAGTGATTGGTTTTTATAACCGACAGGGATTATTCACTACGCGGTACAACTTGAATCTTTAAATACAATTTAGGCTATTCTTAGTCTGTGTAGGGTTCGTCCACACCATTTTCTTGTCAGTCAAGGAGAAACGTAGGATACGTGACGTAAGTTACTCGTGTTTGTGTGACTCACTGGGCGAGAGCGCAGCGTTCATGAGTGTGCCCAGCTAGTCTTGGCCGGCTCGCTTTTACAAACACGGTCGTAGGTTCATAATCCGAAAGCCTTGTACTTGGAGGACGCTGCAGTTACTTTCGTGTAGTGCTTTGATAAGGAAGCCTTATGAAAAAATACGAAAACGCCAAGCAGCTGGTGTCCTACTGTTGCTTGTGGCTGTGTCCACGAACTGTGCTGACAGTATCACCGAGTATGACTTCGCCATTAGGTCCAACTGGCAGGTTAGCATCTAGAGTGACACCATCATGTCTCCCTCATTTCTTCAATCTACACATGCACAGTAAGGACTGGGTTACATTTTATGGCTGTGATGTTGAAACTTTTTTTGGTTTAGTCATGTTTCGGATACGTGGAAAGGCACATCCTGCACTTAGGAATTGTATTACGCATTGAGATAATATGATTGGTCTGATATAGGCTATCTGTTTTGACCTTGTCGCATGTTGTGATAATCACTGTCATCATCGTCGATAATGGGCTGCATTCTGGGCAAAATTTGGCTTGCTTCAGTTGTGTGACGCTGTGTCCAAGAGCAGAGCAGCTTTATAACACGAAAATATGTTGTGCTGTATTGTAGTTGCATAGGAATTCCTGATGCCCAGTAGACATGCAAACTAGACCTTATCTCTCGTACAGAGAGGGATGTACGTCATTGGTACATCAAGGAAATTACAGCAGTGCGGACAAAGTCGGGGCGTGGTTGTACTTTTTCGCACAGCAGTTCGGAAGGGGCGTGGTGCAGGCCTATCAGGTGTTGAAAGTATTAAGAATTTCAAGGACGAACATGAGTGCTATAATAGCTGGCCTGATGTTTAATTTGCGCCTGTGGTGTGTCCAGTTCGCACAGTTTAATTTGATATCACAGTCCAGGGCTACAATACAGCTACGTGCTGGACGACCGAGGAATCGCAGTTTGATTCCCTGGAGGCACAGCGGTAATTTTTCATTTCTTAACAGTGCCTAGACCGGTATTAGGGCCTACCTAGCCTTGTTGCTAGCGGATGTCAGTGGCCTTTTGCATGGCGGTAAAGCGGGCTGGGCGTTAGTGGACCATTCTGCTCCTAGTGCAAAGGTTAGTGTGTGAAGTCATACCTCTACTGCCCATGCGTTTCCATAGTACGGTGCTTAATTGATCACAAGGAAAATTGTACCTCTTTAGGCTACTTTTCTTACGTGAAAGCAAAAAGATTAGGTTTATGAGGTTCTGCTGCCGTTTGGGTTACTTCATTTCATCTTTTGAACCACTTGACAAGTCTTGATTAAATTTGGCATGATTATACCATTGGAGCGCGTTCCACCTACATAATTTTTAATTTCATACTGTGTGTATCTTATTTTTGAATTTTTACCAACGGATCAACATGGCTGAAGTGGTAACGCTTGTGACTTGTATTTAAGAGATAACTGGTTTGAATCTCGGCCGGTACACCGGCTATGCTGACCGAGGTATCGGTGGCTTTCCTCAGCCACCTTCAGACAAACGCTGGTATGGTGCCACAGTTTACGTCACAGCCGCTTCTAAAACCTTTGTAATTCTGCACTGTCAAACCATGCGTTGCTCTGTAATCTGAGCCACTGACAGCATCGCTAAGCGGAGTAAATTTGTGTGTGCGGGAAGCCACTGAAAGAAGTGCATGGCTGAGTATTCTCCACGTGTGTCTCATGCTGTTACTTCCCTATATTCCCTGCAGTCGTTTGGCAGTTTTCTTCAGAAGATTGCCGATAGTGGTATTCACGCGATGGATTCCGCTAGTCACAGGTGTTGTGGGGTGGTTGATGTAGGCCAAAGTGTTCTGAAAGGGGACACAGCAGTGGGCAGACAATGGGGAAGCTTTCAGAACCGTCATCCATGTTCCTCATTGGACATTTTTTGGTGACCTTGGTCTAGATAGCATGTGTATTCAACAGGTTTTTGCCGTACAACATCGCGTTCTGTAGACAGCAGAATGGTCTGCGCGAGCTAACAGGTGCTAATTTGAAGTAGTGTTTTCTGTTTTCGATATTGCTTTTATCGTAACATAAATGCGTACCTTCCCGCCTTTGCTTGTATCCCATAGACTTCTCCACTAAATAGTGTATATATATGTGTGTGTGTATGTGTATATATACATATACGTACTTATACACAGTGTACTGTATACACACGTTGTGGGGCAACAGTCTAATTCGGGCCTAGGTTGCCTAGTTTCTAATCACACAATTAGACGCACACACACCCAGTAGGGCTGCGCTGAATGCATGATGAGGTCGTCACAGAGGCCGCTACCTACGCAACAGACAACAGACACAAGAGACGAGCTTCACGCCCTCAGCGGAATTCGAACCCCCGATTCCAGCAATCGAGTAGCCACAGACGTACGCCTAAGACCGCACGGCCACGGGCATTGGAAAACAGCATGTTGTGCATATAAATGTCGACGAACTCCAGGAAACGGAAATCACCCTTTACTCGAAAAGTATGGGACCTGTATGGAACCCGGCGATTGTCGTTAAAGCCTGCTTGGTAGCGCTGTATGAAGTTGCATCCTCCAATCCTCCTGGTTTCTTACTGTAACAAAGTTAGTCATTTTGACCTGTAAACTGACAGGCCTTTTCTTCACGAGAGCTCGCATCAGCCGGGTGGTTCGGTAAAGTAGGGGGTGTACATTCATAAACGTGTGACCTCATCTTACGTTGCATATTCTACTGTGAGAAACGTGCAGATGCATGCGTGAGTTTAATATTGCAGTCTGCGGCTGTTGCTTCATCAAACGCGCGAGTCGCAGCAGCTTTGTGCGTAGTTGTAATACCCTGAAGTATTTCATTATATGTGCCTACGTATATAAGAATCAGGTTCCTACCTCACGTAGAACACAGTCCGTCTGCATTATGACGATGAATCAGTGAGTGTTTAGAGAAGTAATCTTTGTTTATTTTGAGAGTTACGCAAAGTACGAAACTACACTGTGGACGAAATTAAGTGTCTGATTGTTAAACAGGCGGTTCATATAGGTACTTTCGTGTTTTGAAGGGTCGAAAGGGCCAGACAGTTCGATTTATAATCGAACTGGAATGTGCAAGAAATCAAGGGTATTACATTGTGAAAGTAATTAAGACGGATGTATGTATGCTATAGCATTTACAGGTTATGGATTTCGTTTCGTAGTCCTTATTTCTTCTGCCTACTCACAGTGGGTGTCGAGGTTGTTTATTTTCACTTGATAACGCTCGGACACACACCACAGTCGGTAGGACTCCTCTGGACGAGGGATCGGCCCGTCACAGAGACCTCTACCTGACAACACAAACACTGTACAAGAGACAAACATCCATGCCCCCGGTGGGATTCGAACCCGCGATCCCAGCAAGCGCTCGGCCGCAGACCTACGCCTTAGACCGCGCGGCCACAGGGATCGGCCAGGTTATGGGTTACAAAATAAAATTGACCTGGTGGATAAAGACTGTGAAAAGTAGAATTTCAAAGTCATACGAACAAATCTAAAATAATTGTTTTAAGAAAGCAAAATTAAACGCAAATGTGAGATTGAGAATGAATGGGCAGGACGTACAGGTAGCTGATAGATTTAATTGTCTAGGAGGCACATCGGAAAGCACAGGAGGTTGGATTAACCCTTTAAAGACGTAGCGTATCTGTTTTATATAAAGACTCAGTGCGTACCGCGCTGTAAACACTCTCCACTTCGATTATAAAGAAAATCTCTTAATGTTTTATGAGGCAGAAGTTGCTGTTTGTTCTGAGTCCGTACAAAACACATAAACGCAATGTGGGCACCACGTAGAATTTTTTAATGTTAAACGTGGTGGTACGTAAAGTTACCGCTAGGCTTTAAAAGGTTAAACAGAAAAGGTTAGCCAAAGCAAAAAGATGTCGAAATTTTGTAGCTATAGACAAATGTGTATCAGTAAGTCTGAATATGTACACGGTGTAAAAATGCATGCAGTAGAGGATATATGCGGAATAGTATTTAAATAAAAAATTATGTATGGAATTGAGGTGTGGTAACTTGGTAGAGAGAGTAGCAGAGGCACGTGTATGAGACAGGTAGTAAAGTGCTGGTACCGGAGTTACGTGTTTGGGTATGGAAGGTCGTTCAAACAATGGTATGCGTGACAGAAGAGTCATATGAGTGTGATGTGCTGGAAAAGGAGTTGAAAGTGGTGCTATAGGCTATACTGTTGGAGTAGCCTTTCTTTGGAGGAAACAACAAGAACGTAATATAGGAGAAATACAAAGACAGTGGAAGTTAAATTTAATAATATATAAAGGCAGAATATGGTAACAAAAGGTCATAAGGAGCCCATTAACACCGCATCGGGAAATTAATTTTACCTAGGGTAAAAGATAATGTAGAATGTGCTATGAAAGAAAGTGGGGTGGTGTGGTTGTCAGCGGGTGTGTGGAAGTTGAAATGAATTAGAAGTAAAAGAGATAAAGCAAGATGCACGCTATGTTTAGGTGCAGTGGATGTTAAGCACATATTAGTGGGCCATTTAGAAGCTAGAAATTGAAGAACGAAATTTTTAAATGAAAATACAGTCTAAAATGAATTAAGAGATAGCGTAAAGGAAAACATTAAGGTGCACCAACAGAGGTGAAATAAACTGAAGCAGATGTTTAGACAAAGTCAGATATAAATAGTTCAACGAGGTAAAATATTTGTAAATATCATACATATCAGGTGGTGAAGGGCTACCACCATAACAGCCCGGTGTTAACCGGTAGGTAGCCTCAAGAACTGGAAGTAGCGAACTTCTTATTATTATTGTTATTATCATCATGATTAATATTAATATTAATATTACACGCGTTATCCTGTTATAGGACGCTTCTGAATATTCTGAGGTGTAGTATGTGGAGGAGAGACCGTTCGCTAAATTGAGGAGCTGGGAGATAGTATTTCGGTTTACTGCGGCTCTGTAAGTGTGCAAGGCAAGAGGATGACAGTTGTAAATGTATGTGCAGTATATGACGTGCAGCAGCAATCAGGTGGGGCGGTCTACTGGTCGTGCCATGATACTCAAACTGATCCCTGTGTTACTAAGTGGGCAATTTTAACCCTTCAAAGCACGAAGGTTTTTATATCACCGCCTGCTGTAGTTCAAAGTCTTGACATTTTTGCCCAGGGTGTATATGTGAATTTTATATAGTTCTCAGAATTAGCAGCTACTATTTCCATAAACAGCGTAACCAGTCTTTGTAGTGGAGACATGTTGGGTCTTCTGTGAGGTAAGAGCTGACTGTTTAAATGTTGTTTAGGATAAGTTCTTTGGTTGTCTTCGGTCGTAGAGGAAATGCAGGGTTGGTTTTCAAAACCCACGTTGCACTGCATACTTCTCATGCAGTTGCAGTAATGTTAAGTGCAAAATTTACTTAATTGCAGTGCTCGCAACACTGTTGTAAAAAAATTCGCCATTGTGCAGTCTTCAGCCCTTGTACTGTAGCCACTCAACGTCTTCCCTCTGCGCATACCCAAAGCAGCCCTCTTCCCGGAGCTTTACCTTGTACACTTCTCCACTCTTTTCCCTACCGTTAACCTACTTTTGCCAGTAGAACGATCGGGTGCTGCCTGGTAACTTTTGGAACAGTAAATTTTTTTGTCGGTTTTGTTGTAATACTGAATATAAAATATCTGACTATCTCCACAATCCCACTTTATTCTTCAGGCATCGGTTAACATTAAACGGCACCGCGTTTTGCCCACATTATGTATTTACAGGTTTCGTGTGATTTTCAGAATAAACGGCCGTTGTTTCTCCAAGGATATCAGCCCTACTGGGATGGAGAATACGCCACATGCTGACATACAAGTAATTTAGTGTGCTGATGTGTGTGGATCATATTTTTCCACTCTGTAAAAATAACGTGGATGTTCAATTAAAGTATGGTTTCATTACGCACATTGTCACGAAACGCGGAGTCACGCATTACATTTTTGTCGACATTTCATGTACCGAATTTTATCCAGATTGGACGCCTAACGTATAAAATTCAGCAGTCGCGCATTACATTTTTGTCGACATGTCATGTACCGAATTTTATCCAGATTGGACGCCAAACATATAAAATTCAGCCAAAGTGTCATCGACGCCCTTCAGTAAAAGACGGCTTTCACTGCATTCATTTTCACGAAAATCTTTACTGCTCAGCGATATGAAATGGAAATCTTTGTATTGAATTTCGTCCATATCACTCCATATCAGCCACGAGATGTGGATATTTTCCTACGATGATAATTATTGTAGCCTAATATGAAATGGCGTTGTGAGGATCCGATAGTGATAAATGCAGTGCGTATATTTTGTCGAGAATGTAGTTCAGAACACTGGCCATCACAAGTTTTGGTGCAGCCTGTCGGTTCGATACATACGTCGGGCCTACATCGTCCATTAGGCGACTGTAATTATGGTTTGGTGAATCATTTGAAAAGCAGTTGTTGCGGTAGGTAAGAATAGAGTTTTGGCTACTAATTGTACGAGTGTTTAAGGGTTTCACACAATTCTCATAATAAACTGCTTTTACTTCCCCGAATAGCATTAATCGACAGGTTATTTGTGTTTTCCCCGTGACGTAAGAACTGAATTTTAAAGTCAGAGGCATTATTTTGTCTGACAACTCGCATAACTGTACACTCGGACCGTCCGCTTGTTGCGGGCAGCAAAGCGTTCACCGCTATTCTAGTATGCCTTGAGTCAGGGTTCACGCGTTTTAGTTCAGTGTATTGCGGTTATTTTTAGTATTTTACCCGCAATATTTGAAGAAGGTGCTGGAAGTGTTTTTCTTCGCTTTCTCATTGCACGTAGAAGTTTATAGATTTCGCGACCTGATGGGACGTTAGCGACAGTTTTGAGGTAAAGCCCCTGTATTTTTTCAGGGTTCAAAAGTTAACTCAGTGGTACGTTGTTGAACATTTATTGTGTAGATCCTGCTCGTTTTATATAATTCATTAGTGATTCTTTAATTTATAGCCAATTATCTGTATAGTTTAATATATATAATAATTAATTCTACCCGTGTTATAACCGAGCCAGAATAGCTGATCTATGGAGACGACTGGTTCGGGGCTCGGCGATCGTGTTTCGGTATGTGGAAAGTGCACGAACTTTTCTGTTTGCCACCACGTCTGCGGCCCTCCTGTTGAAAGGGCAGCGCGGCCCTTTCCTGGCGGATAAATCGGGTGGGGCGGAGCGTTAGCTTGGCCAAACTTAATTTAATGTCGAAGGTTAAGACGGAATGGATCAATGCCTGCACTTCCTCATACGTTTCACGGAGCGATGACATATTTACCGCGTAACTCTGTTCGCGAGTCGCATGCTTGGCGTGTCAGACGTGAAGGCATTATCGTCGTCTCTCAGATGTATTGTTCGCGTGTTTTTCTTATGGGTAACTCACCTTCGCATTCGAACTGTTCAGGGTATTTTGGTTATACCTGTTGCGGCCAGTGACCGAAATCAGGCAGTGTTGGCAAATCGCCCGGCCATTACGAACAGTAACCGTTTCCTTTGGACACTGTCGGCATTCATCGGCCATTGTTGATATCGCCATTCAGTTTACTAAAGTGATTTTAATGCTGTCATAACGAATGATTTCCATTACTAACCGTCCAGTGCGTACTGTGCCCGATCATGCCCTGCCAGTGGTTTTGGGTCCCGTACAGACTCTGCGCACGCTTGGAGGGGTTTTATGAATGTTCCTTAGACGTTCGAATTTTAGTGTGGCTTACGACTGGATTGTTTCAGTTTTTTTCAGTGATGTTTGTATTAAAACTATTGTTAGTTTTGGATTTTTCCGAACGTCTAGTGTAATTTGATTTCTTGCCGACCGTGAAGTTTGAGTTCTTTGAAATTTTATTTTCATCGGTTCAGTATCTTCAAAATTACAGTTTAGTGAATTCCATTGCAACAGTTTATTGGTGAAAGTCTGTTCTCGAGCGTCATTGCCCTATTCTGGTTATAACGTTTGGAAAACTTTTTGGAAGGGTAAAGAAATTTTCCGCGCTGGTTTATGTCAGTGTGTCTTACAGATGTTAAGCAGAATATTAAAAAAAGGCAAGCCACAAAATGTAAGTGAATTCTCCAGTTAGACAATTTTTTAGCACAATTACCTGCTTCCCAGTTGGCATCTGGCTGTGGAAACATCTGTGCTTGTTATTTATCACCATAGTTACATTCCTCGTCCTCATGGTGGAATTTAAAATTTAAGGTGTCATTATGGCGCAGATTTTTTGAGGAAGCTAATCAGTGAAGACGGTTCTGTTCAGGAATTTCAAACCAACTTTAGTATCAAGGATACTGTGTCTTCAATTTCACGGCTTGGATTGCGTTTAGCTCACCATCCGTGAACACGTCTGAATGTGAGGGAATTAAGTGTTTCTAAATAGAGTAGGCACAGGTGTATAAATAATGTGTCACAATAAAATTTCCTCTTGTATTCTTGGACGAAATTTAATTGTACATATATTTTTGTGGAAGTATGGATGCGACGTTAAAATTGTATTCACCTCGTGTCTGTATTTAGGGCCACTTCGGAAATATTTCACAGTTCTACTGTAATTAATACAAATGGCGGAAAACTTTCCCTTTCAAGAAACACGCTCTGTGTCACAGCTCAAATCACACGACTCCTTTTCGATAAATGCTTAAAATTTGTAGTTTTAAATTATATAAACAGTTAATCAGAACTGGTGTAACGTAAAATAAGACTCTTTACCGCCTAGAAACTAAGCAGACTACATGGCGTTGGTTTACGAAATTTCACCCCGTCCCAAAATTCACCGCCCTGAATTTCCCTACTCTTCCAAATTGGCTGTTAATTTTACTGCTTCCTAATAGGTCCGAAAACTGAAATGTTGAATGCGCTTTCGCCTTTGGCTATTAATGACTCACTACTGTCTCCAGTGCCGTCATGCGTCTGAACCCATACAAGCTTCCTGCTGGTTTTTTTAATGTGCAAGCATGACTAAAATGGTATCCGCTCCCACAAGCTTTAAGAGGTATAGACCTGTCAAAGTCTAGAATTTCCACTGCCCCAGAAAGTTCCCAAAGCCATTAATTTTGACGTTGACAAACGGCGAACATGCTAGCCTACTATACACGACCTAAACTGTCTCTCTGCTGTCCCCTCTTAGCTGCTGTGTAGTGCGTTAATTCCTTTCCGCCTTAAAACTAAATTACTAACTCTAAACAAATCTACCCTCTCTGTCAAATGCACATTTGTCACGTAATAAGAGTAACCATTCCACATATAAAAGTTATAGACTGTAACCCTTGGAGAATGGAGACAGTTGTGGCCAAGTGTTATGTTTGCAGATGGATCTTCATTAAGAGGACTTGCTCCCGCGCACCTCCTTGGTTTGCGTGCACCTCTAAAGGTGGACGCAAACCAAACGCGGGAGCGGTAATGGGACGATACATTAGCAGTACAAGTGTACTCACATTGGCGAGGCGGTATTGTTTCGTGGCATGACATAGTCGTCACTGCCCTGCGCTACTCTTGCGGACATGTAAGTGCCATCTGACGAAGATCTGTTGGTACTGGTGGCATTACGCATAACTCTTCGCCAACCTTATCCCATATTTTCTCCTCCTTTTTTTTTTGGTCTTTATAAAGAGTCCTTGTCATGTCGTATAAGATGGGATATTCCGTAACGCACTCAATTACAGCTTCCGTAGTCATTTTTATTTCCAAAGTGTGAATTTCAAATCTCCAGACACTCAAAACACAATGTAAACTCTAAGAATCCACGTGCTAACTACAGCGTAGTACGCGGGAGAACGCTGCATGCTGCTGTACACAAAAATACCGCGACAGTACCGCTGTTTCGCGGCGCGATCCCGCGGTCGGTGTGAGCGTTCCCATTTAAAATGAAAGGAGTAATATATGGCATGCGGTTACCGTGCCCGCTTATCGCCTTTGTTTGAGTCAGGCTTGGCCTACAAGACTCTGAATAAAGAACTGGAGACAGAGGAAACGTCACGTACGGATAGCCCAGTCACTAGGCTTCAAAAGGATGAAACTGAAGATTGGGATGAGGTTGCTAAAGGAGTTGAGGGAACGGAAACCATCGCAGATGAACAGGTGATTGACAGTGTAATATCCAGAGAAGTCAAAAGCTGCTGAAAATTCTGCTGGAGAGGATGTGAATGTAGAACAGGAGAAGATTTGTTGGAATACTGCTGAACGGTCAGTGAAATGTATGGAGCAGACCCCAACTTTTAGTGCACAGGAAGTCGATGGACTATTTCGTGGCAGAGCGTGCTGTATCTGACTAGGGTCCGTAGTTCAAACCTCGGACCAGGTGTCCAAAGAGGAGGCCGTAAACTGGAGACCTGAGCCATTGATACGGTTTATGTAAACATTAAGTGAAAGGAATATTTATCTAGACTGACATGTGTGTTTTCATTGAAATTGAATTAAAATGTATCGTTTCAGTTTTAGGAACTGCAGGAAGGGCTGGAAGTCCAGCAACTGTTTGAGCCATTCTCACGCTACGGTAGCACGTAAAACGCCAGAGCGCTGGACGCTGGCGGGGGGGGGGGGGGGACAGTGTTTCCGAACTGGAGCGTCACGCGAAAAATCCTTCATGCGGTATCAGAAAGGAGCCAGTCACAAAATTCTGTTCGAAATTTTGTATATCCGCGAAAGCTGTGGGCCGTTGTATACAGTAGGGATGTTAGAGGAGGACGTCTGACTGTTGGCCTTATTCTTGGTCCTGTTCCTGGGTCATATTTTTGTGTCTGGTGTCTTATCCTGGTACTCAATTCACGACACCCACTCTCGTATTCCTCATGTTAATTCATGGCGCGGGGACGCTTGTACACAATTTATCATGTTACTTTAATTAGTATTACCTTGGTGATGATTGTAATTATTCAGTGATTGCTGTTTCAGGCTTGTCATGAAATTTATTGAATTAATCAGGCCAAAGGAAAGACATTGTAATTGTCTATCCCACGGTTCGCCAGTGGCGGCTTGACATTCCCCGTGTAAATATTCCTGGAGATAAGTGTTGTGTGGTCCAGGGCGAGCGGTACGCTTCTCTGACCGGGAGTAAGAAAGGTCGTTAGAATATCGATAAGAAAAGCCAGACTTGTTTCAGGCTAGCTCACATTCGAACATTGGTCAAGAGAAAGTCACGTAAGGCTCGATGGATGACCAGATGCAGTTGTTACGTTTTGTCATCCTCTTGTGTTAAATTTATGATGAAAGAAATGAAATGTCGTCAGCACAGGTAGTATATGTTGTATCTTTATTGTGGCAACATGTTTCTACCTCAGAGGGGCATCTTCACGCCGGTGGTATAAAATACGTAAAAGGAAGTGTGTACACTTGTAATTATGTTTAGAATCAGTGTTCCCTCTAAGCTGCGCGGGTGCGCGGCCGCGCAGTAACTGAAATGCTCACGCGCACACTGAATTGTTGCCGCGCAGCTGGAGTTTTTTTATTATGTATGTTACAAAAAACTTTTAAAGTGCCGCGCAGTCGTCAGGTCGTGTAAAAATTTTCTTCTCAGAGCAGTAGCAGGTCCGCGCAGCTGTAAACAATTTTTTTGAGGGAACGTTGTCTGTTACGTATGTCGTTACATCTGAGGCTTCTTTCAAACGAAATCGTTCATTCCCAAGTCTTCATAAGAATTAGTATGACCATATGGGTGCAGAGCCCACAAGGCTGCGTGTGGTCTGATAGTCATGTAAGTACGGAACAATTGGGAATGAACGAGCCGGTTTAAATTTTGTCAGTTACATTTCATTATTAACTAAGAAAAAACTTGTTGTTTGAGGGACGGTTACGATTAATTAGCAAGTTAACGCAAGGTTGTGTCTTTCAAAATCGAAGTGGTGGTTATTTGTTTATGATACTCTGCCGTGTAGTCCCGGACGTTTGAATACTCATTATGTGCAGCGTTAAACACGAAAGAGATCGGAACGTCATATAACATGAGAGGCAGTAATGGTTTCTGAGCTGTTCGTTTCTTAAGTCACGTAATGATGCTTCTTTGAATTAAGTCCATTAGATTCTGTCAAAATTTCAAAGAGATAATCAGTGCAGATAAATCATTTTGTTAAATGAATTTGGCTTTGGACAGATATTCTAGATTAACCCTTTAAAGACGAAGCGTATCTGTTTTATATAAGGACTCTGTGCGTACCGCGCTGTAAACACTCTCCCCTTCGGTTATAAAAACCAATCTCTTAATGTTTTGTAAGGCAAAAGTTGCTGTTTGTTCTGAGATCCATACAAAACACATAAACGCAATGTGGGCACCACGTAGAATTTTTTAATGTTAAACCTGGTGGTACGTAAAGTTACCGCTAGGCTTTAAAAAGTTAAGTGTACGAACAGACTTACCAACTTTTATTCAAAACAACCAAGACAATCACAAATGAAGAACTGTGTCGAGAGGTATGGAGTTTAAGTAGGCCTTCAAAATAGGTTAATTGAAACAAAGTTGAAAAGGCGAGACAACGTTAGGCCTCCTCTTAATGTTTTTCTTTAACAGCTCCTCGTGTTCCACCCTTCTGTGCAGACGAAGGTAAAATGCGGGGCATTGAATTTCTGCAAGCCAACGTGTTGTTGGGTAGTTTCGATGGATGTCAGTACTTGGATTACTGAACGATACTTCAGGAACTGCACCGGTTACAAGCCTTCCGTTCTGAACACAGCTGAAGTGCAGGAACCTGAAAGCGTTAACACCAATTAGTTTCGGCTGTGTATTATAATATAAGCATTTTAAGTCAACCCTTCCTGGGTCTAGGTAGGAAACAGGGCTAGCATTTTGCATCCAATTTTACGTCCAATGAGAAGAGTACATTAATCTACACATTTAACCTATCAAACAATAGTGATTACCGATTAACTTATTATTGGGATCTGGGTCGAATTTTTTGGCGAATGTAATTTTCATTTTAGGAAAGTTACTTTACGTGAAAGTGTAAACGTGACGTAATATATTAAGGGAAAAAGTTATTTTACTTCATGTCCTACAGAGAGTTGATTTGAATTTGTAACCGTAAATGGCTTATAGTGTTTAGAAAAGCGGTTTTTTTCTCAATTTATGCAAAAAAGAAAGGTTTAAATTGGTTAAGTATAAATTAAGAATATATCAAAACGGAATAAAAACTGAAAAAAAATCTAGCTTTGTCGTATTTCAGAATATTTAGCCTGTGTTTTCATTGCAATTCTTCGCGACGATTGGACGAATAAAATGTGCTTGCATTTTCAGTGACATTACCAGTTTACGAGGTGGCAATATATTGAAAACAATGAAGGAAATTTACATTTTTAACTGCTAATTCCGAAATCAGTATAACATTTCCTCTTCTAAGTAACTTGCCCTTGAGCGGGCCTTAATGCGGGTGTGTTCATATACAGCCTATAGCGGCGAAATTAAGAATTTTGTTGACTGCGGGTACCTTTTTTAGTCAGATAATTCCCTGAAAGATTTACGGCGTTTCGAAGGAAATTCTTCTGTATTCCGAGATGGTTAAGCCGTTACGATCCAGCATCTCGTGTGGAGTCTACATCTCAGCACATCCGCGTCACAAACTTCCATTGAAGTGTGTCTGCAACACAAATTAATATACATGATTTAGCTATAAGTACGTAGACTACAAATGCAGGTCAGACAAGCCTACCTTGATATTATGTAAAAATCAAATTGATAAGATGTTTATAACGTATGGTAAGTTATTTGTTACAATTCTGTAGAAAACTGGATATTCAACTTACAATTCTACATTATTGTGTCTCGGCTGGTACTTTGATCCCCAGGGTAGCACTAACAGCTGGTGTCAGGCGATGGTAACACTCGACTGAGACGAAAATCAGGCTTAAATACGTGTACTTTACGTATTCATTGTGTCCTACTTTGTACCCTGTTTAGCCAAGGGAAGACGCATGTATAGGATATTCGTAAGAAATCTGAAACATCCAGTTCAAATGTCGGAATAAAGAAAACAGTTCTGCGAATGGCGTGTGACACGTAATAAAAATTGCACCAGACTTTAAAGGCATAGTCGGAGAAGGAGGTGTGGTCATTGTGGTCTTTCCCAAATAACCATCTCAATTTTATGCTTCAATTGAAGATTTGTTTACTCTTAATTGAAGATGGCTTTCTAAAACTTTAGACTAATTTGTATATGCACAGAACACCCTTACTTGCAGAGTGGAATGCTTAACAATTTATGAACTAAGTAAGAGGAAATTTGATTTTCTAACACACCTGTGTCTTCGGATTTTTCTGCGTGTTTAGTCAAATATTTATCACGCTTATCTTTTATCATGTTCATATTTGGTAGCCGTATTCTTTTTTAGTCCAAATTTTTCTTCAGGGTTAAACCTTAACAGATGGTAAAAATGTTCTTGCAAATTACTTTTTTGGATTTCTCTTTAAAACTTTAATTCTCTTAAAATTGTAACAATACTGGGAAAACCAAAATAATTTAACCGAAGTCGTCTTTCCTTGTTACACCCCCTCGGCACGATGAGCCACAGGGTCATTGAAGGAGACCTGAAAAAAAAAAAGCAAAATTATTAATACATCAGAAAGAGAAAACATTTTGATTAGTAAATTAAAACTTCCATGTAGAACTCAGTAAGTATGCAGCATTCTTCTGTGAATTTTGTGTTACCTCGTTCCGGTTCACAGACTTGTCTCTTTTGTTGAGATGAAGTGATGTCAGTCTCAAACAGTTCGATCAAAAGATTAGAATGTCACTAGATTATTTTAATAGGTCAGAGGACATCCTTCCAAATGAATCTTTTTAAGTGGGAGCCACATTCTTCTCCATAAACTTAACAATTTAATAGTCCTCATTTTGTGCTGCAACCTGCAACTGATCCACAATTTCCTAACAAACTGGCCTGGTTCCACGCACCCACGCAGTCCTGCTAATTGGGAAGAAAATGTCCTATGAAAATAGATTGGAAGAGTTGCAGGTTGGCAGTGCCAAACAAGGTTTCTAAACAAACTGCGATGAGAGAGAAAATTTCCGAAGACATTTTTCACTTCGCTGAGATGTGGTGATTACAGCCTGAAACAATTCAATCAGAACATTAGAATACCACATTAATTTTAAGAGCGTTGAGGACCTTCTTCCGAATGAATGTCCTGAACAGAAGAAAATTCCTTCTTCATGGCGCCTAATAATTTAGTAGTCCTCTGTTTTCTATTGCAACTTGCAACTCATCCACAATTTCGCAATAAATTGGCCTGGTTCCCCCCACCCACGCAGTCCTACTAATTTAGAAGAAAATGTGCTATAAAATGGGTTGGAAGAGTTGCAGGTTGGCAGTGCCAAACAAAGTTTATACAAAAAAAATTGCGGTGACAGAAGAAGCTTGTCCGCAGATTTGATTCTTCGCTGAGATAGGCTGATTGGGCTATCAGTCTGAAACAATTCAAACAGAACATTAGAATACCACATGGCTTACCTTAAGAAGAGTTGAGGACATATTTCCAAACGAGTACGCTGGAAATCAGAAGATCTCCTCCAGCTTTAAGTAATTTTATTGTCCTCGTTTTCTATTGCAAGGTGCAGCTGATCCCAGCGTCCTAACAAATGTCCTGGTACCCTCCCATCGCGTAGTCCTGTTAAATTTTGAAGAGAAAATAAGAAAATGGAAAAACAGCGGAAGAGCTGCAGCTTGTTGACACCAAATTTCGTGGTTTAACAGACACAAGGACCTCAAACAAAAAGAGTTTTGCCAAAATCTTCAAAAATTATCAGTCCTCTTATTCAAATCCGAAGTGTATGTGCTTTGGTAATAAATTTCAAGCGCGTGGCTGCACAAAGGCACAATTCGCATGCGCATTTGGCATTGTTGGCTCACGTAGTGTCTCGTAACATGAGTGGCAGTTTCTGACACGTTCAGGCGATGAAAGGTTTCCCCCCACCGCCCAAGCAATCCTAACAGGAAGGAGAACAGAAACCACAACAACATGTTAGGGTCCACTCCGGTCACCTCCTCCGGCTGCCAATACAAACCGGGCGAGCTCCACATCCCGGTGTAGACAGTGTGTTAACGTTACAGTGACGTCCTGTAATGCGTTATTTTGCGTGTACATGGAAAACGGGCTGCTTCGCTCTAGGACCTAAGGGGAAGATTGAGTGCACACACCATTTTTGGTGTAGACGCGTCACTTTCCTTTGTAAACATCGCATAATTTAGTGAAAGCAAGCGAATTTTAATGTACTAATGAATTTTTAAATTATTTAAAAATCCATCGTATAATGGAAGAATAAACTGTAGGTAGGCCTATAATCAAATATTCTGTTTGTGACGAATCTACCTTAAATTACGTGAAAATAGGTAGGCAAGGAGTTCTACGCCACTTCATCACTTGAAGAACAAATGACAAATGCAAACGTGTGAACTCTCCTCCCTGATGTATGCAATCAATTCTTGACAGAAGAGGCCACAACTTACACACGAGGCAAACCTCAAAATTCAAGAGGTTTTACTTAAATAGATTAACGGTAAAAATGTACATTTTCATGAATATATTTTGCTTCCTCCAGTCCAAAATTTCTTCGGCAGAAGAGTCTCCATCGTATTGAAAGTAACCTGCAGAATAACCTGGCTGCCTTCTCTACGTTCAAAGACTCTTTTTATTAAATGTTCACGATTAATTTTGTGTGTGTCTGCGCGACCTCTCCAATTGCTGCTTCCATCCGCCACTGGCTGAAACACACAGGACTGTCAAGTTTTCTGCAGTCTGCCGACACACTACGCTACCAACGTGTCCCCGCACACTGGCACGGTCTTACATCTAAGTACCTGCCTACCAAACATGAAAACCTAATATCGCGACCTAACCAGCAAAGCCTGCCGGGTGGGGGGAGGGGGGGGGGGAGACAAAAACACAAAAAACAAGAACAGCAAACACCTTCTTAAATATGCAGTGATGTCTCTGAAATACAGGCTGCCAACTTGACGCTTACATGCTACAAACCCCTACGACTCTACAACACACCAAACCCCGACTGATACGGAGTGGCTTTGCAATTCTAAGTGATTCAGCCAGCGACCCTTACTGAGCGAGAAGCAACGGGGGGACAAGAAATGACCACCTACTTTAACCCCTGGCGCGCTGCAGATGTTCGGACGTCGCATAGTGGACGATGAATGTTTGTAGGCAATGAAGCTTGCAGTGGCGGTCGACATGTATGTGGAGCTGGTGCTGATGCCGATGATGATGGAGATGATGATGATGAAGGATGACGACGACTCCGGCGACGACGACGACGGCGGCGACGACGACGGCGACGACGACGACAGCAAGTGTGTTGAAGTTGATGTCGTCGTCGTCGTTGTTGTTGTTGTTGTTGGTGGTGGTGGTGCTGTTATTGATGCTGCTGCTGCTGGTGCTGCTGCTACTGCTGTAGCTTATTAGATGTCAATTAAAGCGCGATATGCCACTTCCACTCACAATTATCACTGATCATTAGCCACCACTGAAGCTACATGAATGGATATACTTTTTCACTATTTTATTCAAATCGCCGAACACATTTTACACTTAAAACACTTCCTCTGCTTTGATACTTGACATTGGAAACAAACTGCTTCGCACACTGAGAACACTTCCACTTCGATCACTTTGTGAGTAAAGCTACGTATTTTCATTCGTAACTTGTAAATTTCGATTGCACACGCTCCATCTAATAGAAGGTTATTACCTTTTAAACTAAATAGATTATTGATGCACTTTATCGGTTCCACACAAAAGTAAAACCACCACACATTGTTTGCACACACCACCTAGCCCTACTTGAAGAAGCGTTTTTGTGACTAGTGTTATACATAAGTAGCTAACAATAGCTTGCCCTACGAAAAGATGGTTGGACAGACAATCGTTGGGAGTGCCTTGTATGAATACCATTATGTAATTCCGTAAACGCAGCTAGGTGTTGCGATTTCCTTCGGCAAGTTTTCGAAATTATAGAAATAAGAGTTACGATTTTTAATAAGATGATCAATTTTAATCGGCACACGCTTCATTTGGATGGGATCGTTCATTTATAAACTAAATCGGTCGCGTCTCCTGCGCTGTAAGAAAATGCGAAACCTTCTTTATCCACTCCTCGATCGGTTCCATACAAAAGTAAAACCACCACAGAGTATTTGCACACACCACCCAGTCCTAATTGAAGGAGCGTTCTTGTGACTTGTGTTATGCTAGGTGGCTAACACTAGCTTGCCCTAGGAAAAGGTGGATGGACAAACAATCTTTGGGAGTGCCTTGTATGAAACCCGCTGTATGCTTCCGTCAACTTTGTAAGGTGTTGTGATTGCCTTCTGAATTCAGATACGTCACGCAAAATTTGAGCTTCCGTACCTATAAAAATAACTGAATGTGTGACATTACCGAACTTGTTGATTTTAATCTACATACGGTGCATCTAGGAGAAGATTAGCTTTGTACACTAAATTAGACACGTCGTCAGGATCTAATCGACTACGGATTCGTCCAGAAGAAATTGTGCCTCGTGGATTGAATGTATTGCTGTTTGTGTCAACACGTATAAAATTAAGGTTACCACCACGGACAAGTAACAGTTAACCGTATGAGATGAAACTTTTATTCATTAAACAAAATATCTGCCACAGACGTTTCGTCTAGTTTTACGGTATCCTAAAGAACATAAAATCACAAATAATATTCCAACTGATACAATACGATGCGCCTGTATTGTATATAATATTCCAGATATCACGCATATATAATTAAAATACAGTATGTGTGTTGACATATTATTGATAAACTCTAACAAATTTAATTTGATTTCATTTCCACGTTAAGTTTTTTAAGGCACCTGAGGTCAGAATTTGGCATAATGTTGTGGCAATTGTTTGAGAAATGCAGTTCATCTGACAGCACAAAGAGTTTGCCGGCCATGCGTTATGTTAGGAAGGATGTGTACCCCTTGTACCGTCACATAAAGGTAATGAACATACGTACGTACGTACGTACGTACATACGTACGTACATAATACATACATACGTACATACATACATACATACGTACATACATACATACATACATACATACATACATACATACATACATACATACATACATACGTACATACATACATACATACATACATACGTACATACATACATACATACATACGTACGTACATACGTACATACATACATACATACATACATACATACATACATACATACATACATACATACTTTCTTCCGTCCATCCATTGATTCTTCCACCCATACTTACATAAACACATAACAAAGACAGACTGTGTGAAGAGGTTAGTATATACGTGTGTCATGCTGTAGATGAACTGCAATCAACAGAGAATTGTCACTTGGATTTGAATAAAGTTTCACGCTTTCACTTTTGAATTTTGAATTTTTAAATGAATCATCAAGAATGGATGGGGTAAGAATGTGTTAAATTTACTAGAAATTATGTTTGGGGACTTCATTTTATGCGCCCGAAAATAAAATTGATCTTGCACAGTACCACCTTTTTCGTAAATTATTTTCACACGTAAAATTGATATTTAAACAGCTCTCCATGTGAGAACTTTAAGGTTATCACAGCGCTGTTGATGAAAATTCAATATACATCGCAGTGCTGGTAGAGTAACAGACATATCGGGAGCAGCTTACTGCCTCCGTATTCAAGACTCACGATAAGCAGACTTCTACGAAATATCTGTATGGATTTACCGATGTACACGTCGTCATATTTTAAGATACTATTAACATTATTCTCCTTGTATCTGTGAGATTTTTATTTTAATATTAATTCAGACCGGATGGGATGTTCATAATTCTGAATATACGTTCCACTACGTCGAATTGTAGTCGGTTAAGTGACGAACATAGGGAATGTCGCATTGTACTGCGGTGGGACAGACGGAATAGCGTAATGTAGTGGGAACTCAGTTGCGATAAATTTGGAGCTGAGATTACTGAATATATTTGTTCCGCCATAAAACAAGGCATGTGTAGCAATTACATCCATAAAACAGGATTTTTAGTGACGAGCTGATTGTTGCTTAGCTGGTCAAGCAGCTAAAATTTTACCGAAACCATTTTTTTTAAATAACGTGTGTCGGGGCGACCCAGAGCCAGTGAAATCGTCCGTCTCCCTAACGAGCTATTATATGAGACATTCTTAACGGAATACCTTTATCGCGAAGTCGTTGCTTTTAGATCATTTCTTGTCCTGTTGGGTGAGATTAGCTTCAGTCTACACGTTACATCGAATTCATGAAGCATACAGAAGTTTGAAATTAATTTAGAGACTGAATTTTGCGAAAACGATTTTGTACTTATTAAGTAGTCATTGCGTCTGTCCTTCCGAGTAACTTCATAACTGTCACTCCATATAAAAATGTAAAAACTCTTGTTACTATGATTAAAATATTTAAATAATTTATCATCGCGGATACTGATGAAAGAATTAAGTGAATGCATAAGGTTGGAAATATTTCTTCACATGTAACCAGTTCAAGAAAATGCACTTCAGTAAGATGGCATTTGACGGCAACTTACACTGTTGTTCTCCACTGCACTCGACCACACACGCGAACACCGGGGCTAAGACTGACCTAACTCTAACAAGTAACAAGTACTGCAATCCTTGTGCGGGTTCGAGCATTCACTTGTTTGGACCTACAGATCCCCTGATGGACAGATTAAGTACTATTAAACTACAAAGCTTGACATACATTTAAAACTGATATATTTAATTCATGGTGTTCTTTATTAAAAGTTTCTTTTAATTATTTGAATCTAATTGAATATTACTTTTCTTAAAACATATATTCTTTTAATCGTTTGTGATAAATTCAGAATTTCAAGCTTTACGTCTTGAAGACTAGCCACGGAAGGCAGTGGAGTCAACATAAATATCGATGCTGGTATCGAGCCATCCCGTCCTGGATAGTTTAAGTACTATTGAAATACACAACTTGGCATATATTTAATAATTTCTGTGTCATATATTTAATTTACAGTGGTCTTTATTAAATATCTCATTTTCCAATTTTAATTACATATTCCTTTTCTTAAAACATTTTTTCTTTCTCTGGTCTGTAGCAAACTCAACATTTTGCGCATGACGTCTTGAAGACAAACCGTGGCAGGAAGTGAAATGAACATAAAAATCGGTGTTACTTAAAGAATTCGTGTTTGAATTGTGTTATTTAAAAACGCAACTAATTGCTAAGATTAGAGAATACCTGTCTCATAAAATGGGTGGACCAGAATTTATCAGGTCTTCTTCAGCTGACTGTTTTGCAGACCGTATGCCACCACACATACACACATACATAAACACGTATTTCCGTATTTGATAATACAGACTGGTCTCTAAAATACAGGGTGATTTCTACAGTAAGTTGTGAGAGTGTTGACTTAACCTGTTAAAGCCTAGCGGTAACTTTATTTACCACCAGGTTTAACTTTAATCAATTCTCCATGGTGCTCACATTGCGTTTATGTGTTTTTTATTTATCTGGGAATACTCTGCAACGTTTACCTGACACGTCTTCAAATGATTGGTTTTTTAAACTGAGGTGGAGAGTGTTTACTGCTCGGTACGCCCTGAGTGTTTTTATTAGACAAAATGCGTTTCGTATTTAAAGGGTTAATTCATCTGGCTGGGCGCTGTAATGAATCTGCGTGTTTTATATGAGTGGAAGACTTTTTGGCCAGTACGGTGACTCTCGGCTTCTCACGAAAGACTAGTTAATCAGGGGTTTCTATTCTGCGCCATTAGAACACCGAGCATGCTGAAACTAACATCTCAACAACTTTTGCATTAATAATAAATCTTGCAGTTAGTAGTAAGAGAGTGACGGGAAAGAATCTATGAGAGAATGCCGAAAGAATGAATTGATTGTAAAATATCGTGTTGGCAAAAACGTCGCTATTTTCACCCTCATGACTGAGTCTTAAAAAGTTCTTTGTAGAGAAAAGGAATTTTTATGTTATCGCTACTATTTGGCATTATCAGATTTAGTGACCAATATTCCTTCGGGCTGATGGCTGTGGTAACCGCAATTATGTTTATGCTACATTCAATAGAGTCGCTCCCAAATTCTCGTGTGAGCCACCCGCAAGTGGGAATATTCTGTATTCTTGAATTTCTACGAGTCTTTTTCTACAAAGGGTAACATAAAGTCTGTAGACTTCTCGATTTCATACAAGTGGGAGCGAGTATTTCAAAATCCTCATTCTTCGTATTTTCTGATATAAATAGCAGACATCCTAAAAGAAACAATTCAGTTTATACTTTATATTTTTGTCTTTTATTATTATGTGGACCAAGTAGCACCTGGACTGATTTTTTGCAAGTAGGCCTACTGCTGTTGTTCCCTATCTGTATGTTGTTATTACTCCGATGTTCCGTACTCATCCATCCGTCCGTTATCTACGCTATTTAACCACTTGTGGTGTAATATTAACCTGCATTATACATAAACATCCCGTGTCTACCGCACAGATAGGAGACTATGCATCCAGTGAAAAAAATACATATTTACAATGCCTGTACTTTTTATGAAGTAAAAAATACCTTTCTGTGTCTTAAAGAGTAAAACACAGGGGTTTTCCAAAAAGGGGGTACTCACTGGGGTCGTCATTGGTTATTTGGGCACACGAAAGATGAAGTAACAGGAAATTTGGGGAAGTCTGATTTTAATAGCATTCATCCTGCTGAAAATAGCCGCAGCCAAGTACAGTAGTACGTGCGTTTCTAATTTCCCGTTCGTGTTACCTGTCCCTCCCATCCCATCTCACTGATTTTATGACGTTAATAATGTTGGATATAGAGTATAAAGTTTGAATCTTTTCGCCATGTAAACTTCCAGCACTGAGTTCCTTCCCGTCTCCTCCGCATCTTTTGCAAGCTTTACCTAGAATGACTGTTAACATTATCTGGTTAACCGCTGGTACCAGGATACACGGCACGCCTATGTAAAGTGGGACTTGGGTCTGTCATAAACCGCCACTCATGACGACTGACTGTAATCTAGATTGCACTGAGTACTTGAAACAATAGGCCTGTAAAATTACATCTCTCGAATTCTGTAGAATTTGAATTGTATTCTGAAAATTCCTGTTCAAATCTCAGATGGAATCCCGCTGTCCTGATGGAAGCCTTTCTGTTGCGCCTCTAAAGTCTCTCCGTACCCCCATTTATAGTTTTCTTCCCGCCTGATCTGATTGCTGTACAGCTGAAGTGGTTGAATCATTATCGTCAAATAACCTAATTACAGATCATGAATTAAAAGGATATTTAAAATTTCGTCTCGAAACTTGTACGAACCCGAACTCTGTATTTAGTAACACGTACTTAGTATATTTAGTAATACTTAGTATGTCTCTCTTGATTTGTTGAACGGTGCTGCGTCAGATACACAATTTATGTAATGTCGACAGACATGATAGTTGCTAATGAATTACGCAGGATATGGAACTCATAATGTGTTCCTTACAACAAGCATACGGCCAATGTTCCCTTAAGCTGCGCGGTCGCGCAGTAGCTGAAATGATCCCGCGCACAGTGGATTTTTACCGTGCAGCCGCAATTTTCAGTTTTCATTGCAGATATTCTTATTGTATATGTTACAAAAATAAACTTTCAGAGTGCCACACAGTCGTCAAGTCGTGTAAAAATTTTTTGCTGAGAGCAGTAGCAGGTCCGCGTAGCTGTAAAATGTATTATAGGGAACGTTGTTTAGAACTGAGATCTTGGTTTTGCAGATTTGTTCATTGTCTTCCGAACAGTTGAAAGGCGGTACATATAAAATGCCAGTACCATCCATACTCCAGTATCTACAGCCATCTTTCGAAAATGAAGAAAAACAGGCTCGGACAACCATCCCAACATAAAACAAAACCTGCAAGACGTCAATTCATAAAGCCTATGCTATCTTTCGTGTACTTGCATGAACCACGTCAAGATACGACAGTACAATCCACTAACATTTTAAAACAATAATTTAACTTTTTAGCTTTTATTTTATACAATTTGATTGACAAGGCAACGTGTATTTTACAAATTTGTAAAACTGAGATATCAATTCAAAACGTAATTACAATTGTATGCGTTTCCTTTTATGCATTCTATACCACCGGCCTGAAGATGGCCCTTTTAGGTCGAAACATGTTGTCACGTTAAAGATATAAGTATACTAGTTATGTTGAGGCTTTTTATTTCTTTTATCACCAAATACAATTTGCAACCCCATCCACCATACATCGGACATGTTCATCCCCCAGACGAAGAATTTAGTGTGTGTTGGTTCCTAGAACACTTCGTAGGCAGTAATAACTGCACTGTATATTGTATTCTGTGCAGTGTTTTGTAAAAATGTATGGGTTTTGATTTGAATTTGTAATCACAGCCCACATTACATTTTGTTAGTCACCATGTATCAGCAAAATGGATCTATCGGTACGCGCCATTCGTCAGTCGCGCCAGATAAACGAGCTTTTACTATATTAGCGGTGGCAGCTGCGCCTTTAACCCTTTAAATGTTGAAGATAATGTAAACGATACTTAAGCATTATTCTCATCTCACAAGAACATGACTGTACCCATTACAAGGACTGTTCAGGTAATTGTGTTTAGGGAAGTCAGTGCTAGTTATTCTGAGAATCGCACAAAGCCCGTAAATAAGACTACATTTTGCAGACATTTAGTGATTAACCGAAGTGGTTAAATTACACGTCTGTTCTGTTCATTACATAAAATGCGTCAGTGCAGAGCAATTTTAAAGTGGCGATGCACCACCTTCCCTGTGTAAATCTCTGTCGTTTGGATACCTTGTGCGTTTCATTGTACTTGCCATGCATATACACACACGTACGCGCGCGCGCGCGCGCGCGCGTGTGTGTGTGTGTGTGTGTGTGTGTGTGTGTGTGTGTGGTATGTACTTACGCACATGCCACAAACACTTGCCCCTCTGTAGGTAATTGGGTTTGTAATGCCAAGCTTGCCTCGGGCGTCTGAATTGAGAGCAAAGGTTCAACAGACGCACTCGAATCGTTGCGATGTGTGAGGTCATTGGAATAAATGAAATATGCTGCTGCTGGGATATGGTGAAACCACGGAGAGAAGTCCAATGGGTCGACCTCGTAAGCGCAGTCTCGTATATTATCCGTAGGCTGTCTAACGCATTCCCTTTTTACGGAAGTTAGTAGTGATAACCACGTGATGAACTTCTCTATTGACAAGACGTTTTGGCTGGTTGAATTGGGGCAGATGGACCCGATGGGGCTACAAGATCAGAAAGCCTCTTAAGAGTCGTTACCGGCCCCACAGTGAGTGTGACTTATTTCCGTGGCCATATAGAAAATTCGCTCTACAGAAACTGACATGTGCATTCCGTCGCAGCTTTTTGTTACGAAGTGTTACATTATTTACAACTACTCACTTTTCCTCCCGTTTAACGAAAAATGTGATTTGGAATTTACCATTAATGATTTTACTGATTCGTTAGCTCATCATTATACCGTATTTAGAATTCACGCCACGTAACGCACATAAAATGTGGGTCAGGGAAAGAGTGAACATGTATTTTTCCCCTACTCGTCTACGTGACAGCAACCTCCACGCTACATGCTGTCACTCCAGAATTTATCACTTGCATTCTGGCTGCTGTTCCGCCTCTCACATTACCTTCTCGATGTATTACTGGTGTTGACGAAGGTAAGGTATGCAATGTAGGTAGAGTGGGAGAACAGACCATCGACTTCATCTCTGAGGAAAGACACAGAAAACCTTAGTAGTGTCCCGGCCGAGATGCGAACTAGGCACATCCGAAATTCCCGAGCGTTATGACTACGTCAGCACGTTGGGTGATATCCTTCATTTTTCGACATTAGCTGCCGACATTCATGGGCCTCCTGTCCCTTGCTGCCGTACATCAGTGGCATGAAAATGGCGAGAATCTGTAGGAGACGAACAAGAGGTAGAAAGTGTCACAGTTCGACCGTTTGTGTTCATGGGATTAGTGAGGAATATTTACGCCCCTGTTGCTCTCTTCCTTATGGGTCGAAATTTCAAACATGCACAGTAAACGGTATCAAGAACCAGGGCCCCGGCGTTGCGGCCGCCTGAGGCGGCACGTTTTACTGACTTTTTAAAGTGAGTTATTTTCCCCTTTTCTCCACTCGTGATTCTTAATTGGCTGTCATCTAAATTTATTATGCAAGAACGTTAAGAAAACTTTTAAGAACCGTCATCCAGTACTGTACTGCAGTCAGAATGAGGCGGCACACGGGCAGGAACCAGACTTCGTTTTCCCGTGAAATGGACGAGTTCATGTAACTCGGCCGGTTTGACAGGTCAGTCTGCTAGTGGCAGCCGAGGTTTGCACGTCAGCTTGATACCGTTTGCACTGTGCAAGATATGCAGTGTCTCCCTGCCGTGCGAGGCTTACTTGATACCCACTCCGTTCTCCTGTTTCCCCTTCACATCCCCTCCCGTGCGTCGCTGTGAGCCATCTCATACTAATGGAGCTCTACTAACGGTTTCTGCCACATTGCCTGTAAATTCCGCGCCCGTAACTGTGACAGAGTTTTAGTAAAGATGGTCTGTTTTTAATTGAGGGGGTGAGAGGGAAGTTTCTTGTTGCGTTGGGTGGTGGTTTTTATGTTTGCGCATTGGACGTGTGGGTGTGGGGGGGGGGGGGGCTTTTATATTGGTAACTAATTAGATGCCAGTAGAAGCGTGAATACTATGTAATTGAAGATTACTGTCATCTTGCATGTGAAGCCACGTAATTTGGTAGATAGGTTTCAGAGAACTCTCCTGACTCATATCACCGGTGTGTAAGAGCAAACTTTGCGAGAAACGGAAGTACGTGAACTTCCTGCTTGACGAAACAGCCTTTGTGAGGTCCAACGCGTCACAGTAACTGCTCACTGCTCTGGTTCCTAAAACTCCTTTCTATATTGTGTGCCGCACCATTTTACCCGCGCTGCTTATTTGTCGGCCCTGAAATAAGAGACATTAGTTTGCTCCGAAATGTAGGTACATGTGTGCCTAATCACACGATGTCACATCCCAGAAGTACAATATGCACAGTCACCGAGAGATGCTGTAACCTCAGTAGTTCCCTTACGACGCAGTGCCTGTCGACGTACTGTAGCCTAGTGGGCTGGTATAGTGGTAACACTCTAGACATATTTCGGAGATCCATACTGTAGCCTAGTGGGCTGGTATAGTGGTAACACTCTAGACATATTTCGGAGATCCAAACTTCAAATCTCGATCGAGTCATCCTGGCTGAGGCTTGTGTGATTCCGTGCAAGCAAATGCCGGGTTATTCGAGTAGGCCACGACCGCTCCCTACCAAATTCTTTCAACTTTATCATTCATCAATCATCTTTGATTCTTTGCAGTGTTAATTATGTCGCAAAATAAGCCACAAGAGAAACGTTTCTCGTCCACTGAGGTTGCACCATAAGATAATGCTAGCTTGTTCTCTCCGGAATGTGCACTGACTGTGCTGACACGCCGAAAATAAAACCAAATTCCTCTGTCAGTAGAGTCGAACAATAGCGATTATTGGTGACAGGCAGTTAGGTGCGAGGACAAGGCACGACTTTCCATCAGGTTGCTTTACGCTCCAGTTTGTGGTTTCCGTCATGGCTGATTCTGCCATAGTAAAAGGTAGGAAGTGATTTCTCTTTTACGCGAAAATTATGTAAAAAGCATTGTTTTGTCGTCACAAGCGTTAAGGTAGTAATATTTATCAAGCTTCCCAGCGCTTGCTGCCGTGTCTTTATAGAATAACGGAACTTTCCGGTGTGTCTCAGCTATGCACGTACAAAGGTAGGTACTAAATCAGCTGCGTAAGATGTTACACACAGCGACTCCTTTCCGCTCCCAGAACTATCGAACAAATCCTCGTATGGTCGGTTTTTGCGCTTTAGACCTGTCTCATCGTATATATTTATACTAAAAACATACTTTCGGAAGTTTGTTTTACTTCCATCTTTAGGCAAATGGACCGTATCTGATGGCTGTATTCGAATCAGCTAGTCTCAAGTCAATGGACCCTCACTTGCCCGCCACCATATCTGAATCCTAGGGCAGTATGCACTCTTCTTTAACATTTTAAAGCCTAGCGGTAACTTTACGTACTACCGGGTTTAACATTAAAAAATTCTACGTGGTGCCCACATTACATTTATGTGTTTTGTACGGATCTCAGAACAAACAGCAACTTTTGCCTTATAAAACATTAAGAGACTTTTTTATAACCGAGGTGGAGAGTCTTTACAGTGCGGTACGCACTGATTCCTTAAATAAAACGGATACGTCCCGTCTTCAAAGGGTCAAAGATGGTTTTCGAACACCTGTCCATGTTATTTCGGCACTGAGATATCCAGTCTTTCTGTATTTGTATTTTATTTAACGCTGATTTTATGGCATCGAATGATAGGATAATCGTGAATAAAGAATTGGAGGGAATGTAGAAGGAAGTGGTTGTGGCCTGATTCAGAGGACTGTCCTGGTGCTTGGCATTTGTGATGATAACGGTTGTGACTGTGAAGGTTGCAGTGATGTGGTGTATGGCACAATTTAGTAGCGTGGTAGAGGTTGATGGACGTTTCAGAAAAGCCTGTTGCATCCATGACCAGAGTAGATGTATATAGATTCGTGGTGGAGGCATTGGGTGTCTCTGAAACGTCGGTAACCTACGAGACCGCGCATCATCACATCCAAGAAGACAGCGGTCTTAATACCGCGGAATTTTCCTGGAGGGACTGGAATAAACCACGAAAGCCTCGCTGTGATGAGATGTCCCTGTAGAATTTTAAACCCGGCATCTTTTGAGTAGAAGTAGGAATCATTGCCGCTTGAGCCTGCTTCATAAGCTAAGTATCGTATCAAAATGTTCATGTGGTAACTACGAAACGAAGGCAGTGCGCGCTCTGATTCGCCATGCGTTACATCCGTATTATCTTTGGCTGGAGCATAAACATTGGGAATAAATCGCAACTCAGGCCGAGTCCCCAAATGTGATCTTGTCCCCGTAGAAATACTAAGGATTAACAACCCCTGGCATCATGACAGGAGGGCCTATAGAGGGCTTGGAGTTTTCAACCAGTTTTCAGCCCTGTCACAAGATGTAGGTGAGAGGTCACCTTCACCCGCTTTACACCCGGATAAAGGGCCAACAGCGCTCGTCGGTCACGAGGCTGAGTGGGACCTACTGCTGTGCCGGAGGTGTTGGCGAAGAAACAGATATGAAACTCCCCTACGGGGCTTTGAACCCCAACAGTTTAGTTCATATTTAAATATTCAATTCCTGTCTCACGGTAAACACACGGCGTTTCCATCGCAAAAACCAAACGGGCAGTGTTGATTAGGGAAATTATCACTTTTTTAAGTTGTTTATGCCGTGTTCATGCCTATTCAACCTGAAGTCTGTCAATTCACAAGCCAGCCACCATCGCACAAACACATCATTCCAACAGACGGACAAAGCCTACATTCGGCTAAGTATAATTTTGATGATTGTATTGTGCAACAACCCCTCAAGAAAACTCACCCTTCAGAAAAATTAATGTGCGTTAGTGCGTGTCATGTGAAAATCGTGTTTTGCGGACAACTGAATAACTGTGTTGAGTGTTTTTAAGACTTAAAGTTTTTAAAGGTGTTCTATTTTTTTGAACAAGTGCCGCCTGAGGATGACGCTGTGGTGCGTTGAAACATGTTGGGGTAAATAAAGACTTGAATGTCAGTTGTTGTTGAATTGTGTGTACGAGTTGCGTATTGACAGACGTCAAGCTGAAATTAGCACTGATTATTGTGACAATCATGTGGAGCACGTAACTGCACAGTGTGGGTACTCTGCGTAGTTTCTAGTGTTTAAGCAGGTGGTATTTAGCAATTATTGTGCTAAAGGTGTGTGTACGTCAATGTTCCTTCTAAGCTGCGCGGGTGCGCGACCGCGCAGTAACTGAAATGCTCCCGCGTACACTGATTTGTTGCTGCGCAGCTGGAATTTTTCAAATTTCTTTGTAAATATTCTTATTGTGCGTGTTACAAGAAACGTTTAAAGTGCTTCGCAGTCGTTAGGCCGTGTAAAAGTTTTCAGCTCAGAGCCGTAGCAGGTCCGCGCAGCTGTACAAGAAAAATTAGAGGGAACGTTGACGTACGTGCGTGTATGTATGAAATGCATCCTTTCGTCCTTGTGTTGAAATAACATTGCATTAAGAAAGATTTCTTTCCTGCTGTTTGAGGTATGTAACTTCATGTCTGTGAACAATCCCGTTCTGCAGATGGCAGTCATGCTGCCTGCACTTTCGTAAGTAGGATGCGTAATAGAAATGTACACTGATGGAAATTGAAGCCAATTTTTACAGGACAGTTGGTTTACGGTTGCTCTTGCAGACGCTAGACACAGTTCAGAGCTGTAACGGCTTCTCTAGACACACAATGGATTCCTTTTAAGTGCGAAGTAACAGATTTGCGTTAGTGACCCACCATCTGTGGTTGTAACCGGTATATGACGCAGATGATGTATCCTACGTTTTACAGCAGCAAGGTGCTCGCGTAAGAGCATCACGTTGGTTGTGATGTTAGGCATGGGGCTGCGGAAGTTGCAGTAGCAGAGTTTGGGAGATTTGCCAAAATTAGGCGGATGAAATTTTGGTGGTATAAGATTTTAGGCTCTCAGGCGGGCTGTAGACCCTATTAACCTTTTAAAGCCTAGCGGTAACTTTACATACCACCAGGTTTAACGTTAAAAAATTCTACGTGGTGCCCACATTGCGTTTATGTGTTTTGTACGGATCTCAGAACAAACAGCAACCTTTGCCTTATAAAATATCAAGAGACTGGTTTTTATAACCGAAGTGGAGAGTGTTTACAGCGCGGTACGCACTGAGTCCTTATATAAAACAGATACGTTTCGTCTTTAAAGGGTTAATGTTCCGGTGTTGGGATGTGAGGTCATGTAGGTTGGTAGATACGTACCAGCGTATCTGGCAGAAGAGAGCGGTCAGCAGGTTTCTGCAAAATACTCGTAAGCACGTGGAATGTGGCTGCTGACAAATCAGTGACTACAGTCAATGTCGTTACCAATAGTGAGGTTCAGTTGTTGGCGACTACTTTTGTCCGGAATGTAACGCAAACATTTCGGAGGAACCTGCTGCTTCCATCTTCAGACAGAATAGTGACGATGGAGGCAACTGAGTTCTCCGAAATGTCCTTATCCTCTTTACGAATGTAATCTGCGTCACATATAAAAAGACTATAATCTCAAACGTCGGAGGCTTAGATGCGGTATGCATATGGCAAAGACGTGGGAGACTAAACTTTTGTAAGGACAGGTAGGAAAGGTGCGCGTGCACGCCAAAGCTGACCAGGTCCACCAGACGAGACCGGTGTGACTGGAACACTGATGACATTTAAATGCCGGCGATGTAACTGGTAAATCACGCCCAGACGCGATAAGGTTTGTCGTATCATGTTCGGAGCAGGGGCCCCAAATTCAAATAGCACACGTGTCAAGTGGATAATTTTGAATTTTAAGGCGAGCCACACGTCATTTTAATCAATAAGTAGCATATTTTCATTGATACTAGACGCACCATTAAGAATGCTTCGTAGCTTTAATGACAAAATCACAGTGTATTTATAAGTATTAGTTTCAAAATGTAGAATTTTTATCTTTTTGCTGACGTATATTGGTACATTACCACACGCATGTAACAAACTTTTTTGAGCCTGTGACGGAAAAATTTTAAAATCAAAAAAATTGTGCTGATCCGGCCCACATTCTGTAATTTGTGTAAGGTCAGTAGGAGGGTCTTGTAAAATGAACTGGCGAGCCGCGTGTTGGGCCCTGTTCCGGAGCAGCATGCATTGTCTGCCTTCTTTGCCAACCAGGAGAGCAAAGAAAAGCGAAGTGTACCCGATTTCGACACTGATTAGTTCGTGATAAATAAGGCCTGCTTAACGTAAGGGACAACAAGACAGGCAGTTCACGCATAAACGTAACATTGATGCGCGTTCGCGTGCTATTGTGGCCGTGGACATGCAATGAGTATTACATATTCTGAGTGTGTCTGTAGCCTTAGGTACCCAGCATGCAAAGCGCATGCGCCGTATTTATCATCTGTGGCCTGTCTGGCTGTGCCGTATTTTAGTGTCATCTGTGGCTTGTCTGGCTGTGCCGTATTTTTCCACATTTTCTCATAAACGGCACGATTTTCGGGAAAAAAAGTCTTGATTTTCTCTACAACTTTTGCGTGAAACATTTCTTATTTTAAGAATTGAGCGATGTATCTTAAATGTACATGCGTCTTCATGTAAAGTACCTGTCATTCTTGTCAGATTTTAATGGAACTTAAATTTTCTCAACATATTTTCGAAAAATACTCAAATACGAAGTTTCGTGAAAATCCGTCCAGTGGGAGCCGAGTTGTTGCCTGCGTACAAACAGATAGACGCACAGACAGACAGACAGACATGACGAAGCTAATAATCGCTTTTCGAAGTTGTGCGAACGCGCCTCCTCCCGAAAAAGAAAGGAATTACGTTTCCTCACAGAGTGTATTATTTGTGGGTCTGTTGTGATGCCTGCAGTGAACAGCTACTTCCCGTTAAACAGCATCATCAGTGTCTGTATTTGAAATCTGGAGTGTCTTCTCTGACCTAGGGACGGAACCTTTAAATATGTACATAATTCGCATGAATTTTATGCGTCGAAGGGTATTAGCAGCTAGGCTTACTTTGGCTTCTTCATTTGTTGATAGATCTGGTTATTTCATATATATATATATATATGTGTGTGTGTGTGTGTGTGGTGTGTATATATATATATCTTTGAGGTAAGTACTTGAAAACTTATGGGATTACAAAGGTTCTAATTAATGATTTATTGGTTGATTGATCGATAGATTGTATAGTTAGATGGATGGATGGATGGATAGATTACATAGATTATATAGATGGATAGAGAGATTAGATAGATAGATAGATAGATAGATAGATTAGATGGATGGATGGGTAGATAGATTAGATAGATGAATGGATAGATGTATAGATTAGATAGATTATATGGATGGATGGATAGATAGATTAGGTTGATGGATGGATGGATAGATAGATAGATAGATAGATAGATAGATAGATAGATAGATAGATAGATAGATAGATAGATTGATAGATATATTAGGTTGATGGATAGGTAGGACCTCCTGTAGCTCCAGGCATTAGGTTCCATTTTTGGTATTGTCCTTATCAGATGAATAATCAGAAATACTAGAAGCAGGTGGCACTGGGATTGTCAGGCAAGTTCTCAGCAAACAGCCTGTGTAGCAGTAACACTTTGAACTTGTATCTTGGAGGTGCTTCGTTCAAATCTCGACCGGAACACCGACGTACATGATGTGAGGCCTTACGCGGATTTTCTCAGTCCTTCCAGAGAAGTGTCGGGGTAGTACACGAATATTATGCCGTGCCGCTCCCTTCCGAACCTTTTCTGTTTACCGTTCATCCTGCCATTGGACCGTATAAACTGAGGTACTGCCAACGTTCTGTTGAAAGAAATAGTTGTTTTAACTGAAGAAAGAATTATTTTTTGCAGGAAGTAGTGTACTTGAATTGTGCATCCAGAATAACTATTACACTAACAGTTTGAGGCTACACGTCAAGCTGACGAAACGTATAGTCAGATCGTTGCCCCTATATGCCATTGTTGTATTGATTTTGTATTAGGACCGAATGAAAGCAGACAGTGGGGTGTTGTCCAGCTGTTGGCGCCCTGTCTATCGACTGGGTTATCTTAAAGTCGAACTGTTTATTAGATCCGTTCGCAAAACAGTTGCAAAATACGAGTAGACAGATGTGAGGGGCATTTTACGTGAGGGGCGTGTTCCTAAAGACCTGACGTAATTCAAAACTTGCATAATTCGAGACAAATTTTCCCATTTGAATTAGCGTATAGTAGGAGGGACGCGTTCTCGGAGCGCATAAATCTGCTACCATTGCAGCGTATTTTTTGCGTCTAAACGTACTTTTAAGCAAAACAATTAAATACGCTGAAGCTAATTTAATTAGTTTAGTAATTAACGTAGCACACAGTAAAACGTTGGGAAGTCAGCGTATTCCGGCGACGCTGAAGGAACAGGTGCTTGATGAGGAAGCGCCGTCTTCTCACTTTATGTTTGGGATTTGCATTATTTAAAGTTTTGTGTGTATAGTCACACGTTATTGGTAGTTTTTTTATATCGCACTGTTTCGAATATGCATAAAATATGACCGCGCTATACTAGCTTCCTGGCGCGTATATTGTTCTCATGGAACAATTCGTCTGGTAGTGGGCGGATAGTGTAATTGCAGGGCAGTGAAGTCGGTACACAAAACCTCCGACTCTGACTCCTTCATAAAAGCTCAGTATATCGTAATAATGGTGTACCTGATAAAATGGTAAATGGTATCATAAGACATTTCATCACGACTACGTGAATTATCAGGCTACTTTTTAGACTTATAACCTATATTTAAGTATGAGTCTAATGGTTATTGTACGAGGTAGCTAGTACCTATTTAAGATTTTATATCGAGGTCGGAGTCGGTACATTTCTACCGACTCCGACTGAGTCGGTACATTTCTACCGACTCCGACTGAGTCGGTACACTTCTACCGACTCCGACTCCACCCAAAATTCCTTCCGACTCCGATTCCACCCAAAATTCCTCCGGCTCCGACTCCACCCAAAATTCCTTCTGACACCGACTCCACCCAAAATTGCTTCCGACTCCTACTCCACAGTCCTGTGCAATTGAGGATTTTTAGTAAAATCTTCTGCATAATTTAATTGTTGTTCAGTTATGGCAAAAACAACTTATTTTGATTCACGTAAAGCCTTGCCTGAATTTTTAAAATTTCATTGAATTCTTTTTGTGTTAAAAAGGCTTCAGAAAAACTTATTCATCAGATCGGAACATATTTTATATGAGATGTATGCCCCCCCCCCCCCCCGAAAACCGGGCCCCTTACTAGATAATTGCAGTACATAACGGCAGAGCAAGGCAAGCGAAAAAAATAGGTGACAATGTAAACATAATGTAGCACCACATGAATACTATTTGCATCCCAGGTAATGCTGGTAGAAGCACAAACGGATAGTCCGATCTGCCGTCAGGCGTGCGAAAACCGAGAAATTACGCAGCAAATTGTCATTGTGATTTGTTTGGCCGCGTTCTGCGAGCATTTTGTCTGGTAAACGAATAGTCTTTTGTTTCGGTATGTTGTTTTCATTTTGTGGGTGTTGGTACAACATACAGAACTAAGTGTATGAAGGAATGTAGCACATTTAACGTTTGCAACTTGTAGTGAAGTAACAGAATAGCACAATTTAAATCAGCATTTGTGCGCATACTGCATGTAAAAAAAAAAAAAAAGGAAAAAGAAGAAGCTGCGTCTGTACTGAGACGAAGTAGCGTATTTAATCTCCGAAAAACAGTAGTAACGTGCCTTGGGCCCTCGGCGACACGTGAATATGGATATTCGGTTGCGATGTAGGCTTTATAAACTGTTTTGAACGGAACCTAAGCACACGTCTCGGGGAATTAATGAACAGTAATCCACGTTTGTCGTGATATTAGACACACATTGTGTACTGCTGTCTTTCGTTAACAAGTATCTGGCGGAATAAGGAATCAGAGGCAGAGAAACGCCATATACCGACAAATACAGAGAAACTGTCAATTAATGGAATTATGACGACAGCTGTGCGGTTACATCACCTCCGTTTTTAGGCTTTCGCTTTTGTTGCACAGAGTGTGGAGGGCTTAGGTTTGCAGAACTAGACGAAGCATGCAAGGAATATAGACATGCACCTTATTCGATAAATCCCTTGAAATGGTGGATATGAAATCACAAGTGTACAAAGACACGAACGGCCTATGAAATACATACAAAAAGAGGGGAAATAATGTCGAGGCATACGAATTTCATGCAAGTCCGTGTAGCAGCTTCGGAGATGAAATATGTGTATGATCGGACCAACAGACACGATCATACAGCTGCGAGTTCAGTTTTATGAATTTCCTTCAGAGAATGCTTTAAAAACTCGTTGAAATTTGTCAGTACGCAGTTGCAGCGTTATTGACAGCGTCTCTACACCATAACGACGTGTTGGCAGTTCACGTAACGGCCGTATGATGGCACCACGCATACATTGTAGCAGCAGCGCCTCTAGCGGTGCTTCGTAGATGTTCCTTCCCGGGCGGAACTGTATGACGTCATCGCGTAGGCGGCGAAGGAAGCGTACAGCACAAATGGGTCTTGCCTCATTCAAGATAACTGAGAAAAGGTTAATTGTTGTTCGTAGTTCCTTCGGATTTTACTTTCTTCGGTCAAGTTTTTTTTTTATTATTGCTACTGTACTGCAGGCAGTGGAATTCTTATTCCCCCCACGCCCCTTCATATTATTAATGCCGTAAATCAGAATCTAGGCTACGCTGAATTTTGCTCCATTGGTCATCTTGATTTACCGTTTGGTTCCCCTCTGCTTGCAACATTCCTACGACATAATGCCGACCGTATTGCAACAGTTTGACTTTTATTACTTGTAGATAACAACGAACTGTTAAATTATCAGTCAGTTGTTATCTGATACGTGAGTAACTATGTGTTCTTCGAAGATTTAGCAAGATGATAATGCGCACTTAACGGAACAGTTCTGAAGCTCCCGTCTGTTCGCCTCAGTAGAGACGTTCAAGTTTTATTATAAAGTGTTTGTCGCAGCAGCACGTTCCATTATGTTGCAATTAAACACAGAGGTGTTGGCAGTGCCATGATTCTGGCGGTTAGTCGCCGACCTCCAACCGCGTAGGCACGGGGTCGATTCTGGGTCGGTCCACGTGGGATTCGTGGTGGACAGAGTGACTCTGTGACAGGTTTTTCCCCGAGTACTTCGGTTTTCCCCAACCAATTTCATTCCACCGGTGCTCCATTACTCGGAAAAATGAAACAAACTAATCATCATCTTTCTCTTCATCTTCATCACAAGGGTTGCACAACAAGCCCTAAGGCTGCGGTGCCCTTCCCCCTCCTCCCCCCCCCCCAAAAAGACGTGTCTATTTACAATTATATAGCCCTTTCAACTTAGGTTTCTAGAAGCTTGTTTAACCTTTTAAAGCCTAGCGGTAACTTTACATACGACCAGGTTTAACATTAAAAAATTCTACATGGTGCCTACATTGCGTGTATGTGTTTTGTACGGATCTCAGAACAAACAGAAACTTTTGCCTTATAAAACATTAAGAGATTGGTTTTTATAACCGAAGTGGAGAGTGTTTACAGCGCGGTACGTACTGAGTCCTTATATAAAACAGATACGCTTCGTCTTTAAAGGGTTAATTACTGTCAGCAGTTTGATCTGGTAACTCCGTTTTCAGAAGGCTGTGAAATACTTCATACGAGTTCGAATATGCATTTGTAGCGTCTTCATTAGATTATTCCGAAAACTGCAAGATGTACGTTAATGATTTTTCCTTGTGCTGTGCTGATATCGTGTCAGATGTTTTAAATGGGAGTTACACGGACAGTGGTGAGAGCTGCCTTTTATGTTATGCATGTCTGTCTTTGTATATTGCTTCACGATGAGCCGCGTGTGCGAGAATCGGTAATTTCGATGCTTGCTGATCGATAGGACCACCACTTAGGGGGAATGTGACCATAATGACCGCAACTTACTGATAAAAATGGAGCTTTTGTTACACGTGCATATTGTATAATAGTTACGAATGGGCCGTAAGTACTGTACTTCATCTCTTCCTCAGTCTACTTTCCACAAACGAATGTTTCGTAGCCTCTTGCGCCAACGTACTTTTTATTATGCCATGGTTAAAATTGCGGTGAATTCCTGTAGTTGTGTGGTTTATTGCAGAATCCACATCCTCTTGAGTCTTCAGCACCACCTTCCTTAAGACCATCTTGTGTGGACTACTCGAAGGTTGACATATTGCATCTGGGGACGCCTTGCTTCTTCTGGGTATCATCTGCTGTCGTTTCCCGTTACCTTTCGCGGGCCTCATCAGTGCATGTTGCATAAGGCAACAATGAAGCTTCCCGTTTCCATATTTTAGTTAGCTGATCACGTTGTTTGTGTAGGGAGTAGGTAGCAGCGGAGGGACAAGTTGAGCAGGGGTGAACTCTGTGTGAACCTGCGGAACAATACTTGCTGCCAGATGGTTTTCTCCCCCAGTGGTGAATAGGGTTTGACCACCTTTGACTTTGTGGCCTAACCTTCAACAATTATTCTACGACGCAGGCGTCTTTATGATATTAGGGCTGCTTGTGACCCTTGAAGATAGAACCGACGTGTTTTTCCGAAACGTCGGTAAGAAACAACAAACGCCGCGCAACTTACCAGAACAGCTTTGAACACGTCTGCTGCGTGCCTAATGCTTGTGCTTTCTGGAGTATCTTTTAGAGCTTTATTCGTACTTGCTGCCGTGTAAGATTGCGCTGTTTTTCGTTCATACACTATTCACACATCTTAAAGAGAAGAAAAATATATGTAAACTGTTTAATTTATTAATTTCAAAAATATAATTTGTAAGATAAAAATCCAGAATTTTCCCAAAACGAGACTTCTCACCCGAATTTGTTCAGTGATAAAAACAACGGTTCGTATCACTTGCAGCCTATTAATAATGGATTTGGCCCTCAGAATACCTGAGCACTATTTAATCTTACCAAGCATTGGAAGAAACTGTAATTCAGTACAGCACATATGCCTGAACCCTGATGTTAACCTATACACATGTTAAAAAATACTGTGTTTTTACCTCGCTGTAAAACACCGTCTTCAAAACACAAATTTATCACTAAGACGCGCTCTTCAGTCCACGCAGTGTTTTGCCTTCACCATATACTCTTAATCTCCAGAGAAACACTGCAAATAGCAGCTAAGGTCACAGCGCCGCCACTAGCACCGTGAGGGAGTTTTTCCTCAAAATGATAATATTTACCCGCCCGTCCCGTATACCCGAGCTTACCGTACTTACCTAGCAAGTGTTTTCGTAACAGTTTCTCATGGCGGTGGATATTAAGGTGGGAATTGTCTGGGATATGGCATTATGTAGTCTCGCTCCAACGTTTCGGCTGAACTGGCTGCCTGCATGTTCAGGATAACAATTCTGCTTCGCTTCACTTGACTGCCGCATAGATGGAGTCGGCAGGGTACTCGGAGTCATAGGTAAGCATTTACAAGACTCCAATACAATAATTAAACGTCTGTTTTGAGTTCGTAACACACGAGCTCATGTCTGGGGCGATACAGGCTGTTGTAACTTGGTATGTATATATGATAATGTTTCATCTGCCATGGCAGACGGGTGAGTCAAGGATACTGAATTACGCAAGCGAAAAGCATGAGAAAATATTCTTGTTTTCTGCAGCTGTGACGTCTGTAGATTATTCTGTTACAGTGCAGCGCATGCACACGTGATTGCATTGTGTTCTTTAATTACCCACAAGATTTGAGGTTCTCGCAGATGTGTTGCTGCATATTCAGGTCTTTTGGGATGTGACACTGTATCGTTCGGTTGGTGGTTCCCGACGTCTCGAAAGAACGTAGCGCCTTCATGTTAAATGTCAATCTTTTTGAATCTTTTTGTGCTGCTTTTCGTTTGAAGACACTACGTTCTGTCGAACCCCTGGGAACCACTCAACAACACAGCGTCACATCCGAGAAGACCTAAATCACTTACTACCCACCTTCCCAATATAAAATTTATTTTGTCCGCCATTTGTCTTCACTGTATGCCAAAAGGTGCATCCCAGTGTATGTTCTGCTGACAGTTTGTATGGTTATGAGTGTTACAGTTGAGATTCTCACGGAATATGAACATTGCGACCGTCTTGGATGTGACGCTGTGTGGATTGTCTACCAAGGAACAGAGTGTTACATTCCAGAAGACTGTAATCCTGAATATTAGTGTGGTTTGTGTCTTAATAATCTGGTTGTCTCCCAGCGTGTTAATTGTTTTCTAAATTGCCAAGCAATTCTCCGCGCTGGTGTTACTGACGGGTGTCTCCCGGCTCCTGATTAACCCCGAAGTCGCTATAAACGCGGTAACGGGCTCTTAACTGTATTGAAGCGGCTCGCGTGACACAGTTACAAAGCGACAAAGTAGTTCGTAAGCCGAGAAGCTGGTTGCGGTTCAAAGGTCGAGTGTATCCCAAGCTCATACAGTTCTACGATCAATACAGTTTCTGCAGCTTCCGTTTTTGCTCTGTAGAGGAAGTCAGAAGTGTGAGTATGGCAACTGCTAGCCGTGGGTGTACCTAGAAGTGCAAATTTCGAAAGGTCGTGAGTGTTCATTTACCTGATTTGGCTAAATGGGTCAGGACTCATAAGTCACAACAGACATCCAGAATGGGTGTATGCACTGCATGGATACTGCGTGCATTGGCGTAACTAGGGGAGGGAGGCAAGTGCCCCCACAATATTTTTTCTACGTAAGAATAGTTTGTTTTTGGCTGCTGAGTTGAAGAGAGACAAATACAAAAATTGAGGCGAGAGTGAGGGAGATGGGTGTATGTATGTTAAAGACTGGTTCAAACCATCTTCCCCGTCTTTCTAACAGGGCTGCGGAGTCGAAGTCGTGGAGTCGGAGTCGGAAGGAATTTTAGGTGGAGTCGGAGTCGGTAAAAATGTACCGACTCCGATACCAACCTCAATCTAAAATCTTAACTAGATACTCCAACTCCAGAGCCCTGATAGCTACAGTAACCATTATACTTATACTTAAATATAGGTTATAAGTAAAAAAAGTAGCCTGATGATTCACGTGGTGGTGATGAAATGTCTTATAGGTTTACCGTTATTAATACATATTGAGCTTTTATGAAGGAGTCGGAGTTTTAAAAATCGAGGAGTCGGAGTCGGAAGTTTTAAAAATCGAGGAGTCGGAGTCGGAGCTTTTGTGTACCGACTCCACAGCCTTCTTTCTAACTTGACTATTTCGTAAAGTTCCTAATATCCATGGTTGTTTGGGCCCCCCCCCCCCCAATATTATTAGCCAAGTTACACCTAAACCTGCATGCCTTTCTGGTCTCATGTCAACCGTAACTCGCGGTCATTATTTATTTAGTTAGGGCTGTAGGTACTGGGCATAGAATTGTATGGAAGTGAGACGCACACATTTTATGACAGGGCTGTTCTTCCTCCAGAAGTCCTTCCGTTTTGGAGATAATTGAATGAAAGCTTGCAAACGCGCTAGAGTGCGTGGTCTTCGGACTTGGTAATGAAATGTACAGGCTCCATCGAGCCAGCACTGGCTTCGAGTAAGTTAGGGCCTGTATTTTTAATCAACAGTGTCAAGAGACGTGGAAGTTCTAAATGTAGTTATTACTCATGTGTACAGCAGAGTCTCCTTCACAGTTCGTATAATGCTGGAGGCGCGATTAGGGAGTTCGCATGCTAATATGGAGTGCCATTATGAGCTTAAGAGCGCTTTGTATGGACTGGTAATGTTTCGCTCGGTCTGGAAACATATTGTACTTCAAAGGCAGAGGCATTTCGTCAGATCGAAGTACGAGCAAACGTTGTCTGTCTGGTATGTGCATTTCGTAATTGTAGGTGTGATTAGATAAGATACGTAAGCTAATGTGATACGCGTAGAGCTGGGTGACGAACAGAATGTCGGTTTGGCACTCTTCATCGAAGGTAGTATTATGTTTTGACTTACATAAAACCCTCGAACGCAGAAGAAGGGTAGCGAAAGTTTTGTCTTTGGCGTTTTAATCGCACGAACGGAGTGGATTTCCTCGCGTTCCATAAAGACAGTGTTCCCAGATAAGTCGTATATATGTGTGTGTGTGTGTGTGTGTGTGAGGTACGTCGCACGTAACTGCTGGAATTAAGGTGGAAGCCTGTGGCGACGTGCTTAGAAATCGTGTGATCGGCCGTCGTATTGTCACCGCCACCACCACCACCGTCGTCGTCGTCCTCATCCTCATCGTCGTCGTCGTCGTCGTCGTCGTCGTCGTCATCATCATCATCATCATCATCATCATCTGTACGCTTGTAGTGATGGAGAGCTGTGCGTGTGTGAGTTCTGTATGGGAGGGAGGCTTGCTGGTTCTCAAGGTTCTCGCCTTCAGCTGGAAGTCAGTCTGTGGGTAGTTGTTCAGTGAGTTGGCTGCTGGCGCAGTTCTCATGTGGTCGTTGTTAACTGAATATTTATTCTGGTTTGAATCCCAGAATGATTACCGGATGCTATATAAATTGCATTTCTCTGTGTTTACTGCGTAAGGCTGGTGATAGAACTGTGGTGGTTCTAGAACGTGGCGAAGAGGATTGGCCAGAGTAGTGATGCAGAGTTTTTGTAGTAGGGTGTGGTGATGCCGTGAGTGAAATGCGAATATTTCATGTAGTTTTAAAATTGTATTAAAATAAAGTTAATGCAACCAATTTAGATACGTGCTCGTTAAATAAAAGAAGGCATGTAGGCTTGATGGCTGTTCGGTAATCGGGTGGTCCGAAATTCTGAATTCTGCTCTTCAGTTGACGCTAATGCAAGTGAAGTGATTAGCATTGGCGGAACCGCACGTTGGCTAGCTCCGAGAAGTAACGCATGTGGGGATAGGAAAACGATTATTTTCATCTGTTGGTTGTAGATCAAAGAGTTCACACGCGCGTGCACCTTAGTCATATTTCTTTTAGCTTGCATGTTTCGCGGAGTGATCGTTGGATCGTATTGCATCGAAAACTTGACAGTGCTCCGAAGGCACAACTTTACTGGGGTGTAAATTCATCCTCGTGTTCGCCCCATTGTGAATGTCTCTTTGACAGGAGTTCATATTATTTTATTTTTTAGCGAAGTAAAAACATAATGAAATTAATTTGTCTAAAATAACAAGTATGTTTCTTAACGAGCTGAAGGCTGAAATGGTATTAACCTTTTAAAGAAGAAACTTGTCTCTTTTATATAAGGACTGATTGCGTAGCGCGCAGTAAACACTTTCCACCTCGGTTATATAAAACCAGTCTGTTAATGGCTGCATAAGGCAAAAGTCGCTGTTTGTTCTGAGATTCGGACAAGACACATGAACGCAATGTGAGCACCATGTAGAATGTTTGCATGTGAAATGTGGTGGTGCGTAAAGGAACCGCTAGGCTTTAAAACGTTAAAACTAATCGAATTACTTGTTTCTAAAGTAATATTGAAGGCAGTGAAACCAAATGAGTAGCAAAAATGAACACAAATTTCGAATTATGATACCGCTGTTAGGAAAGACTGTTGCGGGAGTCGTGGATATGCTTGTTGTCAATATTGTGACTCTTCAGGTAATGTATGATTGAAAGTACAACAAGGGAGTTGTTTTTTAATTTCTTTTTAGATTTCCTAAACGGTAAGCCGGAAGTGACGAACAAGTAGTTACCTGTCAGTGCTTCATGCGTGTGTATTGTTAAGTGAAATGTTGTAAAGCGTGTGTGAAAGTAACAATGGGCACAGAGGAATGCAGTGACGGGCCCCGTATTCCTAGCAACACGCTGGCCACTCTCCGCGGAATTCTAATCTCGTCGCTTTCACGGGAAAATATCGGAGACATTGATATCGAGTCATCGCTGGGTCGTCGTAGGAAAGTCACATTTGAAGAATCGCATAAAGTGCATGGTGAGTGGTGCATCATCTGTTCTGTATATACTACTGCCGGTGGCCACGGTGCTAATTCTTGTACCAGTCACATCTATAACGTGGTCTGGTGCGAGGGGTGGCACTGAGTGTTGGCTTACTCGTATAACATTCGATAATCGAGGAATAAATCGAATTCAACGGTTTCCTGCATGTGTTATTGTGGCGTGAGTTCAGAATTTAGTACGAGTTCTAACTTGGTTGAAGCGGCTGCATTGTATATGTTTACACTCGTATTAATACTTTTAAAGTAAATGTTTAGTTTATATGCTGGTTGTAATTTTTCAAGTACTGAGTAATATTCATTCTCAGTTGACGCAAAACTTCATTAGGATGTCCCAATAACTGATGTCTTTCTATCCACTGACACACCCACGCCGTTGCTTTTCCTCGTAGCAGCTATTTTAATGAACTCATGAGCACCATCCCCCTAACAACGGCGTCACTCTTCCTTACAGAGCCGGTCTCGAATGCTTCAGACGAACCGCGTGTACACTTCATTGACATGGTGCGTCTGGAACCGATTGGTCTTTCAATTTTAACACGAGATGGGATTGAGTAAATAGCACTGGAACTGGCACGGCGTACAGCTAGGGCTCACAATACCGGTCAAAATCTTAATACCTATATTTCGGTATTTTTAATTTATTAAACCGGGATTTTCTTCAATAAATTTTGATGACAGGTGCAAGTACGTAAAGAAGAAACAAGTAGTTACTTGAACTCATGCTTTAAATTAAACAAAATGCTTTTAGATTTTTAGAATACAACAGTCTGAAATTATTCATTAACGTGCAGTATTTACTTTTTCTTTTGTGTGGAGCAAAGTGTGTGGTATACCAGATCTGGGTTTCAGGACGTTTTCTGGTTTCCGTTACCTTTGTGTTGTGTGTAACAATCCCTCAGTTGCAAATTCGGTAATATTAACCCTTTAAAGACGAAGCGTATCTGTTTTATATAAGGACTCAGTGCGTACCGCGCTGTAAACGCTCTCCACTTCGGTTATAAAAACCAATCTCTTGATGTTTTATAAGGCAAAAGTTGCTGTTTGTTTTGAGATCCGTACAAAACACATAAAGGCAATGTGGGCACCACGTAGAATTTTTTAATGTCAAACCTGGTGGTATGTAAAGTTACCGCTAGGCTTTAAAAGGTTAATGATTTATTGTTGTCGATTTTATAATCTTTACATGAATAAATCATAAACAATTATGTTTTAAATTAGTACCGAGAAACCAGTATGTTTGTGTCGATATCGGTATTTGAATACCGGAAAAAAAATGACAGGCATCCCGGTATTGTAAGCCCTACGTACAGCCACCGTAAAGGAATTTATGCCAGCCGAATGGATACCTTAAAGATGAGACGCACACAGAATTCGAACTCCATACTTTCACGACGTTCACTGTCACAGTTGGCTGATAGTAACTAAACACAGTTCCATATAATGCCGTACGGGAAAGCACTTATTAGCGTCATTGTATGCGTGTGAGTAATTGTGAGTAATTGTGAACGAGACAGAGAGACAGCTGGAGGTGCTTAAGAAAGCTGTTCTGAGGAGAGCATATTTACCTGAGAGGAGGTAAGAAACAAGAGGCTGAAGACACCTAGGTAGTGGTGAGCTTCAAAGTTTGTGGCCTGCACCAAATGTTACCAGCGTGGCGAAACGGGAGAATAGGATGAAAATTATGTAGCATGTATAGGATTGACGAAATATTCGTACAGAATTTTGATTGGAAAACGGAAATGGAAAAAGTCATGTGGAGAACCTGTGAATATGTGGGATGATAATATTAAAGTGGGATATAATGTGAAGGTGTGGATTGGCTTCTTATGGCTCGGAATAGGGGCCAGTGGTTGGCTTTTGTGAAAACGGCAATGTAGTTTCGAGTTCTGTAAGAGGCGGAGAGTTTCTTAAATAAGCGACAGTTGCTTACTCGAATACTCATATCACCTTAGCTAACGCTAGATGTCGTAGGCCTTGGATCTTCCCCGATTCTTAACGTTAACGAGCAGCAGTTGCAAATTTTTACAGAATTGTACCAAACAGATTTTATTGTAAGTTTGAACGACGCTGTCATTGACTGAGACTGGGCCTGTATAGTGTCTGATGGTAGGATGTTTGTTCAGGAATGAATTAGAAATGATATGGAAGAAACCTGGAAATGTCGAGGAATGCCACGAGAAATGTGAGTCTATGTGGTCTCGAGGTTCGGCATTTGAACCCCGGCATTGCCTTGTATAAAGCAGGTACACTCACTCAACTGCGTCATTCGTCCCTTGCTCAGTCCTGTTTCTTTGGCTCATTGCTACTGTATGCCCTGACGGCTTGGTATATTTACGTCACTTCATTCGCGGTCTTGTTTGTGTTTCCTGTGTGGAGATAATTTGCGAAGGTGCTGGTTTCCTGCATTCGACCTTGTTTAAAGGTGTTCGATGTTTCCGGCTCATTGTCTCGTGACTTGTCGAAACTTCACACTATTTACTGGGAAAGTGTCAGCTGCCATATTACTGCTACAGTGCTCTTAGGATCCATCAGATTTAACCCTTTAAAGACGAAGCATATCTGTTTTATATAAGGACTCAGTACGTACCGCGCTGTAAACACTCTCCACTGCGGTTATAAAAACCAGTCTCTTAATGTTTTATAAGGCAAAAGTTGCTGTTTGTTCTGAGATCCGTATAAAACACACAAACGCAATGTGGGCACCACGTAGAATTTTTTAATGTTAAACCTGGTCGTATGTAAAGTTACCGCTAGGCTTTAAAAGGTTAATCTAAATCTGTGTAGTAGTTTCGAAGATGTTACATGTGGACAGACACGTACGATCTCTCTCCTATATGCGTTCGTATATTGCATACCGCAGAAAGAGTGCATACAAATTAAGCTTGTTTGAACAGAATTGAAGACGAGTTTCCTTGTGTGATATGAGGTTCTGAGAACCTTGAATGTGAAGATTGCTGTTCTGGGATGTGACGCTGGCTAGGTTACATTATACTGAATGATGTAGGCAGCAAGGTCTCTGTAAGTCTTAACACATCTGCCAGACTACGTGACGTGACGTCCCAGCATACAGCATTGTTCGTGGGTTTGCGTGTTCCTTTATTGTTCTTCATGTCAGTACAAACCACATGGCGTCTTCCATCACACCTGTAATTCCGCAATTTTCAATACGCAGACGTTTGGCGGGACTCTTCGTATGCGTGCTTGTCGCATCGCGAGGCCTCGGCCTACATATGGTGTGTCAGATACACACATATACAGTATAACTCCAATTTTCCGGATTAATTGAGACCGCGAGCCGGCCGGACATGCAGAAAATCCGGATGATTGGATTTTTCTTTGAAAATAGGCTACACTGGCAGTTTGAGGTGGAAAACAGTTTCTACAGACGGCTGTTTTTAGGCACCATATTTATTTCCGTACAAATAATATTTTAATATTTAATAATTAATAATTTGGGAACTTCTTTGGCGGTTACTATTTACAGTATGTACCTGCGTCTAAACCTTCCGACCATGCCTGATTTGAAGTTCTAGAGGGCCGTAACACTTTACAATACTGTACTCGATCCGATAACCAGTAATTTCAAGGCAAATTAGTTCTGTACAATTCTCGACAAGATTACTTGAAGGGCCAAGCCGATCCGGATAATTTGCGATCCGGATAACCAGCGTCCGGATAATTGGAGTTATACTGTACGTTCAGTAGAATACGAGTCCGCGATCACCTTTTGTCTTAATCCGTTTCATAATAACCGAGAATACTTCTCGTGTTTTTTTTACTCTTGACACTTTAATGTTGAAATTTGTGTAAATAAGTCTTAAAAATTCAGTTTCTTAGCTCACAGCAAAACGCTGACATCTGTATGACCAAGTTCAGCTCGTTAATGCTGTTTAGTGCAGTATTCGTTTATTATGAGAATCGTACGAAACCCGTAAAAACACGCTGTGGGCAAAATGCACAGCTTCTGAATATTGCAATAGGTGGTGCGCGTAGTTATCACGTTAATAAAGAGAGGAAGAAGTAAACTTGTGTTGCACATTCCCTTAATAAGGCATTCCATGGCCCCATTCGTCGTCGTTGGAATGCATGAGGTATGATGTAGAACCTTTCACGTTTAGTCACCTGTCGGCCTTGACAGACAGAGACAGAGAGATACATGCCATTCAAATTATTAACTCGGCCTCTGCTGCTCAAACACTGCATACTTTTTGCCAAGCCCATCTTGTTGGTGACGTCATACTGCGTTTGCATTCTTGACAAGTGATAATTATTTAAAAGCAGGCACTTACGCCGCAAATGGCTTGGTGACTGATTTTAGTTGTAATGGGTGTCCACATTTATAATTGTCATACGACTTCAAGGTTGTAACTTCAGGAGGTTTGGCAGTCAAATTCTGCGTGGTGTTTCAGCGAGCCGGCTCTGACGTAACAGAAGGTAGCCAGAAAAAAGAATGTGTTAAAATGATCGAAACAGATTCTACCCACGTAAGAAAACATCGGTGACTGGTTTACGAACGTAAGTGTTCCGTACTTGTTGAATCATTAATAGTTTAACCCTTTAAAGACGAGGTGTGTCTGTTATATATAAGGACTCAATGCGTACCGCGCTGTAAACACTCTCCACTTCGGTTATAAGAACCAGTCTCTTAATGTTTTATAAGGCAAAAGTTGCTGTTTGTTCTGAGATCCGTACAAAACACATAAACGCAATGTGGGCACCACGTAGAATTTTTTAATGTTAAACCTGGTCGTATGTAAAGTTACCGCTAGGCTTTAAAAGGTTAAGGAATGGAACATATCATTTCACATTCACGCAGTCCTGTTTCTCAATGGAACTTCACGAAATAGACTCTTAGACTCATTCAGCATGATTGGTGTTAGCAGTTGGATATGCTGAAGGATTTTTTTTCCGGCGACTTGGTTATATTGAAAGATTGTGACCGTCCAGGCCCCCGGGTCTGCTGCTTTATTGTAGAAGCTTTGCGAAGGACGCATGTTCCAAAGTATGCCAAGAAGCATACAGTAACTGAAAGTGAGTATTGAAAATGTGTTCGGCTTCGTCACAGTGGAAAATTTTCCGTGTGTCTCTGGAAAGATGATCTAGAGGATTGGCATTATGCATGCGGAACAGTGGAGGGATCCTCCAGTATGTTTTGCCAACGCTCGTTTGTGTTTTGTGGCCTCTGGAATGTAAAATACAATGTTATTGTGTGTGGCGAGTTACGTAGGCTCTTCTCAAGTAACTGGAACACTTGAAAGTAATTCGGTGGTCACTTTTAACTGTGGGTTTAACCCTTTAAAGACGAAGCATATCTGTTTTATATAAGGACTCAGTGCGTACCGCGCTGTAAACACTCTCCACTTCGGTTATAAAAACCAATCTGTTAATGTGTTATAAGGCAAAAGTTGCTGTTTGTTCTGAGATCCGTATAAAACACATAAACGCAAGGTGGGCACCACATCGAATTTTTTAATGCTAAACATGGTCGTATGTAAAGTTACCGCTACGCTTTAAAAGGTTAAACAGAATGTACTGTTCTAACCTGACCAACATAATATTCCCTATCTTTAGAATGGCACTGTGGTTTTGGTGTCTGTGAATTGGTCGTCGTGCGAAGTGCGGGAATTTTCTTGTCTCACGAACTCGACCGTAGGTATCTTAAGTTATCATATGTTGGTGTAATGTATGTAATGACATACCTGTGCGGAATTTTTGCATGACCAGTTCATAGTGGTGATACGTGTACTTGTATTGTGTATCTTTGGATATAACAGGTTCTTAGCAGTCTCAACAAGGTAGGCAGTTTGTGTATAACGGAACGTTGTGACATGTTCGCGTAACCATTGTCGCATTGAAAACGCAACAATTCATTCTGTACGTATTGTTGAGGTACATGTCACTGCCAACAATATTAAAATTTTCAGTGTTGCTTAGAAAATGCTTTTATGGCGAATTTATGGTGCGGGCAGAAATGAAACGTACTAGGCCTTCATGTAAAGTGCCCGATATTTTTGTCCTGTTGTAACGAAGTTTGGAGTTTTCGGCAGATTTTCGTGCAAGTTGCCAATATAAAATTTTATGGAAATCCGTCCGACAGACACGACGAATGTAATGGGCGCTTCTTGAGACTGTGAGAACGAGTCTAAAAACTGGTGAAGTTTCAATTCGAGTCTTTCTTTTAAAAAACACCCAAATTTGTGAAGAATCGATGCAACCAATCTTATATCACACTTTAAGATTGATGTTCGTCTAAATACTCGTACAAAGGAGTTAAGGTAACACATTCTGATGCCGAGAACTTCACTCTAACTTCAATGTATATATGGCACATGGCTAGCAGATGGTGTTAATCAGACATCCACTTAGTCACCATTGTGGTTGTGTGCGTGTACCTGTGTTAGTTTTGTACCAAGGGTATCCTTCCTCATGTAGTGCCATATGTACTCCTTGATGTCTTGTACACTCGGCCAGAAAGACTTTAGAATGCACCAAGTGTTCTGATTCTCTAGAGAACAAAGTACATACCGAAGGAGCTTGTTATGTAAAGTAACTGTTCTGCATTTCACTGTGATGTGGCACGTTGTTATGCCTGATTCTTTTAGGCTTGTCCATTGTTCCAGTGCGTTTAAGACAATCTAGTTGCGGAAGTAGGCTCAGTTCCCTTCGTTAGGTGAAAAAAATGCGTATTTGTTGGTTTCGTAGGGACCATTTGCTGTTTAGTGTAGACCATTGCACCCCTTTACGAACTTCACCAGTTTCCGGTCGAGTACTTCATTTGCAGAAATTATGTATCCGCACTTGTTAGAACACATTTCAAATCCAGAGTTTTCAGCTTTATCTAAGGGGTAGTTCTTAAAGTAATATGTATAAAAGATACTAGATCCGTTTACGGCAGCGGTTGCATCCTAGTCCACTGAATTTTGATGATGAGAAACATGTACTGACACTGATATACGCGCAGCTGATATCTTTCACAGAGCACATGGTGTCAACAATGTGGAGGCCGTTAACTAACCCAACCCAACTGCCGCAAAGAAATTGAATATGTCTGTTATTGAGGAACTTCTTAAAGCTTTGTCATTGCTGATGCGCTGCAGAGTTTCCCACTTAATTTGTGGAAAAAGCTATCACATCTGCGCACAGAACTGCATCCCGTACTGAATTATTTGGGGATGCTCGCTAAAGTAAAAGATTCTGAGGTCCGTGGGAAACTGTAAAATGCGAATCCTGCATAGGTGGAGATACTCTCAAACCAAGGACACACTCAGTGAATAACTGGGAACGGCTGAGGAGTTAGACCCTAATGTTCTCCATCCCAAAGCAAGACACGTAGCGTCGTTTCGTTAACACGTCGCATATTTGTTCGCCTACTCATAATCAGGTCGCTGAAACTCCGATATCTCAATATGTCCCAAAACTTGGGTAGTCAGCATAGATAAACGTTTTCTCTTATTATAAACAATAGAATGAGGTGCTTACCATAGTGATTACAGCATTATAATGTCTTGAGGCGAGCGAACGGGCTGGTGTTACGACCCAACTCACCTTGCCAAGGGACAAGCAGCGACGTCCTTGCCGACTACCTTGATGGGTCGTGAGAAGGTGAACAGGAGCGCGAGGCCGGTAGAGAGGTGGGCAACAGTGGCTGCTCCTTTAACGCTGTGCGAAGTTACACATAAAATTATGATTAACGTACTAACCAACGTATACCACACCGCCTGACACGATACACGTCATAGACTGTCTAGCAGGACGACGTCTGTTCACGTCACAATAGACCGAGAAAGATGTTTGTATGCATGCTTCATAAAGAGTGTAAACATCTGAAAACTTCTGCCTGGAACATCTCACTTTAAACAAATTTTAATTTACGATATTGTGATTTTATGGTTGTTAACTTTGTGTTTTGAATTGTAATATGTAATCATTTTAACGAAGGCGAAGCAATACCTACACAAGGCATGCTGGGCTTGTGTGTCCTTGTTCTGATAACTCTCTTATGATGGCACCTCGGTGCCGGACGTGTAAGAGTTTATACTTACTCTTGAATGTGTTTTATTAAGTGCCTAAGTTGGTTAATGTATTAATTATAACACTATACACGGTATGAATAACACATAAACATAAAATCATGGTTTTCCACGCTTGTGGATTGCAATAATTTTAAAGGGTAAAAGTACTATATTTCGTGATATATACCACCCGCATTTCTTGTTTTCAACGTTCAAAATTCGCTACGAACTTAGGTATGTGTTACACGGTATCAGCAGTTCTTAGATGACATGCCCACCCACCACGGGTGCAAAATTGCGGCAGGCCGTTCGCATTAGGTTGCCAAAGGAAACAGTTGTCCAGGCAGTTGATATCGGCGGCGAAGAAAGTCACGCAGAAACAATAAAAATGAACATCAGTCAGATCCCCCCCCTCCCCCCGCTTGCAATGCTGCTTTTCCTTCCTGTTTTGCTCTAGGCAGTGTATTTTTACTATTGTACTTTCTGTTTTGTTCCAAAATTCTCATGCTAAGTGAAAACTTCCGTTATTATCAGGCTTTCTTTAGACGTGTTTTACTGTATACTGTACTCACAATTGGTTCAGACACAGTTTGTATTGTTGTTGCAATATTATAAGTTTGTATGGCTCATAAATATTGTTGTAATTTCGTATTTGAAAGTTTATACGTGTCCGTTTAAACCGCGTTCCTGCAACTAAAGTTCTTAGTGTTTAAACATCAGAATGTTAAGTTACGTACAGCAACAAACTAACTGCATTGTTTTCCCAAACTCTCAGAAATGTACGGTTCCAGCTACTAAGGCACTGCGGGAGGCTACCCGGTGCATAAGAACAAGACGTCAAGCGTATACGGCAGAAGTTTCTTGCGAGGTGCCAGAAAATCTTTGAGACATTCAGGCTTTCGGTTTGTCAGGCTTCCAAACGATGTAGCAATTTAGATCTACATCGGCGTTTCGGAGGAGCGTGCTGCGTGTATCCTCACTGTTGAAGAAATATGACCCAGGCTGATGACCACCAAAACCCAGAAGCGTTATTGTGAAGACATTAGATCCGGCTTCCAAAACCTTGTGTCTGAAAGAGCCTGTGGCGATTGACATATATTGTGCTTCACATATTTCAAAAGTGAAGCCGACATTCGTAAATTGAGCAGCGAAGATTGTTGACAGCAGAAGATACGAATATTGCAGTACTGTTTTAAACGTACGCGTAATGTACCGTGTACCATCTAATCACAATATTAAAATACGTGCCCTCGATTATCCACATACATATTCTATCAAGATTGTATTCAGATAGCTCTTCCGGCGTGTTTCAATCGACTTCGACCATCCTTAGGGAAATTCTAGGTGAAATGGAAAGCTACTGTTGGCTAATTACATAATATTCATATTTATGCTAAGTGGTCTTTTATAGAAAACACACATTAGCATTAAAAAGCATGGTTAAGGTCGACCGAAATATGTCGGAAGGGTTGTATGAATAAACACAATCTTGTTAAGAAGGTGTATGTGTACAGGTGACGGTATTTCTTTTAATATTGTTGATAGTATTGCTGCTTGTGTGCTCCCTGTAGATGTACAGTAGTTTGTGTTCAGCTTTCTCGCCGCTTGTGTGCTCCCTGTAGATGTACAGTAGTTTGTGTTCAGCTTTCTCGCCGCTTGTGTGCTCCCTGTAGATGTACAGTAGTTTGTGTTCAGCTTTCTCGCCGCTTGTGTGCTCCCTGTAGATGTATAGTAGTTTGTGTTCAACTTTCTCGCCTCTGCGTAGCCAAGGGTGTAGAATCGATTTAGGAACTTGACGCAGCCACGGGGTGGACTGTTAGCCCCTGTGGTGCGACGATCATGAGAGTGATAGCGGATGGGACTGCAACGCACTTGGTATCTTTCACACTTCTCAATTTTTTGGAGGGGAGGGGGGTAGAGGTGAAGGTAGAGCTTAGTACTGCTTATTGTGCTTCACAAAAAGTGCGCCTCGGAGCTTGTAAGCTCCAGTTAATGCAACGCGTCTCTCAGATGATGAGCAAAAACGATACGAGTTTGAGAGACATACGTATCAGTGACTGGGAACAGACGGCCACTCTGCGGGCAGAATCGTATTCCGTAACGTCTTGCACACCTGAGTGTACGAAATCGTAACGTCGACAGGTCAGGAAAACGGTGTACTTGGTTTCGTTGCTGTGTTTGTAGCAGCTCGTACACACTGCGGCATTTATCTTCCCGAACCCTTTTTTGTTTTTAAATATACAAACAGCGGACAGTAGAAATTGCTTTTCTGCAGCTGTCTCTGCTTGTGTTTTTCCCAAGGGGCCAGCGTTTGCTCTGACCCTTGTTCTCATCCGACAGCTTGACATTTACATACCCGGCCTGAGATTTTGTGACAGAGCCTGAGATGTATATATACCCGCAATACACTTGTGCTGGAGGAGTTATCGCATCATCAGGTCACTTGTAGTAGAACTCTGCATATTAACATCATACTTTTCTCCAGCCTTGGTGTTTTCTCACTCAGTTCCATCTAGTGTCGAGGTTAAGAGTGAGTGTGGCTACACCTCTTCAGTCCGTGTTCTCAAGAAACAGCAGTACCTTTACCTTTACCATTATCTTCAATCGTTGTTTGATGTTTGTAAAATAAAGCGACTTCACGTTCTTAGACGCCTTCGTAAAGTTGCAAAAAGCGACTGTTAGCTTCGTCATGTCTTGTGTCCGTCCGTCGGCATGGAACAACTCGGCTTCCACTGGGCGAATTTTCTTGAAATTTGATATTGTGGACTTCTGTTGAAATCTGTCGAGAAAATTCCAGTTGGTCAAAATCGGACCAACATCTGAACGTTTACTTGAAGATCTATTTACGTTTATGATGATATCTTTATAAATCCTTCCCGAAATGAAAAGTGTTTCACTTTAAACTTGCAGAGAAAATCAGAGTGCACATTTAGTGTCACATACTTCTTTTCCCAAAAATTATGTCGTTTACGAGATAATTACGAAGCATGCGGTAGCGCCAGTGAGGCCACAAATCATCGATCACAATATAATGCAGAAAATTCTCCATTTTCATGCCTAATAATTAAGACAAAAATACGTGGAGTTATAATGTTTGATACTGTTTCTACGGGATGAACATTTGAGGATAAGCACTTTTCAAAACTTTCCAGGTATTTCTGATCTACTTTCCGAAGTGTCCAAGTTTCAGCACCGTACAAAGCTGTACTCCAAAGTGGCACTTCATTAGTTTCCTCCTTAAACTTAAGTGCGCTTTTCTGGTGAAAATAATCTTCTTGATAAATGCTGCTTTTGCCATGAAAGTCCTGGATTTAATTTCACGTGTACGTAAGAACACTATCTTGCTTCGAAGAATTTCGCGGACCGCCACGTGGTACAATTAGATCCATTCAAAGCCGCCCAGTATATGCAGGTGGCGGTATTATGGTAACCACTTGGAACTATGAAGAATGAACTGTGCACCCTTGTGCAGATATGCAGTTTGGGTTGCAGAGGCAGGTTGTCGACTTGGAAATCCAAGTACATAAACCTGTCATTGATTAGGGCCTTGTGGTACAGCAGTGGGTCAGTTGCCGTTATAAAATTCCAATTTATTGTCCATACTTGTGGAGAAAGGATGGGCAGTGAATAAGCAAAGGGTAGTTCTGTTAATGAATTATGCTTCCAGCCCATGTACGGTGTGACACAAAAACTACACGACACTTTCATTTGTCCGATGTATGGAGGTTGACCTTCAACATAAAGAATAACACTAAATGTGAAGTTGTGGCCAACATTCGTGATATAGAAGTGGCCAAGTTGTGGGGTAATTACCATGTATAGTATCATAGGAACTTGCCGGCTCCATAAAAATGTGATCAACTCTGATACGTGACCAACTTAGAACAACAACAACAACAAGAACAACAACAATAATAATAATAATAATAATAATAACAGAGGGCTTTTTAACAGCAATACAGGACCAAGTTATACTAACAAGAAACTACAAGAAATATATTTTGAAGCAGCCAAAAATCGACGAGATGTGTAGAAGATGTGGAAAAGAACCGGAGACAATCCAGCACATTACTGCAGCATGTGAACAACTGGCACCTACCGAGTGCATAAAAAGACATGATGAAGTAGCGAAAGTTATACACCAGAAACTGGCAGAAGCAGCTGAACTAACTGAAGACAAATGCCCATACTATAGGTATAAACCAGCAAACGTGCTGGAGAATGACAACTTCAAACTGTACTGGAATCGCAGCATTGTTACGGACAAAACAATACCTTTCAACCGACCTGACATAACTCTCACGAGCAAGAAAACAAAAAATACCTTCCTAATAGACATAGCTAATCCAAATACACACAACCTCGCTAATCCAATACACACAAAGAAATACCAAGAACTGGCGAACGAAATACGTGTTATATGGAAGCAGGATGCAGTACAAATGGTCCCGATAGTAATTTCAGCTACGGGAATAATTCCAAAGTCACTGTCACAAAGTTTAAAGAGACTTAACCTGCACCCAGACACACATACAAATGCAAAAAGTGGTAATTCTTGGCACATGTTCAATTGTAAGAAATTTCCTAAATTACACATAAGACCACCGAGCCTAATCCTGTTGATGATACATCCCAGGATAGGTGAATATTTCCCGGCTAAAGCTGAGAAGTGGGAAATTCGGATAATAATACCAGGAGAAACGAAGCCCTAACAGAAAGAGCAAGAAGTGCTGCGAAGCTTTGTGAATTCGCGGAGCCACAGGAATAAACGCATGGCCCATTTAATAAATACCATGTCTTGCCCTGAGTGTGTGGGCTACAGAATGGGAAATGCTGCTCTGGCTGCTCGAGAAGACTTAAGGCGTTCTTTATTGTTGTGCGATTTTATTTGAAATTTTATGCGTCGATTAGTTCAGTAATCCGGCCCCCCCCCCCCATTATCAAATCCCATGAACATTTTTCAGTAGTTCTTGAGGTGTTACGTGCGTGATGATAGACATGACAAAGCTAACGAGCACATTTTTGCAATGTAGCTTTTCGTTCCGAACGTGCCAAAAATCGAATTGCCAAGACTTCAAAGGGCGCCTTTAAACCCCAAATATAATTATGAAAGCAGCGGACGGTAGCACGTTTTGTTCAGCTGGTTTCAAATTGAGAAGTGTGTTCAATAGCTGTGTTGATAATCTCTCACGACACGTGATAATGAATGGTTCGTAGAGTTTCTGTCAGGCCCTGTTTTATGTGTACACGCTTGATGATAGCTGAGTGCACTCAGGGTGTAGGCTGTCAGAGGGATAAAAGGAACTTGAAGTCGACATTTTCTGTGAGAATCGACGACGTTGTTTCAATTTGCGGAGAAGAAATTGCATTAGACTCGCACCATAAGTTACCACTCTTTACTAACGAGTTCGTATGACTTTCTTCTATTTAAATGCCAAAGGAACCGATCCCAGTGGCCGCGCGGTCTAAGGCGTGGATCTGCGGCCGAGCGCTTGCTGGGATCGTGGGTTCGAATCCCACCGGGAGCATGGATGTTCGTCTCTTGTGCAGCTTGTACAATGTGTGTTGTCAGGTAGAGGCCTCTGCGACGGGCCGATCCCTCGTCCAGAGGAGACCTACCGACTGTGGTGTGCCTGAGTGTGATCAAGTGAAATCACAAACCCCTCGACACCTGTTGTGAACAAGTAGGTAGAAGAGGGAAGGACTAAGTAAGCAAGTAAGTAAGATCAGGTTTCACAACCGGGCAAGTTCGATATAGGAGTTGCAGTATACTTCGTTGGCCAAAGACTATTGAACGTTAACCCTTTAAAGACGAAGCGCATCTGTTTTATATAAGGACTCAGTGCGTACCGCGCAGTAAACACTCTCCACTTCTCGGTTATAAAAACCAGTCTCTTAATGTATTATAAGGCAAAAGTTGATGTTTTTTCTAAGATCCCTACAAAACACATAAACGCAATGTGGGCACCACGTAGAATTTTTTAATGTTAAACCTGGCGGTACGTAAAGTTACCGCTAGGCTTTAAAAGGTTAATATGGTGCATGCTGCATCGCTAGTATGATTCTCTGTTGTGTTTACCAACAATGTTACACGTAATTATGCCATATTTATCGATATATGTTTCGATGCTAACTTCCGCATCATTCTCAGTCTCGTCGAAACTCATATGTCAATAAACAGTACATAAATAAGTACAAGACTGTTGGTACTCGTAAATACAATGCAGAATACAAATTTGTGACCACCGTCCGGACTGTGACGATGACGCAACATTTTTGTGCCCTTATTGTATCAGAGCCTGGAACTGTTTGCAGCAAACGGACAGCCTTCACCTTGTGTTCAATTAGTAAAGACACAGTCAGTAGCTCAGACTGTATAGCGTCGAGTGTTATGATAGTGAAGTGGAAAGACGCGGAACGAAGTGGCCTTGGCATGATTTAAGGCCGTACAGTTTTGGAATTTCCATGTTAGGAGTGAGAAGAACCGCTGAAGCCCTCAGCCACAATATCTAGTCCCCGGGCCTGAATTTCATCTCGCCATCTCCCAAATGCGAGGCGGCAGTGCTACTTAATCGGCCAGGACGTTTGGTAGTTTCTTTGTGTGTAGAGGTGTCGTAAGAAATTCTGCATCTTAGCGAAATTGATGTGATTCTGTATTCTGTGACTGAAGGAACATAAGTAACGGCGAATTACAGAATCTGTTTTATTATGCCTTCACGTAATTTTATCGTTATGTAGGCCTTTATTCTTGCGTACACTTTGGGTCTGTTATTCGGGATATCCCTTTATTGATATTCAAACATGAAGGGGTTGTAATATGTATTATTCTAACCAACTCGCATACTAGAAAACACATTATGTCTGATTTCACACAATTCCCGACATGTTTCGCTGTATGCTACACCATCTTCAGGGGAAGCTATATTAGAACACTTTGAAACAACTGAAGGAAGCCGGTTTTTGTACTTACAGGTTCGTTAAAATCGTTGTTGTTCAATTTGTACACCGTTAAATCCATGGAAATATATGGACCGACCTTTTTATATATATGCGTATAACTGAAGGCTGCTACATAAACACCGTTAATCGCAACAGCATGTCCATGTTTGGTGGTGACCTCTTACGTTGGCGCTTGAAGTTGGTTAGTGGGACGCTGAGAGATCACTTTCGTCAGAACAGCATACAACATCTGTGAACATTGCTGTCTTCTGGGGTGTGACACTGTATGGTTTGGTGGACGAATGCCGAGATTTCACAAATTCCAGTTACCTCCTTAACGGTGTCCCAGTTCTTGAACTGCGTACTCTGCGTGTTACGCGCATTCGTGGTTTCGCCCACGTCCAGCACCTTTGAAAATATCGAAGTCAGAACATGTTTCTTCAGGCTTTCTTACCAAACTTATTACACAGTTTCTTGAAGGAGGGTCGCTAGCATTAAAGTGTTGTCTGTTATTTCAGTGCACCTGAACGCCTCTTTCAAGGTAACTCATTTTCACAATATGCTGTCGAACGAAACTCGCGCCATTACTTTCTGCAAGCGTGCCATCAAAAGAACAAATGTCCGTATAGCAGGAGAGGAACGAAGATTTGCTTTGGTGACGACCCGGTATTAGTAACTGTCTGTTCTGTCATATCATACGTAATAAGTTGCCTTTTTAACGGCGAATTTTTGCTGTACATAAGCCTATTATGTAGGTGTGTTTCTGATTTTCTTTGAGGTGCAACATAGCTTAAATATTTTTATTTGACGAGGTGTAGGTAGTGACTTAGTGTAAAGATTTACATTTTGATTTGGATTAGAATCAGTGGTGTAGTCGGGTCGAGGCGCCTGGTCGTGACACCGTGATATTTGTTTAAGCAGCCGGGACAAGCGTAACCTCTTTTAGTATACAAAAACACTAATCACCAACAAATACACAATGCAAGAGTTTAATCATCAATTGTAACACACTTCTACATGTTTCGACCCGGCTGGGTCATCTTCAGGCAGAACTTTCTGTTGTCGTTACACTAAGGTTGCGCTTTATAGTTGAGTGAGAATGTGCTGTTGACTGTGTACTTTTTTAGTATTTTTATTTTTAGGTGTTATTTACGAAGTAAAGGAACGCCTAATATAGAGACCTGGTCCGTCCGTCAGTCTGTGACCTGCATCAGCGATTAAACCGAACGTTGGATTCTCATAAAACTCAGCATAGGAGTGAATTTTTGTATGAATTAGTGTGAGTGCCTCTTCACGATGAAGAACATTTTTGTAAAGAAACTGTTTTTCCCCCCCATGGCTCGACACCCCTAGTGAGTCTAGGCCGCCTCATTATGGAGGCTTCACGATCACACTCCGATACACCACACTCGGCAGGACTCCTCTGGACGAGTGATCAGCCCGACGCAGAGACCTCTACCTGACAACACACAACACTCAGAAGAGAGAGACATCCATGCCTCCGGGAGGATTCGAACCCATAACCGCAGCAAGCGAGCGGCCGCAGACCCACGCCTTACACCGCGAAGCCACTAGGATTGGCAGACGAACAAGACGCAAATATTCTGGCGACGAACAGTATGATTATGATGCTTTTGTTTCCGCAACTGTTCCTCGTCTATCGTCTAAAAGGAACAGGGTGGAAGCGAGGGTGCGATGGCGTAAAGAGAAACGCAAATAAGAGCATAAACAGCCGTTTAGGGTGGGGCGATTGTTCATCAGTCAGTGACATAAGACATCATGAAAACTAAAAATTGTCTCTGAGTTCCGAATAGATGAATTGTACAGTTACATTTAATGGCACAGAAAAATAAACAGCACTTGATATTTCTTCGTTTCGTTTCGTTTCGTTTCGTTTCATTTCGTAGTCCTTACCTCTTCTACCTACTCACAGTAGGTGTCGAGGTTGTTCATTTTTACTTGATCACACTCAGATACGCACCACAGTCGGTAGTACTCCTCTGGACGAGGGATCGGCCCGTCGCAGACACCTCTGCCTGACAACGCAAACACTGTACAAGAGGCAAACATCCATGCCCCCGATGGGATTTTTTTTTTCAATTAAATCAGTTTATTTCCCTAATAAACTAAATATACACATGACTCAACCGTGCAAATCAAAACACAGTGGTCTAAGCAACCAATCTGAGATGTTTCCTTGAGGTCAGATTCCTGACAAATATTCAGCATAACACGATCAGTGTATCGCCACTGATCAGCAGTCTGGCTACATAACAAAACTCAAGTGTGAAAATAAGAATGCAACTTAGGCTAAAGCATAACACACGAACCCACGATCCCAGCAAGCGCTCGGCTGCAGACCTACGCCTTCGACCGCGCGGCCACTGGGATCGGCGCTTGATATTTATACGGATTAAAATTTCGACCTGTCAGGTATAATCATAGCATACTAAAGGCTGGTTAAGTTTAGCGGAAGCTCGAAGTACACAGTCAGAAACTAGAACGTTACACTAAAAAGCACAATGCATTAATACAGAGAAGTAATTGTTCAACGTCACCTGATATTTTTTTGAAAATGATCGACCATTCACTGAACTCGAAGATTTAACTCCATTTGTAAAATTAAACTGGATCCTCATTCACGGTACGCAGCAACAGTAGTAATCAAGCATGTTGCTTCCACGTTGAAAACTAAGTTCATCAGAACTTACTCTTGAGGTCAGAGAAGTGTATTAGTGAATGAATCCACGACACTTGGCAAACTGGTTTCTTTGATTTTTGTTATATTAAAACCTCCGTAGATGAGGATCAAGAAATGATGTTTCTTGATTCAGTTGCTTGTGACAGTCAGAAGGTTGCAACTCTTGCGATTGAAGTTCAGAACTATTTGCGCGGTCTGACACGAAAGTGTCACAAGAAGGCCTGATTTGCTCTGCGTGTGGTGGTGCTGGGGTCATGGTGGGCAGCAGGTATGGCGTTGGGAAACCACTTCAGGATAAACTTCGACAACGCATGTTGTTGCTGCTGCTGCTGTTGTGTGTTGTGTGTTGTTGTTGTTGTTGTTGTTGTTGTTGTTGTTGTTGTTGTTGTTGTGTGGCACCGTCTCAACCGTGAACTGGTGTTGAGTGTTCGTGATCTGTTGCTTATGTGGTCGTTAGTAACCTCAAAAGTGTTTCTGCACAGGACATGCTTATGACTTGTTCAGTAATGGAAAATATTAATGGATTAAAAACAGTTGCTTCAACCTTGAGTGTTCAGTTTTAAAAATCAGAAGAATTTTAGTCTGCCAGTGGGATTCAGCTATTATCTGTATGTGCAGTATTTAGCATTAGTTACACGTTTTAAGTAGGGCGCTGCTGATTCACGAAGAACAAACACTGGAATTTATCACCGCTTGGAGTTCCTGGAATTACTGAAGGATCTAGCATTAACCTTTTAAAGCCTAGCGGTAACTTTACGTACCACCAGGTTTAACATTAAAAAATTCCACGTGGTGCCCACATTGCGTTTATGTGTTTTGTGTGGATCTCAGAACAAACAGCAACTTTTGCCTTATAAAACATTAAGAGACTGGTTTTTATAACCGAAGTGGAGAGTGTTTACAGTGCGGTACGCACTGAGTCCTTATATAAAACAGATACGCTTCGTCTTTAAAGGGTTAACGCATGGTGTGTTGTAAGGAGAAACAAACTTGGCTCTACAACTACATGAGCGGTTTAGCACGATAAGTCGTGCGGACAAACTGAGCAAAAGAACAGTTTGGAACATTGAAGGAAAAAAGGGGGGAGAAAAAGACGCTGTGAAAGCATCGTAGAGCATGAATTGACACAATTGCCTTAACAAACAATAAAAGAGTAATAAGGGTTGATATGTTGCAATTTATTGTAAGCTATGTTGGTAGTGTAAAGTGCCAGTGTTTTGCCACCGTTACATTGCACCGAAAACTGGCAGATGGGATGGGGGGGGGGGGATTTGTAAAGCAAATTTTGGCTTCAGACTTAGAAATTTTAAATTGCGACACATGGACTGAAAGTAGCGAAAATGTAAGGTATTTTAAGAGGATATTAAAAGTTAATGCTCTGTTTAGAACACGTACCGTCAATTTTAAAGGTATTCCGAGAATATTGCCTCTTAATTGCTGGATCAAATGCAGTGAAGAAAATACCATGCGACTGAGTTGAGTGTTATGAACATTATCATTGCTAGGCTAAGGACGAATCTTTTTAATAAGCAATATTTCTGCCGGGAAGCTTATCAAATTCAAAAGAACATCGTTCGTTTTCAAGGTTAGTACACCGTCTCTCGGCAGAAGGCCTCCATTCGCAACACGTAGCACATGATAGAGACAAGGAGAGTAAAATGGAAACTTTTTTGATAAGGCGGAAGTTTATAATTAAAAATTCAGTCGCGTTTCTGCGTTCAATGCATGATTTCATAAACATTCGATTAGCCAAGCTAGTGACGTACAGCGCGCAAAATGGTTTTCGTTAGTAATTTTTCAGCCCATCGGACTTCCAGGAAGTATTATGTAGAAATTTCGTACCTGGGATTCAGATTACGTACCCATTTTGATATTAATTAATTATTGATGAGGTAATAATGTTAGTGTTCCACTGTTTGGTAGGTAACCACTAAAATTAATACCAGTGTTTCACTAATCTGTGGGATACATGTAACACTCTTCTCTCACCCTCTTCAAAAGACGCATTTGACGAATTCAATGCGGCAGCGTCGCCTTAAGGCGCTAATGGTTCCGCTGCTGGTCAGTATAATCCCTGCATTTTATGGAACCCGGAAGTACATTACCGTGTTCACAACAGCCCGCCACTTTCTATCCTGAGTCACATTAATCCAGCCCAGGCCCTCCCGCCGAAAGAGTAGAGTGATATCTCCATTCCCCTTCCGTACCTTCATGAAATGTTGTGTGCTGAACTTTACCTTTATTTTTTACGTTTACCCACTTCAGTACTATGCTTGCAATAAGTGTATTATGTATATTATTAGAAACCAACTCATACACATTTATTAACCTTAAAGTAATATTACAGTGTATTATGCTTCCATCTACGCGCAGGTCTTCCAATCGGTCTGTTTCCTTCAGGTATCCCCACCGAAACCGTCTGTGGATTTACTTCTCATTTCCTCCGCATCAGCCACAAGACCCGCTCACCACATCCTTCTGATTTGATCGCCCAAACAACAGTTGGTGAGGAGCACAAATCATGAAGTTCACCAGTATTCCGCTTATCCAGTGTCCTGTTACTTCGACCGTCTTGCACCTAAGTGTGTTCCTCAGCACCCTGTTCTCGAAGAACCTCAACGTATATGCATCCCTTAATGTTAGAGACCAAATTTCGTACCGTATGAAACAACAGGCAAAATTACAGCTGTGTATATTTTAATCTTTGTATCCCTAAATAGCAAAAGGGAGACATAAAATTCTGACTGAGTGATAGCAGGCATTTCCTGAATTTAGTCTTCTGTTTATTTATTCGTGCATTAGATTTCGATCTGTTACAGTTGTTCCCACGTATTTGAGTACTGTCACGTTTTCAAAGGATTTATTTGCTGTCTTTATGTTGTGATTTTGTCCTGCATTCTGTTCACGAAACGTGAACGTATATGTAGTTTCCTCAGCATTTGCTTCTAGTACAGTCTCCTTACTGGCTACTAATAAATATGCGGTTTTATTTACAGAATTTATGTTTGTTGCCCAGTAGATTAACGCTGTCAACAAAGACCAGACCGATCCCAGTGACCGCGCCGTCTAATGGTCGATTGACATTACACGGCACGGCGCGACACGGCAGAACAAAATATTCTTTCATGGTTTTCACATGCTCCAATTCACATTAGTCTGTCACCGACAGCAAAATACAAAGTGTTGTTGGGATTGAGAGAAGAGAATATTTTGCTTCTCAGTTAACTGACGTTAGATGTGAATGCACGCTGGTTTTTGTCGTGTCGTGTCGTGTCGTTGTCGTGTCGTGCTGTATAATGTGAATCGACCCTAAGGCGTACTGCGGCCGAGCGCTTGCTGGGGTCGTGGGCTCGAATCCCACCGGGGGCATGGATGTTTGTCTCTTGTGAGTGTTGTGTGTTGTCAGGTAGAGGTCTCTGCGTCGGGCTGATCACTCGTCCAGAGGAGTCCTACCGAGTGGGACGTGTCTGAGTGTGATCAAGTGAAAATAAACAACCTCGACACGTACTGTGAGTAGGTAGAAGAGGTTTTTGTTTTTTGACCTGGCGTCCCAGTTGATGTGATTCCAAGGTTTGTGTGTGGGACATCCCAGGTATCAAGTCGAGTGTGTCTAGTATATTGGAACGCGTCAGTTGAGTAACGTTACTCAGCACCATAGCAGCAATACGAGAACGATGCAACAAATTTTGTAGAAGATTTAACATTTTTGAAAGTTATAATATTTTATAGTCACATTTATGCACATCTTGTGTAATTTTGATATAGCCCCCTTGATAATGATATATCATGATATATGATAATGATATATCCCCGATACATGTCGGGGAGAAGTTAAAGAAAAACATAAATAAATAATAGTGTGCATAAGTTGGATCTATTTTGTTGTGTGCATATGAATGTAGAAAGTGGACATTCTGGTGTGAATTAAGAGTGAATATTGTGTTAGCTGATGCAGGTATTTTACATGCATGTGGTGCTGTCTGCCCGTACAGCTGATCGATTTGTTGCTAGCTGGTGCGCGCGGCTGCTCTGGTAGGGGGATAGACCCCTAGGTTTGTATGCGTCCGGTTGCCCACTATCGCCGTCTGTAGTGAGTTCAGTCGAGGCCTGACCGGGCCGCCATGGGGCCGCCATGTTTTCCGAACTGTGCCGCGAAACTTTGCGTCGAGCCGTCGTCTATAATGAAGGTATGCTATATCTGTTGTGTTTGTCGTGTTAATTGGATTGTCTGATACAGCATTTTATTTTTGTGGGAGCGCTGCCTAAGCACGCATCCTCGATGAGACGCACGCTTGCCCAGTTCCTGTTTGGTGTCATGCAGAGCCATTTATGTTATCAAAGCACAGTGACTGCTGTATGTGCAAGCTAATTTACTATGACGTTTTCTCCTTGAACGTATGGGTGTCGTACACAGCACCAACAGTGATCACTGCCTTGGAGAGCATTAACCCGCGCTGGTGTTGATCATCGCGTCCCATTTTGTTTATTGTGACGCAGAAACTGAATTTAAATATTACTGAAGGGGAATTACATGCTTTGAGGGGTTAATGAAGAAGCGTTTTAGTAGTTTGGTGTCTGTAGTTGGTCAGCGTGTAAGTTGTCTGTAGTTTTTGACGATGCTGCAAGTAACTCATTAGGCTATATAGCGTCTGTGACAGTGAATTATGAATTGGTGGTGATATGGAATGAGGCGGTCGTGTCCTAATGCAAGGTACTGCCCAGGCATTTGTCTAGCGAAGGAATAAAACCACGAAAAACTGCAGTCAGGGTAGTGGATGCCGCGGCCGACATTCGAACCAGGCACTTTCGGAATACAAGTCAAAAGTGTTGCTACTTGAGCCAGCTTATTCCGTATTAAGCGTGACGTTTTGCATATCTCCTTTTGTGTAATTATATTTTGCATATTGTAACTTTCTAGTGTGTCTTTCACGGAAAGCAGGGACAGCGTCAATTGACGACCACAACACGTGGTCTGTGGGTAATGTCGCATACATGAATGTATTTATGGAAAGGGCATGAACGACTACAGTTTTCTGTCCATTGCTTCGTGAAAATGCTTCCCTGTCTGTTTCAGCTCATTTTCAGTCAACAATGCCTGCGTTCCGCGAGATGGACCGAGGTGCTGGCGGCCCCTGAAGTTGAATAAATACGGTCTTCTCCAAGTTAACTTGTTTTAAGGGCCGGCGGTTACTATGTGTACCACCCGTCGTAACAACTCGCAGAATTTAAAGTGTCTGCGTTTTGCCACACTGTGTATATATATTTCTCAGAATAAACGTAGATAATACAATTTAGCCTAGAGAACATTAACCGGTAGTTCTTCATGATGGAGCCGGACTGTATTTGTCTGTGAGGTGGGAACTGTGTTTTGTATTACAAATATCAGTTTTTAGAGGATTTATGGATATAATTTTCTCAGTTCTACTGTTTTGTTTCAGTCGCATACAAAAATCCGTCTGTCCGACCGGTTGCATAACATATTTTACGCTAGTAATGTTGTTCCTCGTTCAAAGCTGCCACAAAGAAATCAGATTTGTCATTGTGTTGCGCAGACGTCGAGATGTTCCGCGAACCAAAAACGATTTGAGAAACACTCAGTTAAATAAAACAGATCGGTGTATGGTTGCGTGCAAATTAGTTGTGATGATCTGTTTAGCTGAAATTCAAAGGTGTTTTGTCATGGTTATTGAAAGTAACAAAGCCTGTGTATTGTTTTAATAGAACGAACAAGTTAGATATAAAGAGTGCCGTCTAATGGTATGTGACGCTATGTGCAAAGGTGCGTTTCAAAGGGACTTGCTGCGTTTATGATGTAAGATTCGTTTTCTGCTGTAAAAATGGAGACGGCAGATTCCTCCGGAATGTTATCTACCAAACGACACGGCGGTACATCTCAGAAACCGTAAACTTCATACTCAGCACCGTCCGGTTCTCATGTCGGGCAAGTTAAATATGTATCTTCCAGCTGAACCGCTGTTTATAATTTTATGGCTTGGGAAACAGGCTCGTTACTTTGGCGCGTCAGTTCACATTGTTGCCTAACAACTGGCTGTTTTAATCACACAGAAGTCCCATTCTTCATAATCGTGCTGTGTAAAGTTGCATAAAACATAGGTCAGGGGGCATACAAAATGCACTCCTTCGTTAAAAGTGTATACTTCTTGCACTTCTAGTAAGTTTCATTTGCGCTGACAAATTTTGTTTGGCATCTGCACCACCACCCCTGCTATCATAATCTGTTTGCGTCCGTGTTTTAATTTACATTTATAATCTGCCCATTTTCCCCCCTTCAGATTGCTAATTCTTCGCTCACTAGACCCAACTACTTTCAGTGGACGTCTGCAGGAGCGTGAAACAGCTGAACCGCGCTGCTCGACACAAACGGTGCCGTTGTTCCGTTGTGCGAACTTCGTTGTTTGCGTCAGCTGTTAAGGTTCAGTTTGCTTCATAGACTACCCGCGTGACACTGGTTTCGATCAAGTTGCCAGTACCCTTTTATTGTTGGGGTGAGACTCTAATGGGACGACTATTCTTCGTTCATGGTAGAGTAAAATGGCCAATGATGCCCCACTTTTTATTCTGACAGATTTTTACAATTATGTGTAGGAACAGACGTTATTTCTGGGTGCCTAATAGGTATAATAGGATCTCTGCTACAAAAGGATCAGTTCCTTTGCAGCAAATTTAAAGTCGTTTACTGACAGCAATAAAAATTACAAAGGTATGCAGACGGGGCGTCTTTGGCATATGCGTGGTGAAAGATGCCCCACATGGGCCTATAATGGAATACAACATAATAAATTTGCACTAAACACAATTTTAATCAAATAAAATAATCTATGTTCTGTATAACTATGAGATTCTTCCGTACTTCTTTGTAGATTTTTTATGTTTTTTAAGATTCTTAGAACTGTTGTTACGTCGCAATCGATGCAGGTTTTGGAGAAAATTGTGCAGTGTCCAAATACCCACTTTCCACAGCGTGATCATTTTATCCAGTCGCATTCCTCTTTTGTTACATGGTAGTAGTATTCCTTACATTCTTTACAGAAGTCACTGTCTTCGTTTTTATCAGGATTGCTGGAGTTTGGATATCGAAGCATTTTATTGAAATTATTCTTCATATGTTTGGCTTTTAGTTTTTTCTTCTGGATGGTTGGCGAGCTGTTGGGAACTCTCCATGGAGACTTCTCCTTATCCTTGATGGCCCTGAGTTTAATAATTTTGATGGAGGGGACAATTTCATGAGTTTTGGTTGGCGTTTTTTCCTGAGAAACCTGGATGAGTGTTAATGAATGGACGGATGCAGGAGTGAAGGTGTGCTATTTTAATATGTTCAACACCTAACAGTGGTAAATAAAATATATTACAGGAGGTGGGCGACAGTTTTGTAGTCTTTCTTTAACATGTCAGTGGAAATGCAGTGTACAATTCGATGTACGAACATGGATCAACCAAGCGACTTAAAATGTCAGTGGGGCATCTTTACCCATCTTTCATTGGGGCGACTGTACTGAGATGTGGAACAAAGATGCCCCCACGTGGCACTGACTGCTAACTAAGCCGCAACTTTCCTTCACCCATACTGTAATGGCGGGTGGCCTTTAGTAGTGTTGTTTACGCAGAACTACATGTATTTTGTGATATAAGTTTGTCATGTGATGTTAAGGCGTGTAATGACCATGGAGTAAGTGTCCATTCAGTCTTAACCTTGTCGGACCAAACGGTGGTGTAGCAGCGGCGCTGTAGACTTTGTATTCGGGAATCGCTAATTCGAATCCCGGATGTGCCATCGGCCATCCGTCCTTAGATTTTTCATGGTTTCCTTCGTTCCCACCGACCAAGTTCCGTAATTGTGCGTGCATGAGACCGCGACCGCCTCCTAAATCGTGTCCAACACGTCACTCATCAGTCATCCTATCAGTGCAAGCGATACTGCCAGCAATATGAAATGGAACGATACATAAATAAACATAGTAGTAGGTGCAGATGACGGGTAACTTCACACTCCATGCTCCTCTGCACCAGAGGAGTTAGCGATAGACCCGGTGGACATGAGCCGTTTCAGTCCTGAAATATTATTACCTTCATGTTTTATAGATATGTGGACATGAATTGCAAAGCGTTGCCTTCACTTACCCGATCTTTTGTGAATGGCAGGACGCCCGGCATCCCCTCGCGATATCACAATGCATGTAGCTGATAGCTGTCCGAGCCATTCGCACGGATCGGACTTTAGTCCCTCGCTTCGAGACGCGAACGCGCAGGAGAATGCACTTTGTATGAAACAATAATGTCGATGTTATTGGTTTGGTCTTAGACTAGCTGTATTCAGTCGCAGCTGCAGCAGAAGTGAAGCTTACTGTATGGATTAATATATTTTGCGTTCTTATCTTCATGTGTAGAAATAATGCGATTTCATGACAGACTGTTCATGATTTTATTTTAGTATCTCTGGTTAAAATGGTTTTTCGGATGCTGTCTATCGTATCCTGATCTTCTGTCTTTATAGTTGACCGTCTAAACGACAGTGCCTTTTTGTTGTTGTTCTTTTGTTTTATGACTTGTTTCGAGATTAGGCCCTCCTGCTTTGCATGTATTCGAATTCATTACGGTTCCTATAGCTTTTGACATTTCTTTCTCAGTATTCTAATTTTAAACACACTGAACTGTGACTGGAATGTTTCTGTAACAGTGGCCGATGACGGTGTATGCCTGATGTGTTACGTATTAGTAGATGATGATTGTGATGATGATAACGGTGACTGCACCAGTAATAAGGACGTGAATTAGTTATTTGGCTCGTTTTGAAGTTGGTGATTACTAATGGGCAAGTACAAGAGCAAATTACTTAATGACATCTCGACAGCTGCCATGTCTGTGAATGTTGATAGAGATACAACGTAGTGTATTACTAGAGGTGTTTATCGAAGCAAGAGGAATGTGTGCTTTGAGAATCTGATTGGCAGCTTTCCGTCCACTGCAGCTGACTTTAACAGTAACGCTTAATACGTGTATAGTGCTCGATGTGTTAGTTGATTGACACTCAAGAGCATGTAACTACTCGTTTATTGGAAACACGAGGCTTTTAAGCTCATAATGCCCGTCTGTCTGTTTGTGTGCCCCACCGATTAACTTTAATTAAAGTTTGTATTGTGATGTCATTTGAGACCAGCCTTTAATCGATAATACCAACATATCAAGGGTACCACCACTGGAGCCTTTGTGTGGTGGTTGCTCTTCGATAACTTTCGTGGAATTTTGCAAATTTTTATAATTGGTGCCCACTGCGACAAGGAATATGGAGCTTAGCATGGAAGTAACTCCTTTTTCACAAGTTTTCTGTAATTATTTACATGTGGGCAAAAAAAAAATACAAGCACAGCCGGATGATGCGAAACATTGTGGTTACGTGTGATAAAGTTCAGATTGTGGATTCCAAAAACAGTGCAAACAATGCACGCAAATATATAATTTTAGTGTGTAATATCATGTAGTTTTTGTACATATTGAAGTTTTCGAGGTGTTACGAGGCAGTGCTACAATTTTTGTGTACTTCATGTGCTTACTTTATAGTAAAAATTTATAATAGGGACATCCGTTGGCATGTTCCATTACGTCAAAATCCATATAGAACACCAGCTTTTGAATGAAACATAATTGTCCTGATTTCTTTGATGAGTAATCGTGTCTCGGTGGTAATCATTTAATGCACCACGTGGAACACTTACACACGTGTGAAACAGTTTACGTCACTCGTCGCGGTGCGGTGATGTAATTTGATTCTGTCAGCACTTTATGTGCACGCGGTCGGCTAAGTGGTTCAGAGAGGTATTATGCTGTTTTGTAAATGGAATGTTGAACTCAGTAACACTGTCTCATGTACCTGATGCCAGTGGATTTTTTAAGTAAATTGCTATATTAAAATAGGTTGATATTTGTAAGTAGGTTCTAAGACTGCCTTTGTTGCTGAACTGAACGTCAAGTCAGTTAAACCACACATCTTTTTTAGACTGATCATTTGTATTGAGATGCCGGAGATCACCTTCAATGATCCGTTTGCTTTTGTGCTTTCTATCAGAACACGGCTTGTGTCGACATTATCCGTGGTCCGTTTTCCTTAGTCATCATGACATTCATTCATTCATTCATTCATTCATTCTGACTCAGAATATTACGGGTGGTAACATAAATCTACTATTCCAGTCGCTTTTGCGTTTTTCTACCTCGTTCATTCCTTGAAGCAGAGCCCTTCTTGAGAAGCTAATAGTCTCTCAGCTACTTAAGAAATTCCCCTCCTTTTATGGAACCTGAAAGTGTATTGCCGTATTCACAATAACCCGCTAGGCCGAGGCCATGTTTGGCATTCAGCAATATGCCGTTTCGTTTACGGTGATGAGTTTCTAGTCTCCTACCCACCTACGCACTAACTTCGGCACCATCAGGTATATTGTTTTTTTGTTTTCGCGGCTACCTTCCCGTATCTGGAGATCACTCTTCCTGCAGCTTGAGGATGCGCTAGACCGTGGTGTCAAGGGACCCCTTAAAATGTGTTTGTGTGTTTGAGCATTTTAGGGTCTAGTATTGAAATGTAAATTATATTTTTGCTGGTGCAAGTCAGTTGTTCATGCCTGCAACTAATGCTGGGATGCAAGATATAGACGAACTTCCAGGGTAACGCTGTTTTGCTCTGTGAGTTTGCTTGCGCCGTAGTTAAGGCCCTAAGGGAGATGTTCCTTGTAAGGGATGTTCTGTTCTTGCGGCACTCTTTGGAATGTAAATGGGGTCTTTTGGCCCTCGGGCTCAATATAGTGGAGTTACAACGCCGCATGTGTATCACGGTCATGTCGAGCTATGCATTTAGTGTGGGAAATGAGAATCTCGCAACCTAAATATGTGGCAATTACAACAAACGTGGGAGGTTTAATTTCGAACTGAATTCTAATCGGCATTGCCTCTGGGCTGTAACTTCCGTCAGATAATGACTTCGAACATGCGTCAGTGTAGAAATACGGTATAGCATTTGGAATTCTGTGACAGCTTCCTTATCCAGAAGATAGAATCGGTTTATGAACGTTTCTATCGTGATGTGTAGGAACATTGTTTACTATCAATTCCTCGTTGAGTTTTGGCGGGGACTGAATGAGTGAATGAATGAATGAATGAATGAATAAATAAATAAATAAATAGTGGATTCGAGCCCTTATCGGTCCCGGTACACTTACACCTTTGTTACGCGCCTTTTGTGCCCCTAAAACTAGAAACTCAGTCATTGGGGCCCTGTCCTTTTAATATAGTTCCCAGAATGCTCCCAGGCTCGTGTTTCTAACATCCTCAGGGCCCAGAAAGAAGGAACCCAGATGATGATGATGATGATGATGATGTCGATATTATTATTATTATTATTATTATTATTATTATATCTAAGTGTGGCCAGAGCTTCACACCTACACAAAACTTGAATTGAGGTTTTTTCCTCCGCTCCGCATGTCCTGCACAAAGGACTTTCTACCAGCCTCATTATGTGAAGGTGTCTTCTCAGGGTATTATGCCCAGTTGAGATGCCTGTAATCACCCTGGATTGCATTCAGTTAGAGAACAATAACCTAGTCTTAGTAGCGAGGCTGGGACCCGAAATCAATTCCCGAACCTGTCTCTTGGGCGCAAATAAGACCCTGCCGCAGGATCATGTGCTGGTTAAATAGCTAAACCTTTGTTCCCGTGCTTAATATCCTACCTCGAGATCCCAAGGGCTGGCTCTGGTCCTACAAAGTGGCGAACAGAACCCGCCCCTGCGACTTCATCGGCGATTTTATTTCACACCAGAATATCCGGAGACCCAGATGAGTCTCACCGAATAGTGAGCGGCAACATCATCCAGTACCCTTTGGCACTTTCGTACCAATGGGGACATAGTTTTAACAGCCTGAAGAACTTTCAGGGCTGCTTGACTGTGAGAGGAAATACTAATGCATTTCTCTGATCTAATTGTCGTTTGAATTACGTAGCCACAGGCCAAGATAGCATATATCTCGGCCTGGAAGAGCTTTTGTATGTCTACTGACGGAGATGCTGAGCCTTCACACGGATCGCTTACAGACTCCATCCCCAGTAACCCTCCAGCATCCTGCACCCATCTGTATACCAGACAAGTTCCTTAACTACAGAAGGAGATCTGGGTCCTTCGGTGCACTCATTTCTGGTTCGTATAATAACCCTATACTTGGGTTCTGAGTTGTATGCTGGCCTCATTATGTCGTTCCCCATACTAAGTGTTGGTGTCCGATCCATGAAGCCACATCAACACAGTGCTATGTCCGAATTCTGGCGGGGAGTCCAAGCTATATTTATTAACTCCGTGGAGCAGAGTTCTTCCTCAGGAGCTCAGCCAGTCAAGAAATTCCCCGCATTGTGGAACCCGAAGGTTCATGACCTCATCCACAAACGTCCGGCATCTGTCCCTGTCCAGAGCCGGGGCAATCCAGGCCATGCTTCGCCATCGCACTTCCTGAAAATCCATTTTAATATTATGGTATCTACGCCTGGGTCTCTCAAGTGGTCTCTTTCCATTAGGTCTCCCCACCTCTCCTGTCCCCCATACGTGCACCGTGCCCCGTCGGTATAATTCTTCTTGATTTAATTACACGAATAATATTTGGTGAGGAACACAGATCATAAAGCTCTTCGCTGTCTGTTCTTCTCCACTGCCCCTCCTGGGCCCGAATATCCTCCTCAGCACCCTATTTTCGAACACCCTAGGCCTATGCTCCGCCTTCATTGTGAGGGGCCAAGCTTCACGCCCATTCAAAACAGCAGGCAAAATTACAGTTCTTTGTGTCTTGATCTTTATATTTTTGGATACCAAAGTGAGAGACAAAAGATTCTGCACCGAATGATAACAAGCATTCCCTGACTTCAGTCTGTCGTAATTTCTTCATGAATGGAATTTTGATTGTAGGGGTTGTTCTGAAATATTTGAATTGTTCAGCCTTTCACAGGATTTATTATAAGTCTTTATGTTGTGATGTTGTCTTGCATGCTGTTTTCGAGAAATGACCGTATACGTTTGTTTCCTTAGCATCAAGATATATTTATTACAGTCTTTAATATGTGCTTACGGTGCGTTCGTGTATACTGTCACAAGAAGATTAGAATAGCTCCACCAATACTCCCTGGGACTACAGTAGAGTTCAGGTAGATTTTGCTGCGTGTTTTTCATAGTACAGTAGAATATCGATAGTTCGAGGTGAAAGGGACACCGAGGTTGGTTCGAATTACCGAAAAGCTCGGACTGCACGGATTACGACAATTTAGAACATATAATCGCGTATATAGTATGATGTACACATTCTGTTAATATGTACTGTGTATGCAGTATAACCTTGTGTTAGAATGTCAATGTATACAATAGTAAAATGATAGAATAATAATATACTCTGTTAATTTACTCTGTAAAGAAATCACACAGAGATAACGCATTTAAACTGAATTCTGTACCCATCATAGAAAAGGACCTTGATTACTTAGCGTTGGATCTGACGAAGCTGAAGCTTGAGCAATCGAGACGGTACTGTGCTGCGCCATGAAATCTGCCGTGCAAATAATTCCGTGCCCGTCGATCTGATGAGTTTCTGTTTTTACCATTGGTACTAGACGGAGATGAGCGGTCAGCGTCAAGCTTCTGCCGCTTTACAACCAGGGAAGACGTTATAAGGCTGGTTGGGCCACATAACATGTCTGGACACTGGAGAAGAGACAAATCCTTACCTGTGCCAGTAATCGAAGCCCGATTCCGCTGTCACCCAGTCAGTAGCCCATTCACTGTACTGACCAAGCTATCGCGGCTTCCTTTGCAACTTGTAATGAAGATGATTCGAAATATTGGATGTGGAGGTCCATGAAGTCCAAACACGTTTCGGTAGTTATCTGTGAATGAACGCATTGCCGTCGGATTCCAGTCGTTTTTATCATAAATCACAAATAAAAGCGTTTTGGTTGCAGCTTCGAATTTTGACTGTTGACCCAGTTGTATAGGCTAATGTTTTAGAAGAATCTTACGGTGATTCATCCCCTTTGTGTTTTATTCAAATGTTATGTTAAAACACAGTCTTACACATTTATAAAACTTTATGTGTTGTGTAAGACAGTTTTTAGTGTAACGTTGTATAAGAAAGTGAAATGTGCCGTAACCCAGCGGAGTCTTCAACTCAGATGCTAATTCTCATTCCATTAATCTCAACAGTTGGCTCCAGCAGTAATCACCTCCTGACTACACAGAATAATGTCCGTCGGCGGATTAATGGTTGATACAACTAGCAGGCATAGTTGCAAGTCACAAGAATCCGCAGTCGAATTCCTCGCTAAAGATGTAATACAAACAACGTCGTCAATCACGTTGTCCGCGTGGTCTAAGTTGCGTTCTGTGTTCGCTAGAACACAAACTGTTGGTTTTAGAATCTAGCGGAGGGTGCTGATATCAGCGTTTCTTGTGTGTTCTGTGTCGGTAGATGCCTTGCTGTGTGTCAAAAATTTCTGCTACCCGACGTCTAAGTCCGTATGATTCATAGACCCAGAAGATATTTATGGGCTGCAACGGGTCACTCTAAACCTTGAAGTCTGAAGAATAGGTTAATCAGTCGTAGTTACGACACTACAATGCCAATATAAGGTTAAGACGGCTGGCATATCTCCCACCTTAAAATTTATTAATTCATATTTCATTTTACGATACTGTCGGCATTTCAGAGTAACCGTATAGCATCGAAAAATACGATGAATGTTGAATGACAGTTTGGAAAGTATTTACAATAAAAAGTTTGTAGCGTGTGTAGGTACTGTTCCTGTATTTGCTTCGAGAGAAAGGCAAAGAGAGAAAACCGCTCAGGATGCTGTTCTACCACGGCCGATATTCAAATACAAGTTAGAAGCCTTGCCGTTCGAGCCAGCATGCTTGGCAATGATAAATGACTGCTTATACTTGTAGAAAACACTGGATCGGCTTGAGATTGTTAGAGAAGAAAAAACGCTTCAGCGCTCTGAAAGCTCATACTAGAGAGAGCTGCCTTGACGTTAGTGCCAGAAACCACGAGAGAAACGCATGTTCATGTGCGCGTGAAGTACCGTATCTTCTGCGAAAGAGATAGCTGCAAAATTATTCCTCAGCGAATACAACAAAGGCGAAGGTAAGGTTGTCCCGTGTGCTTAAGTGATCACTACGCCATGAAGGCGTGTGGCGGTGAGTGGTCAGCTTCAAGCATCGGTCGCTTTACCGTCAGGGAGAACCCTTCCACTAGGCCTACCCACTGGATAGGAGGCTGGGTGATCCCCATTGCAGGTCTACTTGCTTTGGAGAAGAGTACAACCTCTCATCCCAGCGAGAATCGAACCCTAGTTCTCTGTCTTCCCGCCCTTGGCCTAGTAACTGTACGGAGTCATCTGCCTCCGCTCCCCATGTTGGGAAAATAGCTGAAAGAAGAACTCCAAAGAATTTTTTGTTCAGACCACGGGTTTGTGTTGTGGGTTTTGGAGTGGGCATACCAGCATTTTTTATAGTTGGGACCGTTTTGGAGACGCGATTATTATGAAGGCTGCCCTGCTGCTTTTGTTATGTGGTGCCGTGTAGTTTTGTAGACATTTACCACCCTTCCGAAAGAGCCTGTTGTCGCCAGTGTAACGGCGTCATATCCCAGAGGCAGTAGTGCTCATTTTCATTCACTTCCTTGAGAACGTCTAGTGTCATTTAAAGATTAGTGTCTGCTTCCCGTCAGTTGATGCAGTAGCCTGTGGCAGGAATGTGACACATTTGTCCTTTATTTTGATAATAACTGCAACAAGGACAAGAAAGGCAGAAGCAGGACGAAATGTATAAAGGAAAACTAAATCTATAACTGATTTGGATGTAGGATTGGAACGCGCTTCAAGGTCATGTGAACTATGCTATTTGCAGGCAGTGGCCAGAGCAGATTATTGCTCATTCAGAAGTTTTCAGTTTTTTGGAATGTGACGCTGTGTAATCTAGTAGAAATTATACCAAACTTTCCGAGGAATGTAGTGCTTCCGTCTTTAGGATAGAAGAATTTCAAAGATGCATCTCATAGTAACACCACCAGATCTTGATTGTATCTTTCAAACACGTTGTTGGTATGCTCTTCATGACACGTACCCACTTTGTTCCAAGAAAGTGCGCCTGCGTTAATCTTTGCTTTAGTCAAGCCTTCAGGGCTATAACACCGTGTCGATTGTTAAGTGGTTACTTACGATTCGGATGGGCTTGCTGCTTCCATCTTCACGAAGCAACATAATGAAGATATCGTCACTGAAAATATGACACAGATTTGGGTCGTAATTCCGGTGGACACAGTCCATTTTGAGAACCTCCATATTAATCGCTGAACAGCTGCAGAAATTCCCCGTTTTTATGGAGCTAGAGCATTTGTTCCCGTCTTCACAACAACCCGTAAATCCGAGATCTCGTAACATCCATGCTTTATCGACTTTTTACCTCTGATGTTAGTGCGTTTATAAGGTAGACAAGAACGTGAGAATGTGTGGTGGAAGAGGATACGGTTGACATAGAACTGGTGATACCTGTGTATTGATTTTTACTAATTGTGTTGCGGAAGATAATACGGATTACGGAAGACTGGTTTATTATTGCAGTTTTTGTTGCATCATATAATTTGCTGTTTTGAGTAGTGTCGTTGCTAAGAAGCAAACTTATAATGACTTATAACTTTTCAGTAACAATATAGACCTGCGTCTTTTGTAATGTGAGGCATATTACGTGTTTTAGTGCAGCTGACGCCGCGTATTACGTGTCGTAAAATAGTAGGTTATGTGCTTCCTGGAAAATATTTGAATTTGTATGTGTATTTGTGTGTGAATGCTCATTAGTTCATTTTGCTAATTATGACATGCCGTAGCCATACACTCATAAGCAGTAGATCAACACAGCTCATTTATGTACAAGCTGAAAGTTTGAATTTGTGGCATCCGTATTATTTAACAAATTTCGTTGTTTGGAAAATTTTGTTACACCGTTGCTTCATAATGTAGTGATCGGATTCCATATTCGATGCACCTCAGAGACGCTTGTCCGGCAGCTATTTGGCATACTTTGTTGTCGTCAGTATGTTATTTACCTGGGTTGCGAAAAATGTAGCATGTTATTCTTGAATATGGCACGTCGTTTACCCATTCAACACCGACGCACAGTAAACATTTTACTGTTTAAAGTGTTCTGTATTGCTCGCATCCATTAAAAAAAAACAGTCGCGCGTATTCAATTGGAGAGGGGAGCACTTTTATGCTGACTTATATAAGATGTAACAGCGTAAAATTGCTACCTGAAAAGACACGTTGTAATGTTGCTGTGAGTTCGTGATAAGTAATACGTCGATAAAGTTGTCTGCGTGTTTTTCGAAAGCTTCAGAGCAACAGCATAGCTGCGAAGTGTAAACTGAGGCTTCCCTAACTCAGTGGTCCATTCTTGTCTGCTTCGTACATTAGATGTGACGCATCGCAGTTGAAAATGTCAGAGTACCTTTTGTCAACTGCTCGTCCATTTACAGCGAGTGAAAACGTGTTCCGTTCCGACACACTGGATGAGAATGTATTCGTAGAGAGTTTTGCTTGCTCTGGTCACTTGTGTTGGTCCCGAGGGAAGTTGACGTGTTTAGTAAGTGTATGGTCTCGCGTAGTTTACACATTTATATGGTTCTAAGTCTCTGGTGATACACAGAATAGGCGTAATTTGGGGGGAGCAGGGGGGCAAATGCCCCTCCCAATAGTTTTTCAACATAGGAATAATTTATTTGGTTACGGAATTGAATAATGGTAAATAAAACTAGACATGAAAAAGAAAATGAAAAACTTGCGTTTTATGGGACCAAATTTTCCCTCTTTCAAATTTGATTCCTGTCATCAGAGTTCGAGAAAGGGTCATTGTGTTCAGAAGTGTTTGTGGTGAGCTCCTGAGTAAGGGTAGACAATGGGTTGTTGACTGTCGGGCGAGAGTGGGTACCTGGGCCGGGAGACTCTCGTGGCGTGGCGGGCCCAGGCGTAGTGACGCTACCCGAGCAACTGGTGGCTGCTTGGGACTGGGTTTGACGGTGCTGAGTTCGATAGTTATAGCCATTTTATTAGTGATTAGTGGAGTTGAGCAAAATCCTGGTCCTGATGTGGAAGGGGACAACGCCATACAACTCGTATGTACTGGATGCGGCAGGAGCCTAAAGTCGGGAATCCAATGTGAACTGTGTGGAAGTTGGTATCATTATAGCTGTGGAAGCGTAAAGGTTCAAATGGCTGAGAGAGAGAAGTGGAGCTGTGAAAAGTGTAAGACTGAAAGGTTTTTAGGGAGGATTTGCAAAACGCACTGCGACAAATTGATGATCTGAAGTTTAGAAACAGGGAGTTTGATGAAAAATTGCTGCTGGTGTGGAAGCCGGGAAGAGGGATATAGTCCCTGCTAAGCAAAAGTCTGCCAAGTGCACGGTGGTTGGTGACTCAATGTTGCGCAGTGTTGGAGCTGAACACACAGATATGATGGTGGAGTGTTTTCCGGGCATCAGAACTGAACAGCTACACAGAGTGATAGAAAAGAGGGATCTAGGTAGTCCAGAGACTGTTATTATTCACGTCAGTACGAATGACTTGAGAACAATGAAAAATCTTGATTTCGTAATGGGAGAAGTATATTCATTGGTGGCTACGGCAGAAGGTAAACTTCCGAACTGCAGACTTATCCTGAGTGGAATGTTGCGGCGTAGAGATGTGTCATGGAGGCCTACTGGGGCACTTAATGATAGATTCGACTGGGTAGCAAACGCCCTTGACATTACTTGCGTTGATCCGAACAGCTGGATAGAGGACGGGGATTTCGCTAGAAATGGGCTGCATCTGAATGGAAGAGGAAAGAGACGACTTGGACAACTGTACGCTAGAGTTAGTGGACTAGATGACGGAGCATCGACAGGGTGCAAGATGTGACTAAATCTTGAAGATGGAACCAACAGAATGAGGAAAACCAGGGAAACGCGGCGACCATCGATCGAAGAACAGAATACTTTACATGAAGAAAGTGGTCCAGTGATTAATAATCTGATGAGTAGGGAAGTTGAGGTTGGGGCAAGGGTTAAATCTGTATCTGTGGCATCTGCATATAGCATAGTTGTGCTGCAGGTTAACTGTAGGAGTATTTATAATAAAGCATTAGAATTTTGGAATTTAGTTGACACGTACAACCCCGATGTTGTCATAGGCACGGAGTCATGGCTTAAGGAAGATATTAACAATGCTGAAGTATTCAGGGCTGATTTTACAACTTTCAGAAGGGATAGGTCTGCCCGTGGTGGGGGAGTTTTTATCTGTGTCAAAAATTTCATTGCCAGTGAACAGTTGTGGGTAGATGAGAATTTTGAGATGATAGGAGTCGAAGTAAAAGGTATGGATCCAAAATATACGTGGGAAATTATAGGTATTTACAGAGCTCCAAATGAGGATATGTTGGCGGTTGAAAGATTAGCAGCCCATACCTTAGCTACCCGAAATTTAACGAAGCGAAGCATTATAGGCGGCGATTTGTGTAGGTGTATTGTACTTGTGTAGGTATATTGTATTAGTGTGGGTATATTGTAATTGAGTGGGTATATTGTACTTATGTAGGTGTATTTGTATTAGTGTAGGCACATCGTATTGTGTGGGTGAACTGCTAATACGTGTACTGTAATTTGTGCTGTTCCGTTTATGTATGTGTTATTGTATTGTGGTGTCTGTACTGGTGTAAGACTACTGCCACCGAG